>VXBB01010194.1:49764-228666 GCA_013399915.1 Illadopsis cleaveri | reverse complement strand
ATCGCGGCAGGCGCCCGCCCCGTGCCGGCTACAGCTGCCTGCCGGGTGTGCCGCCCCGGCTGGGAGAGCCTTCCCGGCCGGGAGCAAGTCAGGCTGCCGTGCGCTGAGGAGAGGAGGGCTCGTGTGGGGAGCACACACGCATCAAGCGTAGAGCCAGCGCTGAAACGCCGTCTCCCAGGCGCGCCGGAGCCGCTCTGGCTCGGCGAAGCTATCCGGAGCCCCTCTGGTAGCCCGGCGGGTNGCCCGCTCGGGTGTGTGTTCCTCTGCACGTACCGAGGGCACACACCGGTGCCAGTGTGCTTATATGAACACAGAACGTGCGTTATCGTCCTGCTAAATGCGAGCCCATGCAAGTCACTGGGATGTAAGAAGGGCTCATGCCTAGTATAAAAGGCAGGCAGTCACAGGGAAGACTCCTTTGAAACCATCAGAGGGGGAGAATGCTTAGGAACGCAGACAATAAAATCAGGTTTAAAACAGCTCCTTTATCTAAAGTTAGTTTCATTCTGTAGCGAAACAGTTCGGTGAAAGAATGTCATTGTGAAATGATAGGTTCCCTTACATTCCCTTTCAGGAGAGCAAGCCATATCACAATGGAAGCAGGAAGAATTGCTGGCAAATCCAGAGTTGATCTGTTCTAAATACCAGTGTTGAACTGTATCTAAGGGAAAACGCGGGAGATAATTCAGAATGCAGAAGGTCTATTTATAGCAGGACTATATAAACTGTAGGATATATACACAAAGTTGAATTAAATATGCATGATTGGGAAAGGTGTTCCGAAGGAGAAGGTGTAATCATTACATAGCATTACAACGCATGAACAGATGAGCTTGCAACAGCTTCCAGGGTGAAGATGAGAAGAATTTTTAAGACACATATTCTTTCTGGTGCTCAAGGCTCCTTTCTATTTTCATCTTTTGCGTATTACGTTACCATTTATATCAGTCAAATTCATCAGCTGAGGATTAGCGGTAGATGTTAGTCTGAATAGGAAATCAAAATGAATATGGGATTTTGCTGCAAATAGATTTTTCTTACAAGTTTTAGCACTTAAAAAGGCAGATTTGGCTCAGACTTGACTGTCAACCATATTCGTGTTTGTTTGTTTTTACCTGAATTGTGTAAAAAAAAAAAAGCTTGCAAACCGTTTCTTCTTGCTAAATTTAGCAACATAGCCAAAATGGAATTTGTTTTGTTTAAAATAAAACAGCAAACAGAAAAACTTTAAAAAAAAGTGCTGAGATGAGAAAATGGGTTGACTACTGGAAAAACAGTTTTTTATTCCAGATCAATATGATGCACTCTCAACATCTTATATGAGGTAAAAGGATCCCTTGTATAATATCAATAGCGGCTCAGCCCTAGCTTACTAAAAGAATCTTTTCCTGGCATCTCAAGGCTTTAATAAGAGTATAAGTAATCAAAATACGACTCAACAATGGAACCAGTCAGGTTAAAGAGAACAGTGACTTCTAGAAGCATGATATACTGTCTGGCAGCTGTGAAAGGAGAGATATGATGTTTGCTTTATAATTCAGGGAGTTTGAGAGATGTATTTCAACCTTTATATTTTTGGTGCATTATTGCAGTTCGTTTTTAAGCACAAGCTTATATATGTGATTTGTTGGTAATATTATTGGAAGGAGCTTTTCCATTGCATATTGAATTTCAAAGTGCATCACAAAAAAGCTTGTATTGGAGAAATCATGTCTAGAAACTTTATGAAAGTCTGTTTTGAATCAATTTCTTAGATAGTCTTCCAGAATATAAGGCTCCGTATTAGTTACCAATAAGACTTCACATTACTAAGGATAACTTCAAAAAGATTGAGTGTTCTCTTGAAGCTTGCTGTGTTTTTTTATGGTTATTGTGGTACAGGGACTTAACCATTATGCTAAATTCCAGCACAGTCAAACTTGTAGACTTATATCCTGAGAACTTTGAACTGTGGTTGCATAAACTTACCTGTGTTGTTTTGCCAGCGTGTATGAAACTGACATGAAGGAATATCCATCAGATTTCCTGTTGATTTATTCTGTATTCTTCATTTTTAGACTGTCACTCTACTTCTGGTTCTTTATTTTTGCCGGAACCTTCCTGAATGTGTCTTCTGGAAATTCTCTTTACATGTGTTTCTTAATTAGTAGTCATGAGTAAAGAACAGCTAAATCTCAGTACTGCAATGAGGTATTCAGCCTTGCAAGAGTAGTAATATTTTTCGGCATAACCTGTCTATGCTGAACTGGCAGCATTATTTGTATTAATTATTTTTCATTCTCCAGTTCAGAATTGGATACGTTGTTGTGTTACTAATCTATGTGGTTGGGAAGTGCTTGAAAATAATTTGAAATGTAGTTCGTGAATGAAATTCTATGACTAATGCATAAATCTGGATACTTATTTTAATTTGACCTCAAAATCCTCACAGTATAAAAGTAAAATGAGGAGTATGCTGCCTGACTGATGCCATTATTTCAGAGATTTTTCCTTGCAACTCTCAGCCGTGGACTTAGTAACTGGCACCATTTTCTTTGTCCTGTGTTTTCAAATGTAGCAGTACATTATACAACATACTTGGACAAGATATATTCTGTGGGTATTAGTAAGTCAGTGAAAGATGAAGGTAAGAGCCAATCTTTTGGGTTGCCTCTTTGTCTTTACATGAGCAGGGCAGAAGTGTCCTAGTGTAGCTTTCTGCCAGTATTTTTTGGGAGCTGAACTGAGTGTAGTATATTGCTTTTATGTATTTTTATTCTTTTACCTAGAGTACGACCAGTGGCCATTCTCAGGGGCAATGGACCAAAATAGACTTTTGGAGTTACTTTTGTTTCCATATTTTCTGGATTTTTTTTTCTTTAATGTTATTTGAGTAGTAGAACACGAAATCTACACGTTTGGAACCATGCTAGATTAATTTGTGTTAATGCCCTGCACGCGTATAGCATGGAGTATGTCTGTGTATGACAGTGTTGAATGAGAGATACCAATCTGTACAAGATTGGACAGTGCACTTTATGGTTTTTGAAGATGTTTTTCTTAAATGGGAAAAGATTCAGTCAATAGTTGTACAGTGTTTGGTGGTGAAACCAATGGAATAATACCATCATTCAACTGTGGTTACATTTTAACAGAGCCTGTAACATCTATGCAAATTAAAAGAAGGCTGTCAAAACTAAATTAGTTAAGAAAGAAATTGCAATCCTGGTTTAATATTAACAGAAAATACATTATAATTTAAAAAAGGAGTGAATCTTGGATTTGACATTTTCCTGACTCCAAGGGGTTTTCGTGCACAAAGCTGAAAAAATAGCAGTAAAAATGAAAGTGAAACAGAAGACACCTATTTTCTTGACATCCCAGGAAAAGATAAATGATAGGATAATGAGAAAGATGTAGTTTATTAAAAACAGGTAATGGACTTTATTAAAAATGTTGTAAACATGATTCTCTTTCTTTCAGAGATTAATGCCTAAATTACTCATTCAACACAGTAGCTTTGAAACGTGTGTTCTCATGGCAGGTTCATCTAACAAAAAAAGCATGGTTTAAACTGGGAATGAACCACTTTCTCATGCCCCAGAGAAGAGCAACTAAATAGTTACACAGTAGAGCACAATAGCACAAATTTAAAGCACATGTAGAAAATGGGCAAGATATTATTGTTGTGACTTATTTTAGAGGAAAAACTCATGTGCAGATTGTGAGTTACAGTTATGGCTGTGATGAACTAATGCAGTTCAGTGCTTTATACATAAGATGGGATTTTCAAAAATACAGTTTTGTTCAGGAGAGAATGTCAGTAGTTCTAGCAATGTGTTCTGAAGGAAGAGGGCAGGGAGTTCTTAGCTGGTCAAATGTTCATGTGGTCTAAGCAGAAATGTAAAAGTGCAGGGTTTGCATTGGAATGAGAATGGGGTCATCCACCCTTTGTACTCATCATCAGGGAAGCAGAACCTTCTTCCAGAGAGACCATAGGAAATCAATGAGTACACTTTGCTAGTGTAGAGATAAATGTGTACTGCAGAAGGGTATTAAATATAAAAGGGCAGCAGTAAAATGATTTACTACATGAAGAAGTGGAACTTTCTTTTGGTCACCTAAAAGGCAATTTTCATTTTTTGATAACATAATTACATTTTTTTAATACTAATAAAAGCATTTTAATACCAAAAAAGGCTGGCAAATCAGCTATTTTACATGGATACAGTGAAAACTAGGAAAGGCTTGATAACAAATGGCAGCTTATTTACAGATATATACATTTTTTTTAAACATATTATCTGGCACTTATAATTTAGATCATAATGATCTGATCTGACTTACCAAAAGTTAATGGGTTTTTTAATGTTTTTTTCCTGAGGCAGTGTGGATGCTTGTGATCCAGTTTGTCTCGCCATGACCAGAAGGTATCACTGAGGGATACCAGCACAACGGATGCACATAGGAGAGAACCTGACGTACATTTAGGTGTAGAGGCTTAATGAAATGTGGAAGAGCAGGTGCACAGTCCTAATGTGTCGGTGGTTTTTTAATTTCCTATGATGTGTCTGTTTGCTGTGTGAGCAAAACTCCTTGTACATTTAAAACTTACAGGACTGTAAAACTGCGAAAAAGGACAGAAGCCAAATAATTCTACAGTATTTTTTGTCTTAGACTCTGTGTTCTCTACAAGTGGCAGTTAAGATTCTCCTTCTGCTACATAGCTGTGTGTTACTGTCTCCTCTGTAAAGGTAAAATTAAGGTGAAGAGAGATTAATAGCAGAACGACCCTTGCTCTGGTTATAGCACTTGTGACACTGGTGCTAATTTTGGAAGGAGAAATTGGGTATTTGCGGTTCCATGTGAACTCACTGTGACCCAAAATGATGAGAGGTGTGTCTACGCTAGCACTTTTCTTGAAGGCAGGAGTGTGCTGTGTTCATCCCAACCCCGCTGGACTTTGGTTAGTGTTGTAGGCTGATCTCACTGCAGTTGATCAGAACTCTTTTTGGATAAAGCTGGACTGTGAGATGTGTTCCAGGAGTGTACCCCTAGTGCGCTTGAGCTACAGATTTATATTCAGCTAATGAGATGAGATCAGGTCTAGGGTGAAGTTAAATTACCAAACCATACCCTGAAGTGCATGGTGCAGAGTGTGTAGTGTAGATGTCAGATCCTCGGTACCTGCTGTGTGACTCTTCCAGGGTTACAGTTCTACAGTACTTGTTTGTGTAGACAGCATCCAATCGAGTTTGTCTAGCAGAGAGTGCATGGAAGCCCATATTTGGGAAGCTGGTTGGAGACTTGTGGATAGAACGGGTCACCTGATGTGCACCCTTATGTTGCAATCATAAGGCCATTACTCTTTCCCTCCAAAAGGGATAGTTTGTGTTGGCATGAAGGGGAAAGGTTCGTTTCAGCACTTGTAATATAACACATGAGCGAGTAAGAGGCACTGGTACTTTGGCTTGCAAAAGCTCTCCACATTTTTAACCCATTTTATTATTTGCAAGAGCAATTTAGTTCCTAATGTTAACAATGAGTGATTATGATTCTGTACTTCCGTTTACAGCACAGATTAGCATTTTGTTTTCCATTACAGCTTTTGAATGAGGAATTTAATGTATAATTTGCTGCAAATAGATGTTATCATCTCTTTGGATGTGAACAACCACATAAACTTGAGCAAATGATAAAAATGGAATCAATTACTTCTCAAATGGAAGTAGTTTACAAACCTTCACAAACAAAATGGCAATAGTTGGTGGTTATTGTAACAAATAATTAGGTTTTTTTTAAACAACATTTATTGAATTCTATTGACAATTTACTAATTGCTTATGGAATATTTAATCATCTCCCTCACAAAATACATGCCAGAAAATATATGGATTTTTTAAACTGTAGATTCCCTCTTGTTGTCCTTGTGTGAAGCTTTTATCATGCTTTTATAGGTATATTCACCTGTACAAATGTTCCAGAAGGGTAGCACTGAACCATGCTGCTGCTGCTGTTGGTTTGAGAGCTTCACAATACTCTGGAATTAGTAGATTAAGATTGAAATTGTGGAGGAGGGAAGAATTAAGAGTAAATGGTGTAGGCTGTATGCAAAGCCTGCTGAAGGTGATGTAAATTTTTCTGCCACTTTTGACCTCATGATCTATGTTCTGGTTATTAGAAGGATAAAGAAGAGAAGTCACATTATTACAGTTGCTAGAATGAGTGAATGCTGTCAGTCTCTACTGTAGGGGGAGGTAATATCTTGTACTTTAATGAGTTGCCTAGTTTGAATTTCACAAAGAAAGTTTTCCACTGTCAGTTGCTGTGATCTGTTTCTGTATTATACAGAGTTATTCATGCTTGGAAAAATACCAATCCACAGACAAAATCAGTGTGACAAACAGTTCAGAATCACACTCAATCTCTTCCCATTGCAGAGACTTTCTTCATACCATGAGGGGATGTAATCCAAGCATCATTTTCAACCCCTTCCTTTCAAAGAGGCTGTTTCTAAATTCTGATGATTTTCTACATACTGGCTTGCATATCTGTTTCTTTGTGATCCCCCAAAGCTCTGACCTTAAAGTCACCACCTACATCATTTCCTGTCACTGTCAATTAATCAGCCTTTCTGTCACAGTCATCCCCAGTAACCCCAATGTATCCATCCATTCTTTATACAGTATAAGCCCTATGATTGTACGTAAGGTCTTGATTGCCCCTACCTACTCTCTTACCCTTACTTAATACAAATTGAAGTCCATACTTTGTCTCATTTTCTACTTTAGACTTTGTGCCTCTTGTCCTTTTAAAGCCTTTCCATAATTTAGTTTTTCCCTGTTTACTATTCATATCACCTTTTTGTTTATTACTGATGCTGGATTTGATGCTTGCTGGGTTGGTTCCCTGAACAAGTACTTTTTGCTATCTCACGGTTTCCCCTTTGACTCACTGAAGTCATGAGCCCATTGAGGAAGATCATGTAGGCTTTCATCTACCTGGTGTCTTGAAAGCCATTGTTGTCTAATTATTAAAAATGGGTGATCTTATTTTGCACTTGGAAAACTGTGGAACAAACATACCAAAACCCCATTCATCACTCTGCTGCATTTCACTCTATTCATCTATTGCTTGTTTCTTTAGGTTGGTGTCTGCTGCCAGACTTGGATCAGTCTGTAGATCAGATGAACAGTAGCTTTTTATTTTTCTAATAATTAGAAAAAGACTGATGATGTATTTTCTCATTTGTTCACTCTACCAAATTAGGGAGGGAAGTAATTAGGGGGGGAAGAAAAGACAGATAGTCAATAGTATAGTTTGCAATTCAGGGTCCTGTATTCAGCCTTTCAGCCTTCTTTTGAGACCATGGAGCTGATTGTTTAAGATGGAACTTTTTCCTAATTTTATTTTTGAGGCAGCCGTTGGTTGTAAAAATTCTTGTGCCTTCTCATTTTGACTATAAGTCTGTTTCTTTGTTTCGCCCTCTTTGTCTTTCAGAGCAAACTGACTTGGGCTAGGTCAATGTTATGATACTTCGTGTTTGCAGTGAACTTTTTTGAAGCTTAGAATGTGTCTGGTGTAATGATTCCAGAAGGGCTGATGGAACTTTATTTTAGGAATGTGTGCATGGCTTCATAAAACATATCCACAGTTGTCACAGGGTCCCTTGACTGAGCAATTCACAATGTCAGAAGTTTATTTGGATTGTGAAACTCACAAACTCACTCCAACAAGATAATTTACTTCAACCTTTTCTTTTTCTGTTTCTTTTTTTTTTTTAATTACATTTTTTGAGTCAAACAGCACATTGTGAATTGATATATCTGCTGAACTTGGACTTGTCATTCATGATACTTCTTATTATATCTGCCTGCCACCTTTCTGTCTCATAGTTTGCCTAGGCCTTGATCCAGCAGACCACTTAATTGCTCAAGAGCAAACACTTGGAAGTCAAGGGAACTGCTTACAGGTTTAAAATGAATGTGTGGTGTATCAGGCTGGGGCCTTCAACAGCTGTATCTTGAGGGCTGAGAACTTTGCTTCCATCTTGTTTGTCAAGAACTTGCCATTACAAGTTTTGATGGTAATTATGGTGATGGGAGTAAGAAAGCAGTGAGGAGATCAAGGAGAGGTGGTCATGGTAAAGGAAACCAGCCAGTTCTTCCGTGGCAATTCACTCTCTTTGTTTTTAAAACAACTTTACAAATAAAAGATGATTACTCTTCTGCCAACCAAAAAACTGTGTAATTAAATGAATTGGTGGTGCTCTAAAATGGAAAATTGCAACAGAAAACCTTCCATGAAATATACCTGTGAGTGGGAAACTCCAGGTTTAAGGATAAGGAAAAAAAAAGATGGCTGTAAACATGTAATGGTGAAAAAAATATGATTGTAAGTTGGACGTGCACACACTTAAATATTTAAGCCCTGTGAAACAATGAGAAAGTGAACTACTGACCAAATAAGTTAGCAAAACAAAAGTTTGCACTCCCAGCCTTTTTTTATTTTCATCCAAAAGACTGTTAATTGCTGGAGGATTAAAATAATTCATATTCAAGGATAGAAAGTGATAACAATATGCAGAGCTTGGATGCTGCAGCTATACAAGAGACAGTGAAAGGAATACTTTTCTCTCTGTGTGATGTCAAAGCCAAAAAGGGGTGAGGGGGGAAAAGGAGGGGGTTGTGGCTCTTTGATGTCACTTACAGAATAAGAATAATGCTGTAAAAGAAATAGCATAATCTTTTTCTATTTATCTAAGTCCTTTTTTTTTTTCTAAAGAGTTAGGGCAGCATTGTTAATTGATTTTTCTGATGCTCCTAATAACAGCTGTATTAAAAGTAATTTACAAAGAATTTTTTTCCAGAAGCTGAGCCCTGCAGAATCTGTTGTAGAAAAGTGGGTAGAGAGTGGATTATTATACATCACTGTTCTCACATAATTATAATCTGCTTGATTGGTAAAATGCATGTTGTGCTTTTGCATTGTCCATTTTCAAACAGTGGTGTCTTTCCAATGAGATTTGTTGGTTTAATAGTAATAGCATCAAGATGTCTCATGCCCTTTCAATATAAATAAAGGTTGTCCTAACAGCTGCTCAGATTGTGCTGGCATAGTAGCCATCTTTGCTGGAGTGTCAGATTTTGGCTAGAATATTTTAACATGCTGGGGCTTTTTTCTGGTTACCAGTGGTTGAATCATGTCCAGCTGTGAAAACAGATGTGTGTTTTTTTTGGGAAGTAAAGTTAATTAGGGGCAGTTTATAACTTGGTTCTTTTTTTTTTTTTTGTAATTAGTACTTAAATTTTTTATTTATTTACTGTGAGGTTAGAGGATACCTTTAGAAAATAAATTGGGTTTTTTATGATCGTGAACCTGGACAGATCCAAACAAACAGCATTATAAAAAAAATTTTAGGCATATCCTTGACAAAAAGAACCTTTCAATTGCACATTTGCTTTTTAAAACAATGTTAAAAATGAAAGGAAGAAATACTTACTCTTTACAATGATAACTAATAAAGCTGAGACAAAAATGGAAAATAAAAATGACTGGTTTATTTTGGTCTATATTGTGTGTTCATATTGCTGTCTTGCCATTTTGTAAGGCAACTCACAGTCTTTTCAAATCTGTATCGGCCAACATTTAACATACATCTCATTAAATTTTTTGTTTTCTTCATCTTTGACTTTCATCTCTGAAAGGAATTCTTTAGGTGAAAACTGGAAAATATTTACCACATTTCAGATACTGTTTTCCCTTTTGTGTTTTAATATAGTTACTTGTACCTTTAACATTGATGTCTGTGTATTTTTAAGTCTGCTGGTAGACACCCCAGTTTTGTGGAAAAGAGAGCTTTTCACATGAGGAAAGTTTTAGTTTTGTGATTCCTTTTTTATTCTTGTTCTTGATCGTTACATAAAATGTCAAAGATGGAAAAAACCAGAGAGTTAAATTGCTGTTAAAATCAATTAAAAATTATTTTGACAAATTACAAAAATAGCTGTCAAAAATTAAACAAGAAAACTTGTTTAATTTATGTTATTCATGTTGCAAGTAAGTGTCAAATGAAATGGAAGTGTGTTTATTAGAGCATCCTGAAGCAAGGATGTTGTCCCTGTGCACATGCTGGGGCTATAAACTCATTGAGCAGCATTCAACTTTCCTAAGACTATTGCAGCTATAAAATAGCAATGCAAGCAGGAAAAAAGAAGCTTGTTATGCACATGTTTTGCCTGTTTCTTTTTTTTTCCCGCATAGGAAAAAAAGAATATTTGGAAAGATCATGGAGAGACCATTATAAAATAATTATACTTGTGGAGATCACAAAGATACGTGTCTGTGAAACGACTGAGCCTCTTCCATGAATAGATTGAACTATAGGATTTATTTGGTGTTTTGGATGTAATCCCTCTTAGAGAGTCTCAGTGAAAGGCTTTGCATGTTTGGAAGAGTGTGTTGCCTATCTAGGATTTGCAGAGGATGAGGAGGTGATGTATTTCTAGTGGTTTTAGGTGTTTTCTATATGGGACATTGCTCATTACTTGAGCAGAATGAGCATCTGTTGGATTAGGAGTTGCCCAGGATTATGAAAGGATGTAGCAGTGCTACCTGCAGTGCAGGTTTCTAAGGCCTAACATGTTAGGTTCCTAGTTTTTGATATAATTGTGCCATATGTTAACTGTGTGAACTGGGTTTTGCCACAGTTGTATGTCTCAAGCAAGGATTGTTGTCTGGTTGGTTTTATGTCATTTTGTTGGGTTCTTTTTTAATGCAAATATCAAGAAATGTGATTTTACTGTCTTCAGAAATGTTACTAGATTAAAAAAATGCAGAATTTCATATTGTAACATATAATTAAATCTCGTTACCAGAAAAGGCAGTATAAAGTATAGAACTATTTTTTAAATAGATTTGGGTTTTTTTATTTTTTCCTAGTGAAGATTATTAAGCATAAGACAGAAAGCAAACAGGAGAACAAAAGGACTGGCATATTGAGAATATTTTATAAAATATTAATTCTTTTGTAGTTTAGAAGATGTAAAGCAAAGTGGCAGCAAAAGTCAGAGCTGTATTTGATTAGAAATCAAAAGGTTATTAATAGTGCTGATTACTTCAGCTTAGTTATATCTGCTCTAGTATTACTCCTATTTGTTTGCAACACTAATCAACCTCACTGTAAGCCCTTATCTTTGACCAGCCAGAAGAAATCATAAAAGGAAATAATTGTTTAGCGAGAAAGACTTTGATAACAGCATGACTCTTGTGTGGGAGACAAGGAGATAACACTGTCTGAGTGAAATGATACAACCAGGGTAGCTAAGGTGATAAATTCTTTAGCTGTCTTGTCCTCAACAGTAAAATATACAGCAAATTAATGATATCTTTTTAAGAATTGTTTTAAGAACTGATCATATTTATAATGTGCATGTTTCACATTTGCATGTGAAGAGGAAATGGAGGAGATTTGGTTTTGAGAATAATACAATTTCATAAAGCCACAGATTTAGCCACAGTTTGACCAGGTGATTCAGCCACGACTTAACTATTCAGTTATCTCTCTATTGAGTTGAAAACTGTGCTTAGTGTTTGAATTTGATTTGACCAAAATATTTTACAAAGTGTAAGTATTTACCTGAAGGAAGGCATCAAGCATTCAGTAAAGCTTTTGCTATTTACTGTATTGGTTAATCATTCTCATTGTTTGCTGTCTTTAGAAAGCCCAGGTTTTCATTAGAGTTCTTCAGAATTAATCTCCTAGGCAAAAGTTCTCATTATGACTTGACCTGGTAAGTTGGGAAGCCCGTCAGTATGTTTTTGTTTATACCTACAAAAAGTACTTTTACTCAAGACACCAGTGTGGTTTTTTTTTTTTAATGCTAATCAAAGTGACCGCCTTAAGACTCTTGACAGAAGACATTTTTTGCAGACTTCCAGTACCTTTGCATAACTTCTGTTTTCCTTCCAATTTTTTGATTTTCCTTCAGGAAAATCAGATGCCAGAAACACAAGGTGGTATTTCAGTATTGGGCTCTACAGTGCTGCCAGTACTACAGAGAAGAATTCATTTACCTGCTTCTCTTTGTTACGTTCAAGGTTGAAATTCATTTTTTGCTGCAATGAAAATTCATATTGAGTAACTTGTGTACTTCAATACTTGCTGAGTTAACTGAGTCATGACTACCCAGGATATAGTCTACCACCCTGTACCTATGTTACATTTTCTGTTCATTGATCTGCACCTTAGTACTTTATTTTATCCAAACAGGCTCAAGAGCAAGCAAGCAAGGAAGAGTCAAATCCATGTATTTTAGCATCAGTGATTGCCTGTAGTGGTTTCAGCATGGTGTAATCTGCAGTCAGATGTGCTAAGGAAGTTACCATGCCAGTTATTCACCTTTGCTGCCCCATTGTGTTAGTGTGACTTTGGGACAGAAGGCTCTCCATCCAAATTGTCAAGCTTAACTGCTCACTCATTTGCTCTCTAACCTGGTTCTTTCAAAATGGCCTAAACTAACATAACATTGAAAAAATTCTACTGTTATGAACCTTTACAACAGCAAGCAAACCTGCCTTTATTTTGAAAGAACTTGGGTGAGTACAGTAGTGTGATGTGCTGTCATGCTGGGTGATCATCAAGAAGTGATGATGAGCAGCTAGAGGTCTATAGGGGTGGTAGCCTAGGTCAGCTGCAGCCTCGAGAGACTCACTGAATTCAGCCTGTTTGCTGCAAAAGTGCTAAATTGGGAGAGGTACTAAGTAAATAAGAATGAAGAGCTTTTTCTGGGAAAGATTTGAGATGAGATCATTTGGAGCTTCTTTTTTTCAGGTGTGGATTTTTCCTCACTGAGGAACTATAGATCAATTAGATCAATGTAGATCAGTTTTCTGTAGGTGTGTGTTGTGGTTGTGATTTTTAGTTTTTCTGCTGCCCATTTGCAAGGAAGTAATTATTTTGAGTGATCAGGTTTTTGAAGCTCAGCTTCAGACATCTTAAATAGGGCTGACTTTTAGCAGCTAATTGTTTAGTGTTTACTGAATTTTTGAGCTTTTTGAGCAACCAAATCTTAAACAGCAAGAATCTATGTCTCTTGACATGCATGCCTCTGATATTTAATGTGTGAAGACAGCTTGCAACTGCATTTCAGGGAAAGCTGTATGGAAACCTTGCTAGGCTGGATTATGCAGAGAATTGCCAGTAGTCACAGAAATTGATTACTGTAACTGATGTCTCTTTTAAATAATATATGCTTACGATGTTGTAATCACAGGCAGGACTTTGAAGACCTGTTTTTAAGTTTTTGGAAACAAACCTACCACGGTCAGTTTCTTATGTAGTTCCACACTGCAGGGATCTGTTTCCCAATCTGATTTGATGACGTATGCTTTGCTTGCAGATTTTTGTGAGCTGAAACTGAACACTGGAACAGGTCTGTCCTGATATCTGTGTTAAACTTACATGAGATAAAACAGCCTGAAATAATTCCCGGTAAATTGTCAGTGACCACAAAGAGTTTTGATTTGGCAGTGACGACTGTATTAAGAGCTGAAACCAGAGGATTTAGGGTAACATTTGTCAAAGGATTGTTTTCTGAAGGTGCATGGATGTGAGAAGTAAGGTGCCTTTCAGACTTTAGTAAAGTTCTCCTAAAATATGTAGTGCTGTGTAGGAATATTTGAGATAGTTTAAAATTAACTAGCTCAAATAACAAAGGCAACAAAGGCAACAGAGGCAGATCTCACTTAAGTCTTCTCGTGGTTACTTACTACAGGTTGGCAAGTGTGTCAGTGTACCTTCATCCTGTCTGCTGTCCAGATCACAGGATCACAGCATCATTAGGGTTGGAATGGACCTCTGGAGATCATCCAGTCCAATCCCCCTGCCAAGGCAGGGTCACCTAGAACAGGTGACACAGGAACTCATTCAAGTGGGTTTTGACTGTCTCCAGAGAGGGAGATTCTGTGGCTTCTCTGGGCAGCCTTTTCCAGTGCTCCACCACCCTCAATGTAATGTTCTTCCTCATATAGAGGTGGAACTTGTGTTTTAGTTTAAGGCCGTTGTTCCTTGTCCTGCTGCTCGGAACCATGGAAAAGAGTCTGGCACCATCTTCTTGGCACCCACCTTGAAGATACTTGTATGTATTGATGAGATCCCCTCTCAGTCTCCTCTTCTGCAGACAAAACAGGCCCAGCTCCTGCAGTCTCTTCTCAGCAGAGACACGTTCCAGACCCCTCATCATCTTTGTGACCTCCACTGGACCCTCTCCAGTAGCTCCCTTGTCTTTCTTGTATGGAGAACCCCAGAACTGGGGACAACACTCCAGATTTGGCCTCGGTAGTGCCAAGCAGAGGGGCAGGATCACCTCCGTCATACTGCTGGCCACATTCTGCCCGATGCACCCCAGGATCCCACTGGCCCTCCTGGCAACAAGGGCGCTGCTGGCTCTAGACTTAGATATCTGAAGAAAAAATGGTTGTTGACAGGTCCAGGATTTTCAAAAAATTTTTTAAATTGTTAATCTAGCTTAAAGCCAAAATAAACCTACACATTGAAATGCCTAATTTATGTTAATTTAGATGTATTTGTCTATGTAGTAACCCTAAACACTCTACTGTGAAGCTTTAGAAATTCCATTTGCAGCATTTTCTACAATAACTTTCACATTTGTGCCTTAATGAAGTTCTTAATGTAAGAGAGATTACTACGTTTGTATTGTGAAGCACACTGGTTTCAAATGAGCAAAAAATACATAATTCTCTGAAACAGAAGAGATATACATCATAAAAGTAACTAACTCAGAGTTAACTTAAAGAGTAGCAAAACGTGTTTAAAAGAGTCATTTATAGTCTCCTCCTGGTAGAGGAGAGTGCAGAAATTTCCGTTTTTATAAATTAAGCTCAGATGGTAAGGTTATTAAGCATTGGAGCAGGCTTCCAGGGAAAGTGCTTGAGTCACTATCCCTAGAAATATTTAAAAGATCTGTAGATATGGTGCTTAGGGACATGATTTATTGGCAGACTTGGCAGTGCTGATTAGTAGTTGGACTTGGTGGTCTTAATGGTCTTTCCCAGCCTAAATGATTCCATGATTCTATGATTCTATGAAATTTTTAAGCATTGTCCTGCTGTTTCTGTATTTCTTGTTCTCCCCAGCAACTTCCTCTTCAGGAATAGCACAATATTTGGCATTTAGTATGTGTTTAATCTCTCTTTTGTTTTTAAACAGGTCTTCTTCAACTGGTAGCAGCTTTGAGAGAGATGTGAGGAGAATTCTAGAAATAAAAGCAAATGAGAGAAGACAATGTAATGATGCTTCATACTTTTATATAAGTTTTCTGTCATTTGGAAACTGAAGGGCTTTTGCTTTTGGTTGCCAAATGTTAGGCTGATTGCTTTCAAGGTGAAGCTGTACTATGCTGCTTTGAACTGATACTGCATGATTAGGGTAATAAGTAAGTGCCACTTAATTGGAACAGGCCTGATCAGAAGACATTCCAGGTAACTGATTTAAGCCAAACAATACTTAATTGCAGTGAATGTTGCTTAATGGGTATGATAATTATGTGCATTGGGGATACCTTCAAATGATTCATTGGTGGTTGGGTCTTTTGTGTCTGCCTCACTGTTGGCTCTTTTTCCTGTTGCTCAGAACAGCTTTTAGTGTCTTCATAAATAGCCATGATTCATTCAGAAAGCAGATAAAACCATGGTTGGCTTTTAATAAATCAGCAGTCTAAAATCAGCTTGTTTAAAATCATGATGTTTCTAATGATTTTTGAGGACTTTTTAATACTGTTTTCAGGATTTTGAACTGCTGGGTTTGCTTTTTCAATTTTCTATGTGATCAGGAATGTTAGAAATTGAAATAAGAAAAGACAAGTCACATAATTTCTTGGCTTCTGGATCAAGGCAGGCTCTAACATAATGAGACTTACTAAATCATAGAAGCTGATATGTTCTCTGCCCTTGGCAAATAATTAACTTCCTTTGGTTCTGTCATATTTTCTTCCCAAGATTGTTTTCTTCTGTACGAACCTACCTAATGTGTTGCAAAACACACTTTACAGCTGGGGAACCCTCCCCCTTTGTAGTTGGACAAAGATAAAACCTGGTCCTTTTCCCACTCATTCTCGAACTATGGTTTGCAAATGCATATTTGTACCTTCATAATTTAGCCTTTTGCTGTTTACCTTCTCTGCTGGTTTATTACATCATCAGTATGGGATGCTGATGTTTTCAGCTTCAGCCGATACATATCTGTTCACTTTTTCCATACACATTTTTGTACTTCTACACTGATTTTTTTTGGGCAGACCTAGGTATATATATATATTGAATATTGTGGAGATAAACAATGTTTTCTGATTTAAGCTGGCAGACAAGGGTTTGCTTCTGATGCTAACCTTAAAATTGATTTTTATTTCCAAAAAATCTCATGCTTCCATATTTTTCATTGTTCTGTCTTGTTTGTTGAGTGAACATGTTGGATTAACAGAAGTAAGTGTTGTAGTTTAAAAGACTTAAAATATTTCCATTTATTCTTTCTAGGTTAATGAGTGCTTTTATATTCCCCCACCCTGTCCCCCCTGCCTTACTACATCCAGTCTACATGTGGGTAGATTTTGACAATGGCTCATGCAAGAAGTGATTTCCAGTGACAGGAACATGTTGAAGACATTTTCATTATTTAAAAAGCAGACATGTTTCTCTGTCAGCAAATTTGCTGCACATATGAAAGTGGGACGGTTTTGATTTGGAACTTGAAGAACACTATATTACAGAAACATGGAACATTCTGAGTTGGAAGGAACCCACAAGGATCATCAAAGTCCAGCTTCTCAGAGAATGGCCCACACAGGGATCAAACCTGTGACCTTGACATTATTAGCCCGATGCTCTTACCAACTGAGCTAATTCCAGGGCCTTAATGACCCTTTTGAAAACTGAAATGATCCTTCAGGTTTGCAGGATTACATTTCCTCCTGTCCTTTCATTTCTCATTATCTCTTCCCTTTTGGAATACTTAAGGAGGAAATTTAGGATGACACATAGAAAAGGTGGCACAGGAAATTTTTTTGGCAAAACCAGAACTACATGTCTCCAGAGAGGCTAAGTTGTCTCTGTTGACTTCAGCCACAAGCAGTCAACATATTGTTTTGTAGCTATTTGTTTAAAGTGGTTGGGAATATTTAATTTCATTTACTTTTTATGAGAAAAATATTAGAAATATGAAATATTAGGAATGTTGAGAAGCTCTCAGGTATTGTCTAAACTATCTTCTTTAAAGTATTTAAAGGTTGGTACCATTTACCTGTAGAAATTAAACCAAAAGTACTTAAAACACGCTTAGCATGATCACTTAGCTCAGGGTATTTGATGTCTTTAAAGCATATTAGTGAGATCTAGATGCTTGTTTTGCTAGGCATTGTACACTAATATAATCTCTTTTAAGTCAAGGACTCATGTTAAAAAAACCCCAAACAAGTAAGTTAAAAAATAAGAAAATCATAAATGTAATTTAAATCATAAATCAAATATTGCCCATATAATAGCCTGTTATTCTAGTTCTCTGATGTATAAAGAAACACATTTTTATCACAGCATGACTTTCACTTCAATGCAACATAAATGCAATTCTTTCATCAGTAATTTCCATATATATACACAAATCTTGAAGTAAAAGCAGTCATAAAACACACCTGAATTGAATCTGTTGAGCAGCCTACAGAATATATACACTTCTTTTTCTAAGTAACTGGTTTTATATTTTTTCCTTTTTGCTGTAGTAAATATGATTAAGGACAACAGTAATTTTAAATATTTTGAGTCAAATTAGGAATAGTTACAACGTTTCTCATTTAGTAACAGTTTAAACTAAAAGTCAGAATTTTTAGAGAGTTAAAAAATAAAATAGTTTGTTTTAAGCTAGCAGAACTATAAAATAGTTGTAATGAGTTTAAAATCTGATGATCAGGCCAGAGTACAGCTGATGTAGGTGGAGTTGGCTGGCTTCCACTGAGTACCTACCCCTCTGTGTGTATGAGAATAAGACTTCCTTCACTTGTCAGTGTCTAGTGGAGCTGTTTCAGTGAAATGCTGCAATTTATTTTAATGTTTTCAGACTGTATATCAAAGTCTATCCCTTATTGGTTGGAATATCTATTGACTGGAAGTTACCCGGCTGATCCTGGTGGTTGTGTCTTCTTGTGTAAGGACACGAGAGAAATGACTTAAGGGTGCTGGAGGTTGCTCCAAACTATGTTAAAAGATGTGGTCAAATAGCAAATGCTTTTTTTTTTGCCTGGCTGTCACTGTTTTTAAAGGGTGCTTCAAGACCTCTCATCCGAAAGGGGGGTGCTTCCACCTTTCTTAACTTCATCCTGCACCTGGATATTTGATTGCTGAAGTGTTGCTGGGAGGGAATGCCAGCAGCCATGACGACAGGTCACTGAGGCTGGAGCGGAGCGTGCTGTCTTCATCACCGTGCTCCATCTCTTGTCTTACGAAGCAGACAGGAGCTTCTCACTTGTGCTGTTGCTGACATGGTTGTTCTGGGATATGAAGGCTTTTAATTTTTTTATATCCTCCATAATGTTTCTCTTTTTATCCTGCCTTGTTGTGTCACAGTTCAGGCAGGAGAAGTGGCTCCCAGAGGACCCTGCAGCTGTGACTACAGTGTGACTGGTAGGTGCATGATGTGTGTGGTACGTGGCAGAGCTGTGCACACCGAGGTGGAGAGTGTGGGTTGCCCAGTTGAGACCCCTTTTCCAGGGGAGAGGTGACCACATATCTTCATGGGGGTGGTGGGAGAACAGCAGACAACAAGAGTTCTTTGTTGGTTTCAACTTGTTTATTGTGGGAATTGTAGCTGGATAGAGCCTTTTGAAAACTGTGTTATGTGAGAGAAGGTAAGTGCTCTCGTGAAACACTAATAAGGATGTAAGAGAAGACACGAAGGGCCATGTAGAAAAAATGGACAAATGGGCAATCTGTAATATTAGAGACACTGCTACTAGATTCTGGTAGTGTTCCTAAAATCGTAAATTGATAATGCTGTTAGTGTTAGATGCCAGAACTGCTGCTGGTGTCCAACAGCAGGAGTGATTTTCCCACTGGGAGAGAGAGTTCTGCTGTCCCTGTGGAGAGAAGTGTAATAAAAATATGGAAACCAGTGAATTATGTTGTTGTTTGGAAAATACTGACATATATCTTACACAATGCCTGCACTGTTGCATTTCAAACATGTTCAGATATGTAACCTAGAGCAAATAAGGAGAGTGTATTGGACTGTTTTGTGTTAGGCACTAAGATGGTATGTAGAAGGGCATAAAAAGGAGCGGAAAGGACACAGACAAAGTATTTGAGCTGTTGCTAGATAAAGGATAAGTAAGAGTGATGCCACCCCTCAAGTAGGAGAATGCAGAAAATGTCTTCTTCATAGACAAACACAGGTCTGCTAAGTGGTATTGTTTTCTTAAGTAGCAGACCCAGGTGTATGTGGGCACCTCTTAAAATGGGACATGCACAAATGCCAAATGAGAGATAGTACCTGCCTGATAGAACTCAACCTACAAATATCCTACAAGATCAGATGCGTGAGTGCAGGCAGGTAGGGAGGTGCAAGGAGACATTGAAACAGTAATTTCTAATCTCTGTACTGTATTGGTCCTGCTGTGAAGACAGGGCAGAGATGTGTTCCTGAGGACCTGGTGTTGCTTATAGCGGTTGTTTTCTCTTTGGTGTAAGTGGAGTTGCTTGGGGAATGTGTCAGAGCTGCTCAAGCTTCTTTTAGAAAGAGCTTTGACAGAGCCCCAAGACTAAGTCAGCAGCTACTGGTACCAATGGTATGACTAAGACTTGTGTCAATATAATAAATACCTCTGTAAGACAAGCAAAGTTGGAGAGATGTTGTAGGACAACAGGTGAAATAACAGGTCTCTATAGTCTCAGAAAAGTATTAAAGTGACTAATAATAATATACTTGTGGTTGTATATATTTTAGAGCAATGAATCAGAGCATTTCACAAATACTGTAGTGTATTCATTTGCAATTTGAACTTTTGTGTTGTTCTAAAACAATGTGTCTAACTTTACAGAAGGTGTCTTGTATATATCAACAGTTGTGTACTGAAGAAATGCTGTCTGGCTCCTGAGAACGCAGTCTCAATTAAAAGAAAGCAGTCTCAATTAAATCAGGCAGGAGTCATAAACTCTGTGCAAATCCTAAAACCATTCAGACTTTTCCAAAAGTTTTTTATATGAACAAGTGACAAGGTAAAGTAGTGAATCTATTTTATTCCATTTCAGACTTTTTTAAACAAATAAACTGCAACCCCAGTCTGATAATCTGATAATATACAAATAATCCAATCAGTGTGTATATTCTTTTTGCCTTTTCCCCCCCGATTAGGTAAAAAAACCTCAACTATGTTCTTGTTTATAGCAGGTAAACTCTCTGCATTATGAACCTGACAATGTAGTGTTACACAGAGAACCAAGTTAATTTTGAGATATTCTCGTACTAGGAAAGTATGAAAATATTGTGTGCTTGACAGCAGATAATCTGGTGACATTTGGGTAACTTTGTTTACCACTCAGGAGGTCAGTGCAAGCAGCTAAGCAGTTGGTTCCACGTTCAAGTAAGTAGATCCCGTGTGGCTAAATGACAGTGACAGAGCGTTGCAGATTGCACCTCATTTTTCATTTCCTGCTTTTAGAATAGTTCCATTCAAATCCCTTCGTTTTTTTAGGATTTGATATATTGCAACCCATGTGTTTGGGAGTTAAATAATGAATATCTGTGAAAATTAGGTATGAGCAAATCAAGTGGAGAGGATTTGGAAAATGTAAAATGGTTTTTAGATTCACAGAGTTTCTCAACTTTTTGAAAATGTTTTTTTACTCTCAAGAAAAAGCACTATATTATGTCCAAGAAACATCAGTTGTGGCAGTGAATGGGGGGGTCAAGGGGAGAAGAATAGTTTTATCTGAATAAAAGGTCTGTGCAGATGCTGAAGAAAACGAAAGATGATGTTGCATGGCAGAATTAATCTGTTTCAGCAAGTATATATGCTGTAGATGGAGTAGCAGCTGAATTGCTGTAGAAATTAATTTGCTCCACACAGAATAAGTTGAATAATTTACTAGAATAAACATGCAGGACCATGATGGGAAGCCATCTATTTGGTGTGTCTGTAAAGAGACAAAAAATGAAAGTAGTCTTGTAACTTGCTTTTTGCAAGCAGAGAGGGAAAGCATAAAAAGATTCCTTGGGCTGTGTGCATGACAGGATGAAGGAGCAGGATGGAGAGTAGCCACTCTGCACACTGCCATCTCAAGCAAATATGGGTACCTAGGAAAATGGACTCGCCAGCTCCAGCATCTTACAGTATAAAGGAAGGATGTTTAGTGTTGCTGCTCATATCAGTGGGTGTTTCTTTTGCCTGGGGGAAGGAAGAACTTAACAAATCTGTGCCTGGAGCAGTGCACCTGTGTACTGTGCCTTACACAGGACCTGTGACAGTTGTAACTGGGTTCTGCATGATGACCACACAGCTTGTATGGTTACTGCCAGTAATACAGTGATGGAATATGGTCTTAAATCAGAATAATTTACAAATTAAAAAAAGTGCTCTAATTTTGTTTTCCTTCTCAGCAAAGTAATGGAATGTTCTAGGTCTCCAGCAGAAGCCTGACAGAGGGGGAATGAACTTCTTATGGAGGTGTATGCATTTGATCTGTGAAATGAGGCCTTAGCCTACCATCCTGACTGGAGCAGCGTGCTGGTGCATTCCCAGTCAGTGGGAATGGGACATCAGCATGATGGGGAGCAGCGGGAGCAGCCTCATAGAGGAGAGAAAACTCTAATGGTTTTCATGTGGTCTGTATCAGAAGATGCTTGTGTCTTATGCAAAGTATTGAATGGTTAATTTCCATTGGGACCAGTTGAATCAGCACATTGTTAAGGAGATAGAACCCTCACTTCTTTTGTTATAGCACACATGCAGCTGCTCCCAGTTTTCTCTAAAACATTATGGAAGTGTTATATTTGATTTGGCTGTGCATGTAAAACACATCCTGTGAAGCGGAAAGTTGTTGTGGTGTTGGAGAGCTTTTCTGGCGGCTGGATTTGGTGAAGTGTACATACCTGAGGTGGAATTCATCTTGGGCAGTATTAACCAGGAGTCTATACACAGTTGTTTGGGCTCCCTTAGTAGCCTCAGAAGAAAGAAACGTGTCCATAGGGTGACTGAGCCTCAGCCAGTGGTTGAATTTTAATGCACTTGTTAAAATACATTACTTCTGGATGAGTGAAAGTGACATAAAATGTGCCTTTGCTGGTATCACAGCAAATGGTTTCATCACAGTGAGTAGTTGAACTGGGCACTGCTGTTATCATGTTTGTCTTCAGATGCATTCTAATGGGCATTTTAGAGGTAAGAGCTGATGTGGCCACTCTTGACTCCATGCTAGTAGTGTTGGCAGAAATACTCTCTGAAGCTACATAAAGGTCTCTGTTAATGGCCAAAGTCTGGTTTTCTGACTTGGTAGCATTTCCCACCATACCAAGTAATTTAGAATTTGGGCTTGCATAGGGACTGGTGACATAGTTTGTTGTAAGTTGCCAAAAGGGATATTTGGGGTATCCAGGTCTTCAAAGTCTTGGTTTCCATAATGTAGATGTGTACCATTTTCCTTCTGCATGTTTTGCTGTTGAAAGAGGAACAGCCAGATTTCTTCTGCTGCTGATGCCTATAAAATTCTGACTCACAGAACTGCTTCTCTAACCACTGCTGGGAAATGAGTTCAGTGGGGTGGTTGATGGAGCAGCTGCTCCCTGTGCCTTGCCCAGCTGAGAAGATTATTCTGCTGTCAGTTGATTTGCCTTTCCTGCCTACCTGAAGTTCTTCCACTTCGGGTGATGATCTTCTTGTGAATTTGCAAAGCCTTATACCTTGGATCCATTAGTGAAGCAGACTTTCTTGTGCACACTTAATTTGTTGTGCCCTCATGAGAACAGTTTCGTGCTATCCACGGCTTATGATTAGTCTGGTTTTTGAAGGCTGATTCAGCAGGCATATCTCCTATAGTAGTCTCAAGTGCAGCAAGTATTATGCATATCTGCTGTATCAAATTCCATGGAGCTTGTGGGTGGTTTGGAAATACTGTAAGCTAAGCAGTTTTTGAGCACAGCTTGTTTCTGTAGATGAAGGCACAATAGCTTCTACAAAGTGCAGCTTTTTAATTTTTTTTTTTTTTTTGTCATGTACACTAATCAGGAGTTTAGAAGTAAGTTTTGGTGAGAATCACTCTTTCTTTATGATCTTGGTGATGTAGGAGAATCCAGTTTGCAGTGTTCAGGAATTGCTGGAAAACAGGTAAGTAGAAGATTGCAAAAGTTGAAAGGCAGTGCCCTGACAGAGATGTACAGCAAGTTTTAATTTTACATGTACATAGATCTGTATGTGTATAGTGATTCCACAGTATAACATTAAGAGCTGAAGGTTCTTCTCAGGCTATATTGAACTTAGAAGAGAGCTGGTAGCTCTTGATAGTGAAGAAATTACATGTGAAAGTTTTTTTAATTTCCAAGTTTTTTAATAAGGAATGATGACATATTGTTTTATTTTGTATAAGATCAGCTGCTCCATGAAAGGGTCCTTGTATTTTTTTTTTTAAGTATGTGGTAAACCAATTAAAAAAAAGCGTACAAACAGACTTTATTTTTTAAGGTCAGGCTTGTAGTTTTAGAAGGGGTATTGTTACTGTTTAACTCTCTTCTCCCCACTAGCATTTACTGCTGAAGGGATACTGTTTATCATGTCTTTTCATATCCTTTTACTTTTCAAAAGGGAAAGCTTCATGTGCAGATAGCATGTTGTTCCCTATGAACCTAATGAACAAATAATACCAGTGGCAGGAAGGGCACAGGTCACACTAGTATGACAGGGACTTGTTTTACAGCCACCCTGTGATCTGAATGCAATGAACAGTAGAAGGGAATGTAGCATGGGTAGTGAATCTTTATAATTTTTCCTTATTTTACAAATCCATTAGCTCCATAGCTGCTGTGTTTTTTGCAGGAGGAGCTGAAGGCAGGTGTGGGTAGTGTTCCTGAAGGTGGAGGCACACTGCCAGAGCCCAGTTCTGTGTACATCTCTCTTGCTGTGTTGTTAAATGCAGTAGTTTGCAGGGAACACCTTGTGCTCCTTCAAAGAATCTACACCTAGGAATTCTTAACAATTCCTGGTGTTACCTTTGCATCCGATTGCAGATGTGTCAGCCTTTCTGCTGAAAACGACAGAATCTGGAGGTAGGACAGGGCAGAATTGCAAGCTTGCTTATGTTATATATAATCTAGTTGGTTTGTAATGCTTCTCTGTAGCCAGGTGATGTTTCTTCTTTGAGCAGCAATGTTTGATCGGTGTTGGACATTTTTGCTTATTGTGATATCTGATGCTACCATTGTCCCTGTTGTCCTTTTGATGCTTTTGCAAAAATCATGGAGTTACTTCTAATGCACACCATTTTTGTGAATCTGACATCTCTTTTTTTTCCCTCAAGTACAGTGGACTTGTGAGAAGAAGCTGTTCTTTTAGTACAGGGATGCAAGTTCAGAGGAATGCCTGTTAGGGCAGTATTGCAGATGTGTCAACGGGCAGTTCTGAGGAGCAGTAGGGCAGCCACTTTCAGTAGAACAATGGGTGGTAAAGCATACATGAAAGAGGAAGAATTGCTTGGCCTCTTAGGCAGAGAAGTGCAGAAGTTGGACTTTTTTGAGGGACAAGAATTTTTGTCTTGTCAGTAACCAGTATCCCATTACAGGCATGGCCTAATATAGGCCATATAATGACCTATAATAAATAAAAAAAAATAAATAACTAAGTAAAAAAAATTATATTTATGTAATAATGGCGTAATATAGGAGCAGCAGCAGGCTTTCTAACATACATCGTAGTCCGAAAATCACTTGCCACTTTGCATGCCAAAGGACAGTATACTGGCAGGAGAATTACTTCAGTGTATGTATAACTGAGGCACCTCCTTAGCACTGTGAACAGTGTTGCTTGATGCAAGAGATGACTGAACCAGCAGAACTGCAGCTACAAGTCAGTCCAGGAAAGGCTGAACCCTGTGTCTCTTTGAAGGAGGAACAAACACTGTTTCAGTAAAAACAGTTCCAACATTTTCTTGGGTATTAGAGACAAAAGGCATAAATAAAGGTCTTTGTAATCTGAGCAAACAGGTGTTTGGCAGTAACACTATAAAAACATAAACATCAAGTCTTTGTTGTGATGGCAGCAGTGTACTAACCTACAGGCTTCTGAGTGTGTTCTCTTTTGATTACATAGTTTTATAGAAAAAAGATTGGTCCACTTAATTTTGTTACAGATTTTCCACTTTGTAGAGTAAGTTCTTCCTGAACTAAGCAAGATATATTGCCCGTGCCTAATTGCTGTTGGAGGTAATATTTCCGTATTCTGATGTATCAGACCTTGGTGATCTGAATCAGTGTAGCCCAGATGCCTTGGTTATCCAAGGGTAAGAACTGATCACAAAGGCTTGACATGAAAATAGAAGTCTTCAAGTGGTGGTGCACTGGTTATACTCTTAGCACATAAATCTTTCTGTGCATTGGCAGATAAAGGAACTTGGTGACCTGCTAGGTCTTTTCCATCTCTCATATGATTGTCCATGTTGAAGCCCTAGAGCATCACTGTTGTTGCCTCCTTCTGAGCCAGCTGGCCTCAGGGAAGGAATCTGTCAGTGAGTAGGAGAGCTCGCCAACTGGCCATGAGTTGTGTGCTGGCTCAGGAGACCCCTCCTTCATTCTTTAATAGTCTGCAGAAATGGGCCTCTCTATTACCTGAGCCCATGATTGTTTGGAGATTGGTGGGCTTTCCAATGACCCAGGGATAATAGCCTTGCACTTTATAGTGTTCTGCTGCCCTTTAAATTTGAAGTGTAGTGAGAGCAAAGTGTGGCAGTTCTTGAAAAAGTGCGGAAATGGAGCCAGCCTGAGATCTCTGTGGAGATCTAAAGCAAGTGGGGTGCAGTCCAGCATACCATACTGCTGGACCAGTGTATTCCTTTGCAGCCTCAGAGTTCTTCACAGTAACTTAAATATGCTCTGTCCTACTGCAGATAAAGTGGAAAGATAACTGTGGCATTCCAGCTGGCATTCTATCTGTGAGATGTATCCCATGTGTGGCACACGGCTTTCAGGCAGAGGGAGCATGTCTCCCATGTCATCAGTGCACTGAGATTAAGATAAGTGTGCAGCTCATGAGCTGGGAGTGTCAATTACCACTGTATGAATCTTTTTCCTTCACTTCTCTGGAGCCAATGTAACAATGGCTTCTAGAACATTACTGCAGTGAAAAAAAGAAGCCTTTGAATCCAAAATACCATCTTTTCTTTTTCATGTATACACAGACTTCCAGGTGTTAGAGAGGAAAGGGTAAATGTGTAAAGAGATGCATCTCTCTTAAAAGGATGAAGAAAAGAGATAATTAGGTTGGTTAAAAAAGAAGACAGGAGAGATAGGAGACCAAACAGATGAAAAATACATGAATAAAGTGAAGAGAGAAGCTGGTATCTGGAGAAATGGCCATATTCTCAAAAATTACTAGCAGTTTTGGGACCCTCCTGTCCTATTTTATTTCTCATGAGGATTAAGCTTCTGGGAATCTAAGTCACTACTGGAAAGGCTCTTTTTAGATTCTTGAATCACTTCTTACGGTTTTAAAAACTTTAACCTAGTCTGACATACTAGGAGAAGCCCATTGTCACTGAAACTATGATATTGGGAAACACATGTGCTGCCTGTGTGCTACAATGCAGGATGCTGAAGGAAGCAAGATGAAGGTGCATTGACAGTGCAGAACCAGGTGGAATATGATGTACTCTCAACTTCCAGATCACAGAAGGAAGAGTATTGCATTTTGAAGTGCCTGGTCTCAAAGGCCTAACAGACAAGTAGCTGTGTTGAGTCAGAATAGAGGTCTATACAGCCTTGTGTAAATACCTTGTAATCTTATTTACCAGTCTGTATTTATTACCCCCTCCACTTCCTGTGATCAGTGTGACATTTCTTTTGTCAACAGGTGCACTGGGAATATTCTTCCATGTCTAGTGAGGTGCTCTGAGAATATCCTTTCAAGTCTTGTGAGCCACAAAAACCTTCTGATATGTCTTATATACCACAGTAATATCTAGACTTACAGTGATATAAAGCACCTTTGGATGCTGAATTCATATTCAAGGAAAATCACAAAGTCAGCCTACATCAGTGTGTGTTAGTGTAAGACCATGTCTTTGAATAGCTAATTCCTATGCACCACACTCTGCACTGCCCTGATATCTGGTGATTAAATAGCATTTTTTAAAGTGGCACTAATAATTGTGCATCTTCTGGCAGAAGTTCTTAAAATCTGCACCGATTGTAGTTGTTCAGTAAAAGGTAAGTATGCCCCTTAGGAGAGCTGCAAGGGAAAACAGCTTATCTGCACACACCTGAAACTGGAAGAGACAATTCACTGGAACTTAATTGGCTGCATGCTGGAAAGACTAATGATGATTCTACATTCCATTGGCAAAGAAATGAGGTAGATGGCAAAAAAAAAGCTCTTATTATAGTGCCTGGGTAGTAGAAATTTATGAGATGCTTGTTCTGCTTTTGCAACCCGTGATGTCTATTCAAAATCTTTCCATAAGGTTTTTGAGGAAAAAAGCTGCAATACTGTATGTAATCTAAAGAAAAACGACACCTGCACCAAATCTGACAATGACTTAATTTTTGTCATGTCATATCCTAACTTCTGCAAATGTACTGTTTCTGTAAAAGAGTAATTTAACCTTATTTGCAGTGTTTTCATAGTAAAAGGATGCAGAGTCGGAAAAGGAAGGAGAACCAGCTATTTTGTGTTGATGTAGTACTGCCAGTAAGGAAAGCATAAAATTACTCATGTCTCTTCTCAACTTTGTCTTTCAGCAGCTTTTGCTGTTCAGAGGAACTTAGCTATGATGTTGATCAGAGGGTGAAGTAACTAGAACAGGTATGGTATTTGACATGAAGGATGGAGTGCCGGCTGAATTGTGGGAATTTGGAAGAGACCATCCATTTTTGTAAAACATCTCTTTTCAGTAAGGGACGTAGGGAAGACGTTAGGGCTTTGACTGGGGCTTTTTGTAGCCAGTATCTTACAGTATCTTTTTTCAGCTGATAACCGGTGGCAAAGGTCAGTGGTGAAAGGGGAGTAAGAACCAGAAAACCCATTTTGTTATTTCATCTTTATATTCTGATTTCTGGTTGTCTGGGACTTCCTTAGCTGTAGGTTTTAAATTTGAATGGTTCTGCATGCCTTTTTTTTTTTGGTTTTTTTTTTCCACCTTCCATGTATTGGTCCAATTGAACTTTTAACCTATAAACATTTTTGGCATAAACCTCATCCTCTGGCTATTGATGACACAACTTGGCTCGATTTTATAAGAAGAAAACCACTTCATTCATGAGCCTTTTGCTTGCCAATTTAATTTGATGACCTCTGTTTCTTTTGAAGGAAATGCTGAAAAATCATTCTGTATTTACTTCTTTCACATATGAATTTGTAGACATGAGTGGCATTTTTCCTAAATGTTCAGTTAATTCTTTCCATGCTTAAGATACCTTCTCTTTTTAGTTGTTCTTCACACTGCAGCTATTCCATACTTTTCATCAAGCCGGTCATCCTTCCTTGTTTTTTGGTTCTGTTGTCTTTTCTGAGAAGAGGCAGCAATACCTGTGCACAGTATTCAAGGTACAGATGAACCTCACATTTAGGTTGTGGCATAATATTCTTTCTTCTTTCCTGTCCTAAAAATTTCTAAAATTTCATTTGCATGTTTGACTGCCCCTGGGCACCAAACTTAGATTTCATAAGGTTCTGCTATAACCGCAAAATTTGTCATGTGGCATGTCAGGTGTTTCAAATCCCATCCACATGTAAGTTGTGGAGGATTGTTTTAAGCAGTTGTTAAGAATAGATTTCATTTGTCATTTGGCCATGATATTTTTAGTAATTGGTAACTCTTGTCAAATAGTTTTTGCATTTTAATTTCTTGCATAACTTGGTGACATCTACAAGCCTTGATGTTTGAATTCAAAATAAGGTTCATTTCATGCTTTTTCTGGATTATTTGCTAGTATGTTGGACAGCAACAGCTATGGATGTGGAATAGATCCCTGCAGGACTTCACTGTATCTCTCCTTTGAAGAACTCTCCTCTCTCTTTTCTTCTACCTTATTTCTGCCCACCTCCCCTACCACTCAAGTCGCTTCTAGTCTTCACCCAGAGCAGTGTCAATGAGGGAATTTTCTGCAATTCAAGAAGACTTTTTCCACAGTGATCTCTCATGCCTGCATGCACAGTGATTTCTTCAGAGATCTCTAATGTATGAGAAGCACATTTCCTTCTACAAAACCTGTCTTGGTTGTGCTGCAAAAAGAGAGGTCATTAGATTGTTGGCAGTAAGGGGCATTCAAAAACTGCAAATTCAATGACAATTAAAAACTATGGCTAATGAAAAACTAGTTGTGAAACTGAATTTTGTACTTTTTTGTCACAAAGCTGTGGCTTTAAGAAACACTAAATATTGGGACATTGACTGAGTTGACAGTAGGGACTCTCAGTTAATTTCAGATGCTTATTTTAAAATGTTTTGGTTTGTGATTTAGTTGAAAACATGCTTCTAATGCACACTTTATTTTAATGCCAAGTCCAGAATTTCAGCATAAAGCCATTTTCTAGTTGTTCAGCCTCCTGGCAGAAGCAATGGTTACATTAATTTACACTTCCATAGCTTCCATCTGAGAGGATTTTGGCCAAAAGAGTGCATTGCCAAAAATGCTCTATACTAGGGGCCAGAAGAAGCATAAAACCTTCTGAATCTGCACCAGGAGATGATGGTATGTCATCCTGTAGATAGATTTTTATTTTTCCTCCCATAATTCCAGCTGCAAGAACTGTACTTCATTGCTCAGATAGTCTGTGTCCATTCAGCACCTGTTTGAGAAGCAATGCCACTGTTACTCCATGTTACTTTAAGTTGTTCTGGGAGAAGTGATTAATTCAGTCTGTAGGTTTTCTGTTTCAAAAGACAGGAGGTATCTCCCTCCATTCTCTCCCAAATGCTAATGACATTTTACAGAAAAAAAGCCAGGACTGAAAGATAGATCCAGTATATTTGAAGATGATGTTTTGCTGCCTGGCCCTGTTGAACTACTGACATGGAGATCAGGGACCTTGATAGTCCTTTGGGCTGGCTGTCCCCTGTGGATGGAACAATGGATACTAGTGGCAATGACTGGCTTGCAGGATGATTTTTTGGTGAGAAACTACTGTGCAATGAAGAACACCCCTAAGAAAATACATTCTATGGTAAGAGAACAGCAGTTAAATCCTATGTCTCCTTGCTGGGAGATGCATAATATTGAGGTTACTGCCAAACTTCTAATACAAAAGATAAAGCAAACCCATTCCAAGAGACTGAGGTTCAGGTGAGCTTTCTCATTAAATTAAACTTTTTATTATTTTTTGATACATACATATTAAATTTAGTTTATTTTTCATGTATATATATTTATATATTTATATATGTATATATTTTTTTATATATATGAAGCTGTTTAATTTTTTTCTATACCTGTAATCATTAGCAATGCTATGAGGCTGCTGTAACATTTGGAGTGGAGGAGATGTACTCAGCATTTCTGGTGTTCCAAGGTATTGGCATGTGACTGTCCATGCTGTGCATTAAGTCTGTGCTGGAGGATAGGTGGCTAACTAGGTGGGCTGGGGAGTCATTATGCAAGCTAACTTGCTTCTGTATCATTTTGTCAATAGAGGTGTTATAAAAATCGGTAGTAAGCTATTTGGGAACTGGGGCTTTGCCAGACACAAAGAATTAGCAGCTTTTTGAATATCAGCAATAGAAATTGGGTCACCTGAGGAGTCAGCCATGTGCTCAAATGTAGATGGTAACTGTAGTTTATTTAATAAGAGAATTTAATATAGTTGGTAAGAAGGCTGTGAGAGTGAACATCTTCCTATATACAAAAAGGATTAATACAGACTTTTTAGGGAACATGTTGGCTGTTTGCTCCATTTTCAGCATAGGAATGTGCTTTGCTACTGGTATAGTTATTCTTTTCAGTTTTACCTTATAATATACAACACATCATGATAACTTGTCTCTTACTCTGGCTACATGTGAAGTATCCCACTGGCTTGCTCAGCTCTTGAAGAGGCATATCATCCTGGCTGGTGAAATTGCTTTCTGTTTATAGAGATCAGTATTAGATGCCAAATCATACCAGGACATCGTGAAACTTGGAATCTTTTTTCGAAAAATTGATTGTTCCTTAGAGACTCAACTCATGGGAATAATACAGAACAAGAAAAGACCCTATGATTTCCCATAACAGTAGGAGAACAAAATGGTAAAGTTTATGTGAGTTGTTGTATGAACTAATGATGCTTTATATCAAAGGGAAGCTGCAACAGAAAAGTAGGGTTTATGTATACAGGAATTTTGGAAAAATTCACACTGAGTTCTGTTTGTTAGCATTCAAAAAAAGCCTTTTTAATTGCTGCATTTCCAGAGGAGTAGGCTGTGTCGTCCAGCAGCTGGAGCAATGACTGATTTGCTTGCATATTTTACCACAGAACTATTTTGCTTTTCTCTGTTAATAACTTTCTTGTTTCCTTCCCTGTTTATGTTACCATGCTCACCATTGTGAACTAATTTGTCATAATTGGTGTAGAAAAAATGTTTTAATCATTGCTGTGTTTTGTGGAAGGCCTGTGGGATGTAAAAAACCACATGAGCAGGTGAGAGAAACATTTTTTATAGTTTTAGTGCAAATGTGGATTGTGTATTTGTATATGTACTTTGTAGACTCTGTGCCATTCTCTTTGATTATGTTTAAATAGGTAATTCTGTAATTCTTTTAAAGAGGTAGTTAGGAATATCAACGTGAGCTTGGAAATGTTCATGACCTGTAATCACAGATGATGAAGAAAGGGTTTTTCCTCATAAATTCATAGGCATGAAGAAGCCAGACCTTTTCTTCTGGAAGGAAGGATGAACTTTACATAGCTTCACTGTATTTCTTCCTTTCAAGAATATATTTGGCCAGATTTTAAAGAGCTCAGCTCCCATTTGGGTACCTAAATTAAATGGCTGGATTTGCAAAAGTGTTTAGCATCCAGCAGCTACTTTTATTCCCACATATGTACCCAAATGGGAGATGAGTTGTTTTGACAGTGTGGCCCATTATTTGTCAAGTTGTTTGTGATTAAGACTCAGAGCATTCCTGGAGCACTCTATTAAAATACTCACAGAGCAGACAACCTTATGGGGCCATTTGTGGAGCCATACTGCTGAGCCAGTAGAAATGAAATCTGAAATTGTGCAACCACATCTTGTAAATGGAGAGGATAAATGGCTGGTGGTTGTTCTTTTCCCTTGTTTAGAGAATGCAGCTGTAAATGAGAGGAAATTCAGGCAATTGCAGCCACAAAAAAACTTTGAGTTGTCAAAATTGGGGTTTCCTGTTTAAGACCACCACGTGCTTACATGTTCTGTGAATCTGCACTCTGAACAATTTGTTTTTCTAGGAATTTGCGTTTGCCTTGCCTTAACTCAAATTTCGTGCCACTGAGCTTACATAGGTATTTTAAAATCATGGTGGCTGAGGCTCTCCCAAATACCATTGCATGTGTACTCATGATGTATCTGTTTTACTGGTGTGGTCAAAATAGATTAATGTCTCAAGCTGGGTATGTCTGCACGGCACAGTGAAGTGCTGGCTGACATGTCTGAGCTGGTGCTCACTTGTGGAGGCAGTTTAATTATGTCAATGTACTGATTACTCCAGAAGGATATATAGGATTTTACAGCTCAGAATTAGCCTGATTGTCTCTGCAGAGGGTGGCACAGTGTTGCAGACATAAAACTAAGGCTGGTAGAACTAGGAATTCAGTCTGAATCTCTTGAATTTCAGGCCAGTGTCCAAATTAATGTAATTTTTTTCCTTTTTTGTTTCTTTAATGCCTTTTGGCTCCTGTGATAGCAGCCAGGAGGTTCATTCATGGTCAGGGTTCATCCAATTAGGGCCTTTCCAGGCACTTCAGTGTTGATCTATTAACCTTCACAGTCAGTGGAAAGACTCAGCATCTCACAGTTTTTATTAGAAGTGGATTGGATTCTTACTGAGATAAACTGCTTTTTCTGAGTGGCTGCAGTTATAGATAGCAATGGAGTTGGGGGAAGCAGTAGTGAGGAATTTTCAGAGTGGTGCACAGTGAAATGTATTAAAGAGTGTGTACAATAAAAGAGCTATTGTCTCTCATGAGGCGATATGGGAGGTGAGCATTCCAACATCCGTACAACATGTGTTGTCTAAAAATTGATTCAGCATTTTGGACTTAGTGTTTTCTCTTCCAGTGTAGCACTATTAGTCAAGGCATGTATTTTTTGGATCATTATAAAGCTGCCTAGTGGGATAACTTTGGAGAGGGAGAAATTCATGCGTGCAAACTAGCTTTGTAACAGTGTGAGTGTTTATGGCAAGATTGCATTACTTACTTTCTAGCTATGAAACTGCTGTGAGCATCATACCATACCTAAGCTATAATATATAGTTTAAAGTCAGTAGTGGTCATTATCTGATAGTTAATGCCTGAGAAAACTATATATTATTGCTACTATGAATTGTTTCTTTACTGGTTTTGGTTTCTCTTTTTTCTGAATAGCTGCTGACAACACTCCAAGTCCTTTCAAAGCTAGATTACGGTGGTTAAGACAGAGAATAATTTTATGGCTTTGTTGTATATATGTATGTTTTAGGAGAATGCATATATATGCCTACTACATTATTTATGTGGGTATTACAAAAAAGTTCAAGGATACAAGGAAATTCTGCATTATGCTACAACTTACTACTGATGCACTTTCTGGAAATAACTTGAGATAGTTAAGCTAATCTGCCTTTTTTTTTTTTTTTTAAATCAGGTATTTGTGATTCTCAGTGATAGTCATATCATATAATTGGGGTTGGTCAGCCTAGAGATGAGATACTCTGAGGACACCTTATAGCAGCCTCCCAACACTTAAAGAGGTGCTACAAGAAATCTGCAGAAGGACTTCTTCAAGGACATGTAGTGATAGGACACTACAAGGGCATGTAGTGACAGGACAAGGGATGATGGCTTTGCACATAAAGAGAATAGGTTTGGAATGGATGTTAGGAAGAAATTCTTTACGGTGAGGGTGGTGAGGCACTGTAACAAGTTGCCCAGAGAAGTTGTTGATGCACCATTCCTTAGCAGTGTTCAAGGCCAGGTTGGATGGGGCTTTGAGCAACCTGGTGTAGTGGATGATGACCCTGCCTATGGCAGGGGGGTTAGAACTAGATGATCTTTAAGGTCCCTCTCAACCCAAACCATTCCATGCTTCTATGATATGAAATATGCATAGTATCAAAAGATCTATGTAAAAATAAAGCATTTTACAACTGCTATTGAATTTTTATATTTCTATTACTCTTTTTCCTTAAATATTGTACATTTAATTTTACCAGATTTTCAAAATTTGTTTCTGGAAGTTACTTATCTCCGTTGTACAGTTTTGAAACTGCAAGCAATACCATGTGTTGAAATGTGGCTGTTTATTATATATTCTGATTTTCTGTGTGAAAGGATTACTCACAAGAAATAGATAAGGAAGAACATAATGATTTGCTTCCGGATGTGAATTCTTTTTCCCCTCAAGGTATATATGTAAATGACAGATACTCAGCTGAACAGTGGATAAAAGATCTCAATATTAAAACCAAAATAGGACAGGAAATATACCTTAGAAGCATAGTCTCTTGGAGACTCACCTTTGCTTTCATTTGCCCCACCCCAAATCAATATTTAAACTTAATAAGATCTGCAAGAGTTGGGTAGTGATTTTCATTTGTCTTCACGTACTGCAGTGCTGCTGTATAGAAAGCTATATTAATGTTTAAAACAGGCAGTTTTGTTAAGAACTACTATATAATCTAAATCTGCATTAATTACTGTCCTTGTTAAAAGTGTAGCAATAAACCATCATAGATGGATCTCTGTTTATATATCTGTTAGACAACCGGTAACTAATGGCAAGGTCGCTCTGTATGTGTACACAGAAATAAAAAACCCAAAGTCTAAACACATACTCAGCTTTATTATTAAGTAAAGAACAGTGGGAGACTTAGATGAACTACGTATTATAAAAAGCTTTGCTCCTTCTACAAAGGAAGAGCAGTTTCATGTTGTTTATTGATATGGTCCAGCTATGGCATAATAGCCCCAGCTAGCCATAGTATACATAATTGTGATATATCTCATAATCTCTATTGCCATAATGCATTTTTCTTCCACAAGAGAAATTAGATGCATAGTGTTCTGTAGCTCACGACTTTGCCATCTTAAAGAGATGCTTAGTATTTGAGTGATGGTTGAATCACCTATTTTATACTTAAGCACATAATCCCAAGAAGCTTTAAATCAATGTGTTAATTGGTAAGTGATACTGTAATTATGTGTATAATCATGGAAATTTTGAATCCAGATTATTTACTTGCTCTCAGGAAATTAATCTACAGAGGTCATATATTAGATTGCTTGTTTATTAAGTGGAACCCCTGTAGTTACAAAGTACTGATTGGCTATAAGCTGAATGAAGCATTCTTACAGCTGTATTCAGCAGGTGTCAACAGTTCAAATCTTTGAGTGCGTATTGATCCAGATTCAAACAGTTCATTAATCTAAGCACACATTATATAGATTTTTCAATGCAATTTTGAAGGAGTTGAAAAATTGTATTGAATGATGAGAGATGATACTCAAATTATGTTTTTATGGCAAATCTCCCTTGTGCTTGTGACATACTGAGATGAGGTTGGGTGCTAAAACTGACACTGTGTCTCGATTTTTATTTTCAGATGTACTTTTCTGGCTTGAGAGTAGCTTCAGTGGGTGAAGTAGTCTTTGCCTGCTGGCAGTGCAAACCATCTGTTTTTCTAGCATCAGCTTTGTCACATACAGCCCCTGCTTCCTTTTAATTTGCTTGGACAGAAATAGCTTTGGTATCACTTAAGAATCCAAGAGACATCCAGATATTCCTTGTGTTATTTCTTTTCCTTGGTCATGATCCTGGAATCGTCTGGCAAGGCCATTCAGCACAGATTTTAAAATGGGGTGTCTAATGAAATCATATAACACCTTGAACCTGTAAAGCTAAAGCATGTGCTTAGGTGCTTTGTTGTTGCATGGGAAAAAAACACCATGGAGATGCTAGGAGAAGCATTCAAAGGTATTTGGCTGAATTTTTCCCTCATTCACACTGTTGTACGTGAGAAAAAAGTCAGCTTGTCATTCAGATCCCTTGTCAGGTGCTGTTTTCTCACATATGAGGTTAGTAAGAGAAAGGGTGTTTCCCTTTGTGATGAATTTGGACACAGTTTCAGCAAGCTGGTGCATCTATAGGCTTTTAGTTTGGCTATTGTAAGATTTTACTCCCTTTCTCTTCTCTGCTAATTGCTGGTATTGTTGATGTAGAGAACAAAGAAAAGAAAGAGAAAGAAGAGATGCTTCTGCTGTTACTAGTGAGAAAAAAAGAGGGAAAGACTCTTCAATTTTAAGGGAAGAAAATGTAATATATAGCAACAGATCAAGGTTTTCAGGAGTTACATTTTTTTCCTTACTGTAATGATCAAGCTAAAGATATACTTTCAGTCCTGCTGACCAATTTTGATTAGATTGCTGTAATACCTAGTACCATGTATTAGGGTAGCAGGAATGCCTACTTAATAATTTACAAATTGTAAGAGGTTTTCATTCTTTTATTTTTCTTGCTTCTTGTGGTTTCCAATATTTTTTTTAGCAATATTATGGAAGTTACGATACCTCTCAGACACTTGTAATTCATACAATATGAATTGCAAAGCTGCAGAGAAGGTAACAATTGTGCAATAGAGTGTTGTAGATCTGATGCAATAAAGATACTGTGCAAAATTTGACCCAATTATCTTGCTGTTTATACTCCTTTTATACTGGCAATGCTGTTGTTATTTCCTGGCACTAATAACTAACTTTATAATATGTTTAATTTCATAAAGTACAACTTGTATTCTACAGATTGGATATCTAATAAAAATGCAAAATTATAATAAAGCCTATAAAATAATGGATAGGAATTTTTCAGAAGAGTTGACATGCCTGTCAAGATAATGCTGATAGAATTTCATATGTCTGCAGTAGGACACAAAATTAATTACCAAAGAATCTGACATTGTTAGTCCTTTTTTTCAGTTATATGATAGCTTCAGTGCTCTGGAAAAAAATCAAAGCAGAATTTAAAACCGTTCACAGAATGGCAGGTTTTCATCTAGAAATGTTAATGTATGTTAAACTTTAATTAAAAAGACTGCATATTGTATCTTAACCTTTTTTTAATATAGCCTAATTAACGAGGATACAGATTCTATTCAAAGGTATATTATTTTATTGAAAAACTCTATTTTAATGTAAAGGATTTCTGGTTTTCAGCAAATTATTGTCAGCTTGTAATTTTGGAGAGCCGAGCATACACACAGTGATGCAATACGCAGTCTTCCATAAAATCCAAGGGAGTAATTCAGTCACAAAAATTGGTGACTTTTCCAACATGAAATATAGATTGAGCACTTCATACAAATACAAAATACCAAGGTTCCTTTGTAACCTTTGTGGTTTTAAAGATATTTTATCCAGATATCACTACACTGTTGAAAGATGGGAGTCTGTAAATTGCTGAGTTCCAAGACCTGTTTTTCTGTTAGGTTGCCTCCCTCCTTTGCTGCTCCTGATTCCTGCGGATCCTTGCATCTAGATAATGTCTCCTTCCTTTGTCTTTCACCCTGAATGTGAAGGCACGCAGGATGTCGTGGGGGAGGAGTTTCTTGGAGCAATGGTGATGTGCTGGAGGAGAGGCACTTGGTGGCCAGATGTGCAGTGTCCCCAGCAGCTGGCGAGCAGAGCCCGCCGGGGCACCGGGCACTAGGTGTCACTGTTCCTCCACGGTGAGACAGCTGCCTGTGCATTTTTTGGGCTGTGAGAGGAAAGTAGCTGTAGACTTGTAAGTTTGGTTTGCATAGTGCCACTTCATATCATACAGTCATGAACTTTGAGACAAACAACAGCTGGATTACAAAGCCTTTTCTTATTTAATCATTGAGGATAGAGTTGAGAGGGAGGCACCATCAAGCCTTTTTTAGCTGGATTGGTGTGGGCCAACTGTGGTCTGCTGCTTTTGAACTACTGAAGCCTTAACACAGAGGAGAGGAATCAGGCTGTTCATCTCCATATTGTTTATCAGCAAAGGGATGCCTGTATTTCTAGCCACTCGCTGGAAGAACTGGATGAAAAGTTTAGTAGAACTTCGTTGGTTGGTTAGGTAGGGCATGCTGTAGTTTCTCTCTTCACCCACTGAAACTTCCTCTCTTTACTGCCAAAGGTGAGCAGTAAAGGGGAAAGCACAGGGCCAACACCTGCAATATGCTTGTATGCCTGTGCTTGGACCAGAATTTATTTGAGAAGTACCAGTGATAAAAGTGAATACAGAAGTTGGACGTTTGTGCTGCATATATTAAATTAAAGCTTAAGAATAGTTTTCCTGCAAAAAACTGTGTTGGTGCGGATGTCACTCCATACCTTTTAGAAGGTGCTTTCTTCAGGTCTGCCCTTCCTTCCATTAGGAGAGCTTTTTGACCAGGAATTTTTTTTATTCTTGAAATAAATATGAGCTCTTAACATCCAGTAGCTGAAGTTAGAAAACTGCAGCTACTTGTGCCATATTTTTACATTTCAGTTTATCATCAAACCTAATTACTTCATCATGTAACAACTCCTGTGTCAGCAGACATCTTGAAATGAAGGTAGAATGTTTCTCTTAAAGATACCCTGCAAGTAGCTTAGGAGGTGCAAGCTTTGTGCAGGAGTTACTAGGTCAATTTTTATGGACTGTCTATTATGTGAGACCTAAGGATTTGTATCGGAATTGTGACTTCACCTCCAGATAATCTTAGCTGGTGTGCTGGTGTGTGACCTCTCTACTTTTCCTTTGCTTCTGAGTAGAAAATCTCAGGCAGTATCCTCACAGAATGGAAAAAACTGAAAATGTAATGTGGCTTAAGTTTCAATCATATTTGTGGTGTTTATCTTCAGAAAGGTAATGCTCTATAAATAGAGCTGTGTTTCTTATTTATTGTCCCAATGAATAGTGTAGAATAGCTACTTCAATTACAAGAATATTTTTTATTTTTGAATTTAGCAAATCAACCTTGGGCTTTTTCAATATTTTGTCCCAGTTAGTGAGATGGTTGAGCAAACAGGTTCATTTCAACCTATTTTGGTCTTGCATAGAGGTGACTGGTTTGATTTAGAAATCAGTTCTGGTGATGACCTAAAAGGTACAACAAATTGAATTCTCTTGGCTAGGTAAACTTTTCAGAGGTGAGAAGCAAAAAGCATATTGTCATTAACATCACAGGACTGGATAGTCACAGGAATTGATAATCATGCTATTTATGTGTAGAGGTGCATCTTCAAACAGTAAGGATGCAGGTGACAAAAATTACTTAAATAAAAGTGCAGGATAGGCAGCTCAGCAGGTCTCCATTTGACAGCTAATGGACTGCTGCCAGGATCCCAGTGCAAACTAGAGGAAGAATGCAGCTGCATTTCTCCTAGACATATTTGGAAATAAAAGTATTATGTTGTATCCAATTAAATCAGGATGACACATCCTCTCTTAATTAAACTTTAGTATCTAAGGTCTTATTAAGTTACAAATTTTATAGACACTATCTATCACCACTGAATTTTGGCCCACTTCAGGTTGGGTTGGCCTGTCCTGCATGGGGCTAAAATCCTGTTAGAGAAAGAATGAATTCAACATGGAAATGAAACGCTGCAATGACAGAAGCTGGAAATTGGTTAGGCTGCCTTTCAGAGGATGTATAGAGAAACAACTTATGTTGTATGGATGTAGTTTAAACTCAGAGGTGATTGTGGTGTGGCCACCCATGTCACTGGTAAATCCAGCTGCTGTCCTGTGCCATAGGGGGATGCCCGTTCTGGGAGCTGCACTGCTACAATCTTCACATGGCTGATCAGGATCCATAAGATGCCTATCATCAGAAACATCCAAACTGGCCTCATTGGTCTTGCCCAGCCTTACTTCTTTCCACAGCCAGGGATGTTGGTTGCTCAGTGGCCCTTGAAGCAGCACAGAGCCCTGTACTAGAGTCACAGGTGAGATGCTTACAGTCCTATTGGGAAGCTACAGATAAGCTGCACGGTCATGCTTTATCTGGAAAAGGCATCACCTATATCCTTTCGCAAGATGTTACAGTTTAATGACCTCAACCCTGCATAGCAACTGTAGGTTTGGGACAATACTGTAAGCAAACATTGAGTTTTGTGGGCCTTGGACCTCAGTTTTGGGCCCCAACTTCCAAGCCTGGTGAGGAATAGACTTCAAATTACAAGGTCAGAGGTGTTAAAATTTTCTGCCCTGTTTGTAAGTAGACAAGCTTTGTTGCAAGTATTTTAAATAGTGTAAATCAGGGTAGGGTAGTTAAAGGAGCATGGATCCTGTAAAAGCTTTTCATTTGGGGCTGGACTTCGAAAAAGTAGAAAATGAACATCGGGATTTCTTCAGCCTGCTGTGGATCCTTTGGAATCGGCAAATTCTGGGTTCAGAATCTCTCACTTCTTTCACATGAGCATGTCCTGCTCCCACTTTCCTGACTGACGTGACTTTAGAGGTGACACATGGCACTTCCTCTTCCTTCCACATGCACAGGGGGTTCTTTTCCCATTCAGAGACCTACAGGTCAGAAGGAAAGAGGAGTGTAGTGTCCAAGCATAGGGAATAAAATACTGCTGCTACTTACGTGATGCAAGAGTGGCTGGGAACCACCGAGTTTGAGATACCAATCCAGGGACCACCTTTCCTCAAAAACTTGCATTTTATTTAACATTTATTTAAATAGTGAAACTCTCTGATTGTTTAATTAGCATTAAAGCAAGCTGGAAACTGGTTTACAGTCTCTGGAAAGCAGCCACACATCATCAGTCTCATAAATTATGTCCTTTTTTACCAAGATATTGGCTGCCAGCTGAAAGGTTAGAAATAACTTATTTTATTTTCAAATGCAATTTGCAGTTTATCTACAGAGAGAAATGAACAAAATGGATGCAGCTGTTTTTTAGATTAACCCCACAGAGTTGTCAGGCGTGGAGTTTCCAGGGAAGTGCAGTGTGTTCAGTATTATCCCTACAGAACAGGAAAGCCTGCCTCTGTGGCATCTGAGAGTTAAGGGGTGGAGGGACGTGCCTGTATTGGCAGAGAGCCCAGGCTGTCATCATGAAAAACCCCCAGAAGAAAGCAATGGAATAACTCTTAGGATATTAATTCAACAGAAGAGTGATGTGTTTAGGTGATGCAAACACAGTTTCATGATGTAAGAAAAGGAGAGACATGGTTTTTAAAGACTTCTAGTGGTAATTAGCAACATCAAATTCCATTTCTCTGGTTAAGGTGTATTATCTCACTTCAGTCTTTAAGGAAATTTCATCTTTTGAAGAAAAAGAACTTTCTGTTTTGGAAACTTGTGTGCCTCATGAAAGTGCCAAAGATGTGAATATCTGAGGAAGTCCCATGAATTGGAGAGGTTATTTGGCATTTTTTCAATATATTTTGTGTTTAGCTTTTTTCAGTGCAGTTTGTACATTTCTGCAAGTCAGTTTGTCAGGGAAAATTGTAACACAGGAGAGTAAATCTTGAATTAATAGATCCAGTGGCTTAGCATTCGTGTCAGGTTATCTAAAGTTATTTTAAAATGATACATAAAATGATTTTTAAAAACAGTGAGCCCCCCTACGTTGTTTAATTTTCAAATCCATCACTCAAGCTGAGATGGTTTACAGTGCATGCGACATAGTAGAAGAAGGATTACTGTACATGTGAAGCATGAGGACAATGATTACTGAGGAAACACCAGAGTCAGATGTAGCTGGGAATCATTGTTTTGTGCATAGAAGCTTTTATTTATTTACAATATAGTTTCCTTTGATTTGACAATGAGACTGGATCCTACACGCCAGTTAAGGCTGAAATACGATCTGCAAAGGCACAGATGCGTGTTGTGGTTTTGTTTGGTGGTCACACAGCTGCATCATCAGTGTCATTTTATGTGTAGAACTGCAGCAGGTGCTTACTTTGTAAAATAGTTTCCTCTGGCATGTGCCTTTTTAATATTCAAAGAAAACTCATGCAGTATCTGCTGTCTTGATGTTTTGTGACCTGGGAACGGAGCTTACAAGAACATCAAGCAGAAACTGAAGCCTTGCAGTGAGAATGTGCAGGTCAAGTCTAGTTGCATGAATGATTGTTGAATTTTTTTTATAAGGTCACTTACTACTGCAGATTTTGAAATGGAAAATAAAAAAATCATACAGTCATTCCTGAAAAAATTTCCCTTCATGTTAGTGGCACATTCCTTGTGCTCAGGAAATCAATGCTGGTGATGTAATGGGAGTTTCTACATCATAGTGGTATGTCATTCACACGAAGAGAGCATCGTGGGAGCTGGTGAGATTGATGTCCTCTCTAAGAATAGCACTGATTATAGAACAGATTTTCCCATATACAGAGCCATTTTTAATTCACTGCCTACTGCAGCTGCCAGCCTGCGGAGATAATTCCTTCTAGCAGAATAGCTCTAGATTATTATAGGGAAATCAAATTTGCATAAAAGCATTTTATCTCTCCCCTTTTTTTCATGTCAAAGTTACCAAACATTCACTGCCAGTTACTTCTTTGCATGTAGGAAGAACTTTGTTAGAATTACATCTTAAGTAAATTTTGTTAAGATGTATCTGACTCTGTTGTTTTATGTATTTTAGAATGAAAATTAAGCAGCTACAAATAAGTATTGTAAGGGAACAAGCAAGATTATAAAACAGAGAACTGAAAATGAAGAGGTGTTTTTGCACACCTTGAAGGAGCCCACATGGCCCCATACACATCTACTTAATTGCATGATCCCTGTGACCTCAGCAGGTTTTGTAGGATGGGTCCATATGGTTTGAAAGTGTAAAGTAGCCAGCCAGTGTTTAGAGAGCTGTGCAAATCTGAGTGGGTATTGTGATTTACTGATGAGGAAACTGAGGCACAGATAAGTTAATTAACTTGCCTGGGGTTCCAACTGAGACCATAGTAGACTTACAGTCTCCTGAACTGAATGTGGTTGCCTGTGTGGTTGGACTCTTCCCCACGTTGTTATGTTCTTTAGCACTCATTCAAACAGATTTTTGAGGTTCAACAGCAAGAGCAAGTTTGCTGGATTTTTGGCTGGTATTTTTAATATATATATTTAAACATAGCTAAGTGCAATACTGGGTATCTTAGAATCTGTATATAAGCTGTTTTCTAAAGGTACAGGGAAATACTGTAGTGAGCTCTTAGGGTGGAGAATGAAATCTTCTTCCAGTTTTGAAATCTAGGTTTGAAATTCTGCTGAATTTGTCTTTGCTTCAGCCTTGTTCCCAGGTCAATTGGCTACCACTTAAAAGTATTAATGTCGTGTGTCTCCTCTGTTAAGATGTCTAGAATGGCTTGTGGAGTTCTAAAACTGTACTGTACAAGCTAGATATTTGAAGAAATCATAAAGGCATCATTCAATTGCCCGAACTGAGATAGCTAAAGCCTCTACCTGCTAGCCCAGAAAGGTGCAGGCATCCCGAATATAGCGTGTTGGATCCAGGTCTGTGGAGATGCTCTCAGATAGATGCCCTTGTGCAGGCAGCTGAGCTGAGGTCCCAGATCGACTTCAGAGCTAAAAAAAGCAGGCTAAGCAGTGAGAATGGGGCCTGACACAGTGACCATGAAAGCAAGATGGTGGCTCATACCTGGGTGAAAGCAGTCAGAAAACAGTTCAGTGGATTAGGCTGGTTTCAGATTCAGAATTTTCTCCTTTATTCCTTTGAAAACTCTTTGAAGAGGAATGGTAGGTATGAGTAGGCAGTTAGACCCCCCCACCACAGCTGTGAATTTCTTGATATGACGAAGCTGAGAGGCTGCATGGGAATTGATTTCTATGTTTTGCATTGTTGAGTCTGCTCCTAAGGTGGAGTGTAGGCATCTGGAGCTTAAGCTGCTCTGTCCCAGTGGGACCTCCTGCAGTTAAAAGCAGATGAAGTGCTGAACGCTCCAGGAAGGTCCACTGTAGTCTTCTAGCACATGCTCTGTAGGAGGTCCCAGTGGTTTTGGTTGGAGGGGCCAGGAGTGAAATGAATATTTATGTTGCTAGTTAGGAGATCATGAAATATTATACACAAACAATTAATTGATGACCTTGATGCCTCTTCTGGCTTTATTGATTTCAGTAGATGGGGCTTGTAGAGGTCTTGGCCATTCTGTGCATTATCAGCAGTTGAAATTATGGATTCCCTTAACAGCATGCAGAGTTATATTTTTCCCAGGAACTGAGATAGCCTGCTTAAGTACTGTGCTCCCTCTGCTATCAGGTGCTAACACAGAGTTTATGGTTGTAACAGGCAAAATGACTTTGGAGGATTGTGCTGTAACCTGATAGTTTTTCCCTTAGCCTCAGTGTTATAACATGATTTGGTCTTGCCTGTGGATGGAAGTAAATCATATTTTACCCTCACTGCCAAATTGTGTTATAGCCCTGACCTTTATAGGTGAGACAAAACTGCATTATAATGTGGTTATAAGACTGCTGTGTTATACAGGAGAAACATGGTTATCTGAGGGTCTCATGGGAGTGTCCTAAACCAGAAGACAATTAGGAGTTTGGATAACCAGGAATTTCAGTCTCACAGATGCATTAAGCTAAATCATAGCTTCACTGTTGAAGCTGGGGGACAAATGTGAACCTAGTAAATATGCATTAAAATGTAACATAATATTCAATGTGATGAAATGGAATGGAGCAGGCCCTCAGCTCAGCTGCTGTGAGTTGTCGTGGCATGTAGTCAATCTATGACAACTAACACCATCTGGGATCTTCCTGTCTTCCCAGATTGGCCCTCCACTGTGTTTTTCCTAGTAGGATTCTTTCTAAAAATTAAAACAAAAGCTGGAAAAGTCAAGCCAACAGGCAGTATATGTTGGATGGAAAAGTGGAGGTAGAAAAATCGTGCTCACAACTGCCTGGCTGGGTATGTGGTTGTAGTATGTTAGGTGAAATGCTGATTGTGTATGCTGGGGTTTCAAGCAATGCAGTAGAGAACCCCATGCAGAAGAAGAATATGCTAGAAAATACATACCACTGCAGATTCCCTAGAGATCATAGCTGATACGTGGTCCTTCAGAATGACCTATTCTGTTGACTCTGTGTGTAAGGCTGGTTGCAGGTGGCTTGCAGAGACCACAGTGGCTGTGCTTGCTGCCTCTGTGTAGGAGCAGACACTGATCTGAGCAGACTTAGTGACCCCCTGTCACAACAATCAGTCAGTGGAAGCCAGTGTGGGGCCTGGAGTGGGACCACACATCTGTTCTATCCCACTTCTCTGATTTCCTCCCAAGAGTCTGAGTGAAACCTTCAAATCTAGGTGTGTACCTCCAGACCCTGCTAATTCACAGCTAGAGATTGGTTTACTTTGAGTATTGCTTGCACCTTGCATCTAAGGGTGAGCCTTCACTTTGTATGATACAGAGCTGTGTGAAGCACTCCGCAGGATGTTGTGATGATTGCTTTCCTAATGTATTCAAGTTGCTAAATGAAGTCTAAAATTAATTGGAATTCTCACAGCATCTTCAGGGATAAGGGTTTAACAGTATGCAGACCTTAAACTGTTTGCACAGTTATGCCTTAGAAAAAGGATGTGTAATGTTAGCAAATACCTTCGTGTTCCCTTTTACAGACAGCTTCTGCCTTCCTGCACCAGAAGCCTGACAATGGGGACTGCCATCCTTCAGTCTTACAGACTGCACTTCACTGGATCTTTATAAAAGTGTGTGTATGTGTGTAGCTCTATGTGTGTGTATAGAGAGAATTTTTTTTGTGTGTACATAGAGTACTGTATAGTACAGTTGCATTTCAGATTTTAGTTTAAAAAGTAATTCCTTATGCCAAGGAATTCTGTGGCTGAATCCTCACCACCATGATCATTTCCAGCTCTGATGGGTTTCCTATTCACTGGAGCTGAGTATACAAGTGGATGAAAAGGCGATTTCACAGGCCCACAAGGAAAGTGTATTTCATTTTTAGTATATGCTGAGGGTTGGGCATCGGTATTCAGTTCTGGCTTTCTCCTTCATAATAAAGAAGGATGGAGGCATTTTGCTAACACTGAAGTTTAGTTTCTGCAGAACCTTGGTAGTGTATGAGATGATGGAGTGTCAGATTCTTGGGCAGTATTTTTGTTGGTGTGAATGAGGCTACCCTGAGTTTACAGAGGATCTAGCTGTGTAAATCCTTCAAACTTACAATTTGCTACATCAGGTGATTTCTACTGCTTCATCTCATAAGTCATAAGAAATACTGCTATGATTATTTTTTTCTTGCAACATTTGAAGCCCCGAATACAAACTCATCTTTCACTCTGACACTATACCAGGCAGGTCACCATGTGATTGAAATGTAAAATAATATCATGTAATCAAAATAAATTTCTTGTGAACCAGTCAGCTCCCCCCCTCCCATCATGTGGACTAACATAATAGAGCCTACAGTCATACGACTGTAATTTTGATAAGATTCCAGCACACATCAAAATTTATTATGTCAAAGTTATTAAAAGAAAAAATGCTGTAAGGAAGCATAATTACTGACTGTCTTTTTTCAGACCATATTAGCTTGCATATGATCATTGTCTGTAAATAAAAAATAGGTTTTGATGGATTTTATTAAGAAAAGACTGAATTTCTTTTGGGCTTTTACTATCTTGTGTACATGACAGTCTTGACAACTGTGTACCGATCGTTATATTCTTATAACAATCAGATAAGAGATTGATCAATTGAAGACATAATAAATTAAAGGTTTAATAATGTTGCTTGTCAAGGTATTACTAACTAAATAAGATCTGGCTTGTAATTTATCTGGTATATTTATATTAAGTGGGAATTACACTTAGAGATTTGTATAGTTGACTTGCTTTGCAGCTTTTAAAAAAAATAGATTAACTTTTAAATTGTGTGTTATTTGCTGTAAATAACAATGATTAGTTTGGTTCAGGCGTAGGATGAGAGAATCAACAAAGTGGAACAAGAACCCTGTCAGATGAGCAGCACCATCATCTTTTACAGTTTATGTTAGCAGTTAAATTAAGGGTTTTTCTGTTCCCCATAGAGAGTTCTTCTCTGGGTTTGCAGTAGAGTTGGTGTGTTCTTTGTGATGTATGTTTAAGCTTGGCATTATCAGCAGTTTCCTGAAGCAGCTGTACAACACACAATGTTCTTCTGCATAAGCATTTTGCGAGGAAGGTTACAGAAGCATCCAGAGCCACTCATGAGGAAGCTAACCTTAGGCTAAAGTAAAAGAAGGGCAGAAGTGTTTTTTTATTGATGATGCACTAACCCACTGGGTTTAAACTATGCCGTCTGGTTGAGTACTTGTTTTGTTTGAAGCCTAAAACGTGAAAATCACTGACCAAACATAATGGTAGCCTAGCAATAAGAAAGGTAAATAAAATACATGGAGTTTTTATGCTTCAGCACTTCTATTATCCTTGTTGGAGTTACAGCTAAGGGTCTTTACACAATCCAAACAGGTGTTGGTGTTGGAAGAAAATAGAACAGTGGATGACGTTTGGGTTTATTTTTTTTTTTTTTGGAGAGAAGTCAACTTCTGTTGCAGGTGTAAGTTATGAAAAATATAAACAAGAAGCAGACTCCATGTAACTGTACCATCAATTAGGTTGGTTTAATAGCATTTCAACTTGTTGTTAATAAAGCAAACGTTTACTAATCTTATCTCTTGTAAGCAGGAAGGAAGTTACAGTGCACAGTAATGCACACTGCTGTCAGGAAAAGTGGTTTATAATATCATATGATATAATTTGCAGTGAAGCAAAACCAGCAAATTGCTATGTGGGAGCATTCTTTATCCTCTTGATTTCACTTCTTTCCCTCCATTCCCCCTTGCTAGCTTTGTTGTTGTTGGTGTTCATTTCCCTAGTTTTCTGCATCCTTAGCATTTCCTTCTGTAATCTGCTTGGATATCAACAGCGTGGATGTTCCAAGATCATACCACTGGAAAACTGATAAGATGGAGGATAAATGGTGTGAACTCTCCTTCCCTTGGGTTTTTTTCTTTACCTTCTCCCTGGATTGAGCTACTTTGAGGAGCAATCAGCATTAATGTTTAATTGTACTCCAAGGAATGCTCTGGTATCATCAAGACTGACAAATGATGGTCTGAGGAATGAGGGCACTTGCTGAAAAATTTAATTTTTCAGTCAGTTTTAAAAAGTTGAATATTACTAATTGATTTTCTTGTCTCACATGTCTTCCCCCTTTGCCCTTGAATCTTCTTGTACCAATCTCAGTATTGCCCAATGAGAAGAAGGCTCTCTGCTTTTAAGAGAAGCCTAATTCTGACTAAACTGAGATTTTTAACAAGATGATTAGGTCCCTAAACAAGCAAACTTCCAGGAGCTGGAACATGCTTAGCAATTCCCAAATCAGCCTGCTAATATTTAAATATACTGAACTTTGGAATTCTGTTAAAAATTAATAGCCAAGAGAGTGCGGGAGGAGTTTGGAGTGCTGGATCACAATTGCTGCAGTTTCCTGCTGCTGTTGTGTCAAAGAGAATGAATTGCTGATTAATTCTATAGTTTTGCATGCAATAGTGATTTCTGAAAACATTCCCCACCTCCTTTGTCTAGAAACGGTCCCATAGTCTGCTGACATTTGAAAGAATATACAGCTTATCTGTTGTGAAGTCCACTGAAAATAAATTACTATTCACATGTTAAATAAAGGGGCAGTTGGTCTTTTTATACTACTGCAGTAATTCTGTGAGGAAAATTTCAATGATGAAAATGAAAAAAAAGTTAAAATAGTCATAATTTACAGCTTTAGTCTGCAGGGCAGCTGTTTTCTGCCTCTATCTGTATTCTAATAAGTCTTTTAAATGAAGAGATTTATGAGATTATTTTAATTTTGATGTCTTTTTAATGCTTCATGCATTTTAAATACAACCTTTTAATAGTTTTTGAGATTGAAGAATTTAATTTTATTTTATACTGCAGAAATAAATGTATTCTCAGGAGACCGCACGATTATTACTGCTTTTTAAACATTTTTTTAAAAACCCAACATGTCTGGCATATACTACTACAGTATCAACCAGCAGTGCTACACTTAGCATCAAATGCAGAGCAGCATTGGAGTTTGAGGGACACTCTGGCTAGTGTGAAAAACCAGCAAACCTCTGGTGTGCTGTGGGCAGTAGCCTGTCCACAGAGTTGGACAAAACCTCAAGAACCTTGTCCAAAACCTCAAGAAAAACCAGCAAAACTCTGTGTGCTGTGGGCAGTAACCTGTCCACAGAGTTGCACAGGATGCTCATGCTGTAAAGGCCGGATTCTGAGTTCTCTGAATGCAGCACAGGAGGTGTGGTTGTGCTGTGTGAGGTACCTGCACATCCCCACTGTGCTGCTGCTGCTGCTGCAGCTGCAGCTGCAGTGTGTCGAGGCCAAGCCCCAGAGTGTCTGCATGGCTCTGTGGTGGAACAGCCCCAGCCACCTTCCTGGTGTCATCTCTCAGTTGTACAGGACTCTGATTCTTCCTCAGCTCATACAGAACTCCTCTCTGCAAAATCTTGGTGCCTTCTACTTTTATTTTGGTTGCAAGCTGTTACAGCAGGCGTATTTCACATAAGAGCAGAATAAAATGTATTAAAAGCTTTAAAGAAGTAGAAGGGAATGGCTAACTTGCCTAATTTTAGCCATCTGAAAATGAGGTATTAAGCTAGTCAGATCTTTTCAGTGCGTAGGTAGTGGGCCTTGTTTGGAAGGGCATGGTGCATGTTTTAAATGTGGCTGGGAAATGTAAAGCAGCTGTAGACTGGCAGTGAGGATGGTGGGTAGCACAGGGACTGGCAGGGCACAGACAGTATAGTCAGAGGCAGGTCTTTGCTGCTGCCTACATAGTCTTACCTCTGCAGTCTTAAAAGCAGTAGCAGGAGTGGCTCTGCAGCTGGCACCTGTTCCCGTAGCCTTCAGTATTGTGGTTGGCATGTCTAAATACTATATATTAAAATCTGTCTTTGTAACAGTGTTTGAGAGGGCCTGTGCTCTTCAGGCTCCATCAGTTCTGTTTGCTGCAGAGGGCACAGGACTTAGCTCCATGCTGGTGCCATGCTTAGCTAATCTCTGTGTGGGTACCTGGGGAATGTGCAAATGCAGCACTTGGAGCCACTGTTGCTGTAATTACTCACATTAATGCTCTTCTGTCAGGCATAAGAACTGTTCTTGTCTTCCTGAAATGGTTTGGTTGAGATTTGCCTAGGTCCAAGTTGCTAGGCATGTGAGAGGTCAGGGAAGAACCCTAACTATTTTGAAAGAACATCTTTCAAATCATACTTTATACCTTACCTTTCAGGAGAAAATTGGATAGGAACTTAGGAGATCCGTTGGGATTTCATAATTAAAGCAACTTCGTTAGGCTCAGGAAACGTTTTGTCTGCAACTGTTAAAAGCTTACATAGGAAAGGAGGAAAGACCATATTTTCTTCCAAACAGCCTACACATCTGGCCACTGTTGAAAATAGCATGAGATAGAAACTTGGCCTGAAGTGACAGGCTAGTTTTCTGTGCCATTCTTATATGTAGTCTTGTCACTATAAGGTTGTTTGGGTTGATAAGTCCACAGTATTCAACCTTACAAGAGTAAAGATCAGCAATGGGAACTCCCTACTCGAATGAGTAGAACAGAGAGAGAATTGTGTTTGCTCTGTGGCTACATTACAGAAATGGAAATTTCTGCATGACTCACTGCTCATGGCACCTGGATGTCCTGCTTCACATGCATCTGTGACAGCAGCTACCTGGATTAATCAGTGACACCAAATACACAAACCATTATGTTTTTATCATGAAATACAACTGCTAAGAAACTCAGTCACCTGAATGTCCCTGGTTTCGAACTAATTCCTCTGTTGTGGTATTTCAGGGTTCTGAGATTTTTAGAAGGTTAAAACTTAAGGCTTGGGAAAAGTAATCTGGTAATTATCAGAGAAGGAATAAAATAGGAAATGAGTAAAAGCAGGCAAGAGCCAGTAGCTCTTTCCAGCTGGTTCTCCATATTTTGAGCATTTCTAACTTGATCTGCCTTGTATTAGTCAGACTAAAGCAACAATCTCGCCTGTGCATGCATGTGAGATTTCAGCTACCACACTTTAGGTTTGTAATTAAGAAATTAATTAAAATACTGTACAGTTTACTGCACAGCCTATCAAGAGAAGGGCAGTTTACAAGATTTTCCACATGTGTGCTATAAATTCAGTGCTACAGATAACACAGAATCATATTCACACTGACATTAAAAGTTACCCTCTTCCTGCAGAGGAGTTATCATGAAAAATTATTGTGAAGGATTGGTAATAAAATAATTTTCTCAGCAGAAACCAAACCAGTGAGAATGAACATTTTAACACTGGAAGACTAAATGTCGAGTTTGAGGTGAGAGGAAGAAAGAAGTGTAAAAAACCAAACCAACAAACAACCCCCAAACTTCTGAATTTGTCTGCAGTTTCCTGAGGTTACTGATGAACTGCTGTTAACCTTCCATTGATGCCCCTTCGATTGGAGTATGTTAGAATTCAAAAGTACAAGTCTGAAAGTTGTAATTCAGTTTTATACCATTACCGGACCAATTGATACCATTGCCAGTTACGTATTGCAACACCCGCAATTTCATTGTGTACCAAATTGAGTTTAAGTTAGCTGAAAACACTGAAAAAGACACGTTTTGCTGTTTCCAGGTTGAGACTTACTTCCCTTTGATTAAAATTATTTCCCCCTTTTATGTGTTATCACGCACAATAATGGATAAATACTTGAGATTGTACTGCTTATTAAAGTAGTCTCTCATAATGTTTAAGGTATCTTTTTGGAAAACAACGTGCATAAAAATATTGGCATAAAACTTCACTTCCCATGTTTCCAGTGATGAAGATAGAGAAAGAAAGAAAGAAGGCAGATATTTGTAAGTGGTATTGGTAATATCTGATATACTGAGTGGTATTGGTAAAACTTTCTCTCAGTTGCCCTGTTAAAACTGTCAGGTATTTGTACCTGTCTTGAGAGCTATTGCCAGAAATCATGCTGCAAAGGCCAGAGAAAAAGCAAAATAAGGTAGTACCAATAGGAATTTTTAAATAAAAAACCCAGAAATTTGTGGCAGACAAAATCAGATATTATCCGCTTGTATCTTCTTATTATCAACAGGAATTGAATTAAATTTTGCAGTATAGTAAATTACTGATCTGTTTTTCAGGGAAGCTTCATCACAGTGTTGAAGCTTTGTAGATTTTTCAAGAAATGCTAAGCATGTGAATTGGGATAACCACCTGAAATACGAGGGGGCTGTTACCTCCCCACTTCATCTCACTAGCAACACAGCTGAATGATGCTACTCCAGGAGACTGCACTGAGGGAAGCTGATAGGTTGTTACAGGAAGGGCATTGGTGTTAAACTGAAATCTGCCACCTGTGTGCAAGTCAATTAATGACTGGAATTGCTTCTCTTTGTGAGTTACAGCAGTGTGCCATGGGGCAGAGTTTTGCCTTCTGAGTGAAACTGTACTGCAACCAAACGCCATCTCTGACCCCTTGAAAATTGCTCCCTAGACTGTTTGGAAATTGTGCTGCTGTCAATACTGTTGCATAAAATGTCCTAAAACAGTCAGGCAAATTCCATCACCCGAGTGGAGGTTTCTGTACTTGCTAGCATTGAAAACTAGTCTGTTTTTGTTGAAGTGACATTGACATATAAGAGGGGAATTGAGAGCTCCTTCTGTTTGGGCATTCCAGTGGATACCAGGGCACAGCCAGATGCCAGAATTGGTTTTATTTGATCATTCTTTTTTTTTTTTGCCTGAATATTGAGCTTTTGCTGTTCCAGAGCATATGTACTTCCTATTAGAGTTCTGTGTACCATTGTGATATCTGTCAATATTAAGACACATAGAAAGAAAAGAAACAGTAAAATTTAGTATCAGATGTATTAGCATAGATTGCATAGAAAGTTGAGGGGAAATACGGATTATCCCATCTTTGGATCTAGAACTATTGCTTCTTCTCTAACAGGAGCAAGCATAGAAATGGAATAGGAACAAAATTTTGCTTCTTTTTCTCAAATCTAAGTAATACAAACTGGCTGAAGTATCTTCATTCTCCCTTAGAACCTCTAGGGAAGTAAAAAAGGAACGCCATTTATGATGCAATGGCTGACACTGCTGCTGATGCATGGTTCTTACTGGATCAATGCTTTGATTGCTGAAGACTGATTATAATTTATTGTTAAATTCATGTATGAAATGTGTAATGCAGGAAGTGGTAGAGTATTGTGTGTTTTCTGCAATTTGCAAAGCTCTGACTTAGTGACTGCCTGCTTCAAGAAACTGCCTTTCTTCCTCTCTCTGGCTTTCAGTTTGGATCACTTGGGTGTTCGACTTGCTATGAGGGGGAGGAAAGGTTCAAATGATAAAGTGATCTCTTCAAGAATCTCTTTATTTTGGAATATTTTTGCCTTCCGTCAGGGCTCTTACTGACTTAGATGGTTACTCATTAAGTGGCAAAAAAGAGAGAAATTGTCAGGATCCATTTATTGTGTATCTCCTTGCCATGAATATGATTCAAAAGCTCCCCTTTGGGTTTGATGAACTTCTTTTTGGAGCTTTTTAAGGCCAAAATACTCCCAAGCAAATCATATCCCATCCTAGATAATGAAACATAAATGAACACATTGAACATCAGAAACTTGATAGCTATTTGTGAAACAGTTGAGGGGCCTTTGTTAATTGCTACCCTCTCCACTACATTACAAGATCTATTTATTTTGTGTGTATGTAATGATGCAGTAAAGATGATGCCTGAAACACTGAAGTACAGTGAGGAATTCCTAGTGTTCTGCAAGCAAGGTAAAGGCACTATGTATGATTGCCCCAGAGTATATGCAAGATATGGAAAATAAAATGAATTAAATTAAAAGTGGCAGATGACTAGGTTCTGGATATTGCTAGGTGAATTTATTAATTGCTAATTGAGCACCAAGCCATGAATTACTCAGTCATTGCAATTTTTTCAGTTTTATGACTTTCCTCTTAAATACAGGTTTTTTAGAAAGGAATCAAATGTCACTGGGCAGTGAATTATACAGAAACAAATTTATGCTTGTGAATGCTGATTTTCCATAATAAGTTATGACTTTAAAAGAACACTGTCAAGGTATTTTTCATTGTTTCAGCATGACTTTTTCTGCTGTTTTCTATGATAACCTCTTGTACTCTGGATAAGGAAAGCTGTCACATTCATTTCTTCGTTTTGTTTGATCATGTATGAAAGAAAATTGTTATTGTTGGTTTTCATACCATGAAGTTCCTATATTTCGGTAAAACAATAGAATATTTTGCTTACTTTAACATATTTATGTCTTTTATGTTAGAACTACCTACATATGTAACCAGATACAACTACCTTCTCGTCACTTTAGGCATGCACTGTTTTTGAGAAAGGCTTGCCTTGGAAACCTCAGTTTTATCTATTGGTCTTAAACACAGTCCTTGTCCTGCTATAATCATGGAGCTGGATAGATCATGTCTGACCTGTCAAAATCAGTTTCGTGCTCTGACAGCCTTTGTAAAAGTGGTTCTTGTGCTTGTGGAGTCTTATCTTGTATTCCTTGTTTGATCAGTAAAACATACTTTATAATGGTTCAAAACATAAACTAATAAAGCCAAGAAACAGCTTATAGCTCCAAGAACTCAAGTGTATGTGAACATACTTCCAGTGCCTTTGGTTTCATGTGAAAGGTCATTTTTACTTTACTACATGAAGAGTAAAATAAAGCTGAGTCTAAAATAAATTTTCTGTATTAGTCTTGGCAGCTTTTTCAAACAATAAATGGGTAAGTGTGTCTCCTTGGGGCTATGCATGGTAAAACTGGGAACTAGGTACACCTTCAAATTTTTATGTTAATATTTATTTTTTAGAACTGTGTGCAGATGTTGTAGGTCTTGGTACGCTGCTGTATTTGTTTCTAATAGGGTTTTCATTTAAGCATGATGTTGTGTTGATTGCTTAATATGCAGTGTCATAAAATGCAAAATTTTCCTTTTGATTTAGTTTTTCATGCTGTGATCAGCAGGTTAAAATACAAAGCAGTTTTAAATATAAAGAAAGTAATTTCTACTTTTTGTTTCTGTATCTGTTTAGTTTTGGGCATGATCACATGTTTCAAATATTGCTATTTATGCTACTCAGATGTTTGTAGACGTCTTAACACCATTAACAGTGCCTGCTTTAGGTCTTGTCTGGCTGAACTATATGCAACCAGTTCTTGATTTTTTCCTTTGTATGTCATATTGTAATGCCAAAATAAGAGTGTAATGTGGTCTTTCCTGCACCATCCAGTCAGTGCCTGCCCTGCCATCAGTCTGTTCCCTTCTTGTAGCAAAAGGTGTGTTGCTAATCCTGGCCTCCTTTGTCCAGGCTGTACCTGGGCAGCCACAGGGAGCCCCACCAAAGTGATGAGCTGTGAGTTGTTGCCAAGCAGCCCAGCACGTCTCTGGAAACAGACAAATACTAAAGGCCAAGTTTGTAAAGATGTGAATAAGGCACCTACAGGCATTTCTGGGCACCTCACAGGAGTTGAGAGAAAGGATCGTGAGATAGCTAAATAGTGCCTGTCTGTAAGATTCTGTCTCCAGATCTTTCATGTCCCAAATCAGATCTAGATAATGTGGCAGAGCCAGAGTGAACCTCTCCCCAGTTGCTGCATGAAACTGAAAAGTTGTTGGATTCACTAATGTGTTTTTATAAATTTGTGTATTTAAATGGATGAATAATGTAGTCTGAACTGGGGATTCCATTTGTGTGGGAAATGTGAACAGCTTCAAGATGAGCTGGACTGAACTTCAGGAAGTATGATTAGTAACCTAATTTGAGAGAACACGAAAAACATCAGATGGGGTCCGTTTCATTAGGACATTGCAAATGCTTAACAAGGCTGTCTCTTTACCTTATCTCACTGTTTCCTTTCCTTGAATCTTTCTGAATGGACTGAATTGCAGTATTACTTGGATTGCCAATGTGATAAAGCCAAGCTGTTTTCCAACAGCTGTATGTGGCATTTCTCCAAGCTAATTTTGGGATGGAGAAATTCCTTTTTCAGCAGCCAGTTCCTTGATCAGCTGAAAAGCTGATGAGAAAAGAAGAGCTAGTAGGTGTGGAGGGCTGGCACTAGCACCACACAGAAAAGCACATGGGAAACATGCAGCTCTCAGAGAAGATGTGAATAAAAATTTACAGGAATGTTGTAGAAACTTGCCTTTCAAGACTAGTTAAGTGCTTACAACTTCTTTCATGTAGCACTTTGGGCCTAAGTGTAATTTTTCATAAGCAAATTGCATCTGAAATGACATGAGAACAGGATATTGCGGTGTAGTAATTCATGGCAGAAAGGTGCCATGTGATCCCTTTCAGGAATGCCTTCACAGGTTATATTGTCTGTGTTAGAAATAATGGGCTAGTCTTTCTGTTGAACACCACCTGAGTGTATATGGACAGTTGATCTGTCCCTGCACTGTGGAACATTACTGTGGACAATCTACTGGATGCTTCTTCTTGAAGGTTTTTTTTGGTTTAAAGAAGGTGGATGTGTTCTGAAGACTTTGCTCTGTGAAGATATGTTTTATTAAAAAATGTTTAACCAAGTCAGTTTTTTTTTTTTTTAATCACTGCGTTAGTCATCCCAGTGATTATATGAGGAACACTTCAGGAGTATTTCACATACCATCAGCCTTGGCTCAGAATAACAATAAGGGTGAAGCATTAAAAACTGTGTGCCATGAAGACAGACATGGCTGCATTGTTACATAGAGAGATCATCTCAGTATTTGCTGTTGAATATATCTTTGCATTAATTCAGCTCGTTTCTGAGACAACACACTGGAAGAAAACATAATTTGAATTAATTATTTGTGCATATGGCATATGCCTGATGTCAGCTAATGCTGCATTAAGCATAGGCATGCTGGGCACACATTAAATAATAAAGTAAATATTTGTATTGTTTATGATAAACTAGTTCCTTATGCAGATCTTCTTTCTTTGTGTCTCAGTAAACATTCCCATTGGGCTTATTTACTGTGATTCATATAGTGCAATATGTTAAGTGTTATAAAAAGTGCATGTTTAAATCTAAATTCTCCTGCAAGACCTCACTGTGTTTTTAGAGCAGTTGATGGTTTAGTAGCACTTTAAAATAACATTAAGACCATTATGGCACCATATTATTATATGAAATGTCTTGTTAACATTAATCACAAAGGTTCATTTTGTGTCAGAAATACGTCTATAGAAGTTCCATTGTGATCTAACTGTAATGAAACATACATTTATCTCAATATGTTTTGAAATATTCATGTCAAGTGATTATTTTGGGAAAGAGAATTAGATGCCCTGAAGTTGCACAGCAGTTGAAGAAAGGATTCTAAAAAAAACTGAACCAAAACCAACAACCCCCAAACCAACAACCTGAATTAAAATTAAAAAAATCCTAAAATCAAGGATCCTCTGTAAGAAACGTAGGCACAAGCTCTTGTCTTAATGAACATAAAAATGTTAACAAATTCTGTGGTTTTAGAGGATGGGAGAAGGCAAGCATAGAGGTCTGGAAAGTCCATTAAGTTTGGAGAGAAATCTTGATTTGAGCTTGGTTTGCTACTATCAGTGAGGTCAAATGACACTTAGATCTTAAGGAAGCCTAATACCAGAATGGAGAGGCTGACACCTTACGGGATGGCATGTATTTTTCACATTTTGTCTGCCCCCACTGCAAATGGTTATTCCAAGGTGAGATTTCGGTGGGCTTTCCAGTGTTGACAAGCCTAATGCAGTTGTCAGATGCATCCTTTAGCAGTTGTCCTGTTGTGTCTGATTTGCAGATGCTTGTGCAGGCTGCTGGGCTTAGAGAAAATGGTTGGGCTGATTATCTGTCCTATCTGAGAAAGGGCTGATTTGTTGTGATGTAGGGTTCTAAACAGGGACAGGATCCCTTTGTCAAGGATTTCTGAAGCTACCGGACATCCAGAAATCTGGTGAATGACCCAAACTGAAAGAAGGCAAGTTACTACTAAAGGCAAGTGTCTTTGCCTCACATTGGCATGCCAGGTATGCTGGATGGGGTTGATTAGTAGGGATGGGGCACGATCTCTGAGCTGCCTGTCCAAGTGTTCTTCCTCAGCCAGGCAGGTGCCTGTGGCAGGGGATCAGTCTACCAGCATCTGTTATCTTTGTTGGCAATGGCTATCAGGAAAATAAGCCCGAGAATCCTGGAGAGGCCATTCCCCTTTTGCGGAAAGATAGTGTGGGAACTTCAGCTATAAGGTAGATTGGTGGATGTGTTCATACCTCGTGCTGTCCTGAAGATCATGATACTGTGTATGAATATTGATGTGAACTCGGGTATAATCATGCCTTCACTACTCCCTGTTATTTTTGTATGCATATTTCAAATGTGTAATATTTTACAGTATGTTTATCAGAAAATGCCTGACAGAACATGTGTCTGGATACTGAGACAGAAGACCAAAAATGACAATTCCCAAACAGAACAGAAATAAATCCAGCAGTGTCATTTACTTATGAAGAAAAGAGTAAGCATTAAACCAGGAGCAGTGCTATGATAAACTGGACTGCAGACTCAGCAGTCCAGCCTTGTAAATAAGATTTAGAAACAGTATAACAGTTTGGAGAATACCTGATTGAACTCAAGTCCCAATGCATAGATAAATGCAGCCTTCCCCTTCTCCATTATTGGGTCCCCCTTTTTCCTGGGCTGATACCCTTTAGTATATTGACATCAGTATCACTACATGTGCCTGAGATCTCCCGCATTCTCAAAGAGCAGTATAGCCATTAGACTTCCAACTAATACAAACAAGAAAAGGCTCCTGATAACGAATTTGCTTTTCACTTTACAGGCAGAATGAGGAGAGGTGTAAGAAGAGGTTTGTGACGTTTACTGCTAATTCAGATATGCTGCAGTGATAAAGAATTCTGCATTGGAGAGACAATTATACTAAAATGGCCAAGGTGTTAACTGTTAATCATTCCACCTTCCCAAGAGCTTTTGAGCTGTTCAGGATCCACAGCACAAGTTTGGCAAGGCAGACGTAGTTCTAAATCACTTCTGCAATCTCTGAATTTTGGAAGAAGAGATCACTTCTGCAGTATGAAGCCATCTTCAGAGGGCTGCGTGTGATGGCTTTTCTGAATTTGATACTTCTGAAGGAGGAGGAGTAGGAAAAACATTCCCTGATACCTGATAATGAGAGTAGGGACTTCTAGGTGTGGGAGACAAGGAGTGTCTGTGGATGCCAGAGGCTGATCCAGTTTGAGGATAAGCAAAAAACTCTGACATGTATGTTGTGTAAACAATCTCTTGCTATTTCTGTACTTGGTGTGTGGTGAAGTTGATTGTTTCTCAGTTTTTTGTTATTTAGCCATGGCTGGTACAAGTTTGACAGTTCTATTGGCTTCCATAATTTATCCTTTATCATCGAAGTATTTTTTTCTGTAGGTTTTGTTAAGAACCTAATTAGAAATTTTCCATCAAGGAAGTTAGGAAATGTGTCCTTACTTCTAAGAATGCATAAAATAGTTGTGTTGGATAGCCAGGTAAAATTCTGACAGGCAGTTAGTTTTGCAAAGGGAGACATTAAACACAGAGCAGTCTGTGTGACTGACCTGGCAAGGCACCGGTGTGGACCACCTTTGGTTCCTGTTTTGCTTCATAGCCAGCCAGGCACTTCGGCTTCTCATAGACATATCCTTATTTTGCTCACCAGTCAGCCTACAGCATGTGGCCTGCAGAATAAGCTCCTCATCAGTTTGTAAAAGAATCAAGAGTTTGTTATTTAGGGGAAAATGGGGATTAAAATAAAAAAGATCGATTTTTTTTTCCTAGTGTCATTTGGGACTGATAATAAGATCCTGCTGCATTAGACAGTCTTTGCTTCGATTCTTGGCGGCACTAGTTGGATTAGAAATGTCTAGCATGCAACTCAAATCCAGAGATTGTGTGCCAGGTATTAAATAGTGGCATAAAACTAGGAAAAATCAGGAGAGCTGTGTTTAATGACTGACTTGCCGCTTTCGTCAAAATGCAGGAATACATTTTGTTGATTGAGGTCTGGATGTGTTAATGCATTTTCAGTTGAGATGAAATGATTTTGTAAAATAATTATCTTAACACATCAGAAATACGGGCAATCAATTTGTATTAAAATATCACAAGTTAAGGCTCCTTTTAGTGTTACAAATTGCCTGTCCTTGGAATATTGTTAGCTAGCTCTTGAGTTACAAGAAATTCCTTCTGTGTTATTCTTGACTGGCTAGCTTTGGTTGGGATGTACAACTCCCCACATGTATATTTACATCTGCCAAGGCCCATGATACAGTATATGCTGTTACTCCTTTTTCATCTAGATTTTAATTTTGGATTAATAAGATTTAGTACTTTTTCTCTGTTACACAATTCTGGGCTCTCTTCATGTGCATGCCCTGAATGTTGCACCCTGGCTCATGTAATAACTGGCAGCTAAGGGCACCACAGGAGTAGTGATGCACAGCAAAGATGTTGATGTGCCAGTTTTGTGACACATCTGGTGACTGGTTTGGCCCCTAGGATAAATATGAGAGCTTGCAGGTTGTCTTCAATTCATTCCTGCTCTATGGCCTATGGCTGCTTTCTGCCAACTCACGTGCATGGGAGAGTGATACGCTATGGCCGTTCCTGCTTTTCACCTGAGATGCAGGTCAAGGGCTGCACCAGTCCTGTATCTTTGGGGGCATGTTCTTGATGCACTGCAGGCATCAGAACCAAGGCAGTGGGCTGGGAAATGTAATAAAAGACTTTCCAGGGAGTGTGATGGTTCTTAAGACAACCAGTTGTGTCTGTATCAAAGCCAGCCCTTATGGGAAAAACATTCGTAGCTATTTTTAAGGACTGAGAGCGAGTCAGAGAACATAACACAGTAAAAGAGCATAGAAGTAGGAGGTTGTGCACTTCATTCCTGCAGAACAAATTTATGTTTGATGACCACGAAGCTGTTTGTGGGAGGCAGTCGCAGGCAGGAGCACTTGTGGATGATTTTTGAATTTTGAAAGAAAAGGAGAAACGTAATTTTGTTAAAGTTTAGCAATTACTTACCATAGTTAATTAATCATATAATTAAGTAAAATGAGACCATATTTCTTGAAATGTGTCAGATAATTATGATACATTTTGGTAATTATGTGTAATAAAATTAATTAGATATATAATTCAAAGAATCAGGAAAATTATTACTTGAAATTATTTATCCCACATGTAGGTCAGAAAAATCTGTTTTTTTTTTTTCTTGTGCGTAATCTGAACCTTATAATCTGATCTTTCCTGTTTTTGAAATTATTGCAGATTTCCAGTGTTAGTTCGTTGCCTTAATATTAGTTCTTGGTCAGAATTTTTCTTGGGATTCTTTAAACCTTATAATAGTATTGGTCATCCAGTATAAAAAGCGTTGTCTCTCTCTTTTTAGATCATTAGTCAGGAAATAGATGTGACTGTTGCATTGTGCTGATTGTTGCACATACAAAGCACTTGTAAAAGACTAGAAAGGAAAAGAAAATGAGGAAAACAAATATTACCCAAGTGCGAGCCAGTGTGCTTGGGGCTCAAAGATGTTTTAATATGGTTTTTTTGGCATCTGCCTGAAGCATCAAGCACACAAATACTCTCCCTTGGTATGGAGGTCTAAACTGACCTCCCTTTCAAGTTGCAACATTTTTTATAGTTCTCATTTCCATTACTGCTGGGAGGAAATTCTGCTGCCACTGCAGATGAGATACTCTAAGAAGGGGAAGTGATATAAAAAACCCCTATAAAATCATGCTTGTGATATTAATTTTCTCACCTCAGGCTTAATAATAATTTTATGGTCATTTTTGAGAAGTTTTTTAGCCATAATGTTTTATCTATCTTTATGGTCCCTTACGCTGTATTTAATCAGTGTAATTATAGAAGGATAATTAAATATAATGCTACTTAGTTCTTGAAATTTTAACACTATTACTATTAATGTAACTAAAAAAAGCCCCTTGTAAATCTTGATGTCTACACAAAGCAAAATATTTGATATGCCATTAAAAAGGAAATGGTGGTGCATTTTTCTTGGTATGGCAGCACACATCCTAATGCATTAGTTCATTGGTGGTTTAAAGTAATTTTTAGCAGCATGAAATCAACTGAAGTGAAAGATACTCATTTGTTTTAGGATCCTAGGATGTCTCAGATTTTTAAGAAACAGCATAGGCCTCAATTTAGAAAACTACTTAGGCTTATGATTAAACTAACCTTTAGGGAGTGGAACTCTTGAGTGCTTGTGTTTATGTTACAGGTTTACATGCCCAAATGGATTGATTTTTGCATATCCTCTAGTATCTTTGGAAAGCAAGCCATAGATCTGGTGCCAGTATGATCTGTGTTCATCTTGTTTAAATTGAGATGCAAGAATCATATATGGGAGGAGAGGCTGGGGTAAATGGGTGTAAGGAGGCATATGTCAGTGCTGCTCAAACCTGCTTATGGTGCTACTGTGAACAGGATGCAGGATGAATAATGTAAATTTCGCTCTAAACCCATTCCTTTGCCCCTTAATTTCACATTCCTGACATGCTATAGGAAAAACTTCTAGATTGAAAGGTTAGATACTGCACTTCTATGATAAACACCATAGTTACTTCATTTGTTTTCAAATAGATGAAAGAGTTGTGATGTTTTAAAGTGTCCTGCAACAGGAATATAGTCAGTTTGATATCAGTCTAAAAATATGTCATTATATGCATCCTAATGGACACTAATTGTCAAGCTTGTGAGTAGAGAGCCAAGACAGAATGTGCTCATCCATTTTAGCTCAGAGCTGAGGCAAGGAATTGTAAAGACAATTCCTTGATTTTGTCATGCAGCATCACTTGTCTCTACTTCTCCACAGTATCTGTCAATTAGACACCTTTGCAGTCAGCATCTTCGACATTTCTCTGGGGAACTCTGGGACCAGCTTTTTTTATGTCATGGTGCTAGCTCCAGTCATGTCAAAAATTACACTTATGTTTTTGGATGATGGATGGTCGTATGTCTTGCACATGCAGGTGTCAAACATACAGATTTGAGCCTTAGATTGGCACTGGACTGTCTGCTTTGGGACAATAATCTTGACTCATGCTGTCTTGTTAGCCCTAAACTGTATTTACACTTCCAGTAAACAATGTAAGTGATTCAGAATTGATCTGCCATGCAAATACAAAATTAAAAAAGTAAAATTGTCTTGCATATTCGTAGCCTGGCAGTGATATCACATGATTTCATGCCTTTGAGAAAAATAGAGGAAATACATGCTAGAAAAACATCTGTAAGCTAGATAGTTCTTCCCTGTGAATGTCAGATACAAGTAGTTATCACAGGAAAGGTATGGTGCCATATTAAGGCTGTCTTTAGCAAACTTCCAGAAGCGGTCTCCCAACGAAGGGGGCACAGGATTTGGGCCATGCCTGTGCAGTGGAATTGAGGGAACTGAACTCATTCTGGGGTGGAGACTTGTAGACTGACTTGTAAATGAAATGTAAAACTTTTTTCTTGTCTTCTCACTCTTACTACAGAATTAATTTTAGAAACTAGAGCCTTTTCCCTAATATTTTCCTAAAGGAAATGTATCTTCTATAGAGGAAATGCCTCTTTTTCAGAGAGCCTGAACAGAGTATCACCTGAATGCTGCCTCTGCTGTGCTTCATGTGACAGTGAAGAAAAAAAAAAATTTGGGGGTTTCATGGTACTGTTACTAAACCAAGTATCATGCTAGCACAAAGTATGAGTAGTAATAGTAGTATATTGATTTGAAAAGTAGTGCAAGACAGTATGCAGGGTGGGAATAGTAGGTAATGTAAGTCATCATATTAAATGCCTTTTTTTCTGCTTATCCTTGCCAGAAGAGAAGGAACAGCACAGTTTGAAAGTGCTCAGCCATATCCTCAGTGATTTTAATGGAGATAGGCAGCCGCCACTCTCCCTTCCAAGGAGAATCCTAGCACCTTCCTCTGTGTCCCATTACAACTACTGCTGCTTCTGTCTTGGTGCAACTTCAGGGGTCAGATTGGGCATAGGAGCATCAGTATCCTTGGAAGAGGTGGACAAGTTTGGAAAAGGCAGTGCTACTCTAAGGGGACATTTGAGAACCAAAGCAACTGCCAAAAGTGAAGAAGTATCAGCACGTAACACTGGAGCCCTGCATTACAGTGATTATTTACTGTTCATAGCATTGGGTATACATTGCTTTACTGCACTGGAGGTTGCAGTGAGGCGTAAATGTTATATCTGCCTTGCAACAATGCTCTGCACAAATTGCATTTGATATCTCCATTTCTATGGTATTAAGTCGGACTTTACTGGGGTGTATATTCAGAGCCTTGGATTTAGATTCAGGGTTGTTTGGCTAAAATCCCCAGCTGTTTTATTAAAAAAACTCCAGCAGAACAATTGAACCTCTTGTTTTTCCAAAAGAATGAATGTTCCTGTGGCTACTGCTGTGGGACATGTGCAGTTTAAGTACTATTGCTTCTCTTCCCATTTTAATAAAATACAAAATGGCAATTTTTCAGAGATTACTCTTCTTGCAATAAAATGTCTGTCCCTTAGGAATAAAGACATTTTTGCATTGCTGCTGAGGAAGGTGGTGGTGCAGAAAGTTTTGTTGGTGGACTCATGAAGAAGACATTGGATATGTCTGTATGGTATTAGAACTGTAATTAGTGGAAAGCATATTAGAAACTGTATTTCACATTTAGAATACAAACAGAAGTTGTTACGTTGCCTCTCCTTCTCTTCTCCTTTCAATTAGTTTGTCCCTTAAAAAAGATTATTTGGATAAAAAGCATTTCTTCTACATCATGAGAGAATAAAATCTGTTTTTTTCAACAAAAACAGGCAAACTGATGAAAGAAGTGATTTTTAAAAGGCCAGGTAATTCTTGGATGGTTGAGCTACAGCCATGCTTAGAAAAGGTGTAATACAGAAGCTGCTTTAATTATAAATAAAAGAATTGGTAAGCAAGATGAATTTCTGCCAAGTAGGGAGCTTAGCCCAACTTTGACTTTCAGCAGAACCCTATAGTCCCTTTTCATTTTTACTTGTGTGATTCATTTTAATAATGTGCTTTGTTTTTCAGTGACTGGATGGAAGAAGCATTAAGAAGACTGTTCACTAATATGGATTTGCATTTTTGAAAGTATTGGGTAGCAAAATCCATTAAAAGCAAGATCCAATGAAATGCCCAAGGGGACTACTGTTAGTGTCTATTACCACCATGTTAGTGGTGGTGTTCTTCTTCTGTCACCAGAACCCTTGTGGCTATAACCAGATTTTTCTCTTCACGTACCTGGCTGTCCCAGATTGAGGTAGCTTCTTACCTGTGCTTAAATACATTTCAGAATACATAGGTTTGTATTCTATCTCTTCTCTGAAAACCAATTATCAGAAAGCAAAGAATCACAACTCATGACACTGGATTCAAGCTGGGAATACCTATAGCCCTTGTAGAACAAGGAGATTTCTCTGGATTATTCTGTAATCTGTGTGGGTTTAAAAACCTTGTATCTAGAACAGTTTCCCCCCCAGTGTTTAAGGCAAATCTCTTTTAAAAGTACATATACTCCTAGGCTATTGCCATTCTCTTCTTCAGCTTCAGGACTTGGAATCGCAGAGTCATTAAGGTTGGGAAAGACCTCTAAGATCATTGAGTCCAACCTTAACTTAGCATTGCCATGTTCCGTGCTAAGCCATGTCCCCAAATGGTTATGATCAGCACTAGACAAAATGCAATGGATATTCCTATGGGATTCTTCCATCTAGCCTATCTTCTAACTTTTAAATCAGTAGTATTTATTTCCATCAGTCCTTGTCGAGGGAATGTTAACTCCTCATTTTTTGTCCTAGAATTTGCCCCCCTTTTCTTGCCCGTTCTATAGATTTTTTTCTTGCTGCTTCTCAGAAGCAGCTCATCGGCTTTTCCAGGAGGAGCTAAGTTGCAGCTCAGAACATGATGGTACAATGATCCAGCCATTCCCTGTAAAGATTAATTTCTTTGAGTGCTACTCAGCGGCATGTATTTTCCCCGTCAAGCCTTTTTTTCTTATATGCTCCTTCTTATATGCTCATCCTGCAAGCCATTCTGACAACAGGCCTGTTACCCCATAATGGCTATTAAAACATGACTGCTGTTCTGTGGATTCTCACCCTTGTGCTTTACCTCCCATTCCTCTACTTGACTGTTTGCTTCTCCAAAATTTGCTGCATTTGGCTGAGATGCTGTCTTGCATACAAGAATGCATACTTGAATGATGTGGCTTCCATAACGGTCTTGGAAGGTAAAAGGTTGTGATAGATGGACATAGTAAAAAAGGATATTTTTTTTCAGGAAGCAGGAGCATGTTTTTACTCTGCTGTCTCTACTGGTCCATTTACCACTGAGAGAAGAAAGAAGTGGAGATTAGAAGCTGTTCTGCTAAATTAACCCTAGCTGGTCTCAGGTGATTAGTCACTAATACATTTTTGCATGAACACCTTCAGTTGACAAATTCTGACTCTTAGCACCAGGTGGCTAAGAGCTTTCCTACGGAAATGCATGAACATCAAGTAATATCTTCTGTTGAATTCTTTGTGTAGTTAATGGGAACTGGCATCTTCTGCCATCAACTGTAATTCAAGTAAATGATAGTCTTTGTGACAGAGGAAATTAAACTATGTTGTACAGCACATGGCCCAACACAAATTCATGTTTTTCAACATCCCAAATTATATAAGCAATGTCTTTACAGTCAAGTTTTTTAAGGCAGATTAATTGTTCATGTCAATGCTTATTTTTCGAGATCTTTTGTTTTCATTACCCAGTTTTCCTTACCTCACCAGCATTACTTAGGGCAGCTTTTCATAGAAGAGACTGGTGGAAAGAAGTTCTGAATTTCTTATTTGGTGTTTAATTTGGAAAACCTCTGCATACCTGGCAGTTTGGAAAATCCAGCATCTCAGAAAGGAATTGGAAGACTATTTTTGGATAACCATGTTTTGGAAATCTTGCTTGTAATTTTCTTCCATAATAAAATGTGGTCCATTTAATCTGTTCTGCATAGTTTCCAATCATGATACGACTCCTTGTGCAGAAATAATTAACTAGAATGTCTGAGGTCATTTGTATCTTTTGCTCTACAGAACAAATGACATAATGGCCACTGCTCAGGATTAGGGACGAGATGGCCTTAAAGTTTTAATATTGTTCCGTTAGCTGTCCTAAACCAAGATGCCAATAATGGTTTGCTAACCTGAAGAGGCAACCTTAGATGTTGAAAAAAATGCTAGATGGATTTGTGTAGCTGTCTAAAACCTCCGTCTGGAAGGTACTATGTTAACTGGTCACTGCAACAGCTCATTTAATGAAACCCCTTGGCAGTTCAGGTCTTTATTTCTTTTGTTCCTCCTCTTCTGCCTGAGAATGGGGCAACCAGTATTTATCTGCTTGACAGGAATGCTGTGGAGGGTAAGGAAAGCCTGTGAAGTGCTTTGAAGTTGCAATTCACAGCAGAGTAACACTTCTATGAATAATATTTTCTGCTCCATTTTTCATGATAGCCAATTAATGTATCAAAAAGAGTAAAACTTTCAGAATCATAGTAGTTGATGGAAATGCACAGAATATTTATCTTTAAGGTGTAGTAACAAAAAGTAACTGATGAGTATAGCAAAAATCGCTTAGAAAAGATGTGAGTGTTCATCTTCCATTAATCAGCAGCTTCCTTAAGATTTGACTATTTTAGATCTACTTGTCATAACTATGATATCAACCAGGTTTCGGTATCTTGAAGTGTTTTTAAATTAATTTTCCCCCCACTTTAACCAGAGGAAAATATATTACTTTTGTGCCGTCAGTACTATGCAAAACCACTCCTATATGTTCTAGTTGCAGGACTCAACCAAATGCAGTGTGTGGGTGCTTAAAAGGATCATGTTTCTTCTTTTACTCTGTCTGCTTGGGTATGTAGAACTGAAATGAATCCAGGTCTGAAGATAGAGAACTGTACAAACCTAAGCAAGCCTTAACAACTCAGCAGCCGAAAACCCCCTGTAACAGCTGTTACCAGCTCTGTGTCCTCTAGTTTTTGTGTTGAAACAAAAAGTCTTAACTAAGCCAAATGGACAGAGGTAATTGTGGTTGGAATTTCTGTTTTTCTCAGCTGTAACTGGAGAAAGGTCAGTATCCTTTTATATGAGTAAATGCCACTAGATTGTTATTAACCCTTGCTGACATTTTTTTGATGCAACTTTTCTTCTAATCAAGAGGTTGACTAGGTGACACAGAAAGGCTAAGTGATACACTGGGGTTTTATCTTCCATCTGGAGTTCCAGGAGAATTAGGGACATGTTTAGCTTAGAAGATTTCAAAATAAAGTGTCTGAAATTTTTCAGTGCTGGAATGTTTTCTTGGTTTTGATCACTCACAGGCTTTTTGATAATTGCCTAAAATAGAAGTATAGTATTTGAGGCCAAACAGACTGTCTCATCCTCAGGTTTGAAGGTTATTTTTTGACTTTTTCATTCTCAGAATTTTTCAAATAATGTTTCATATTTAACTTTAAAACAGTTTATGGCTGAAGAAGATACATTTTTTTACCAATGTATTTTGTTAATGAAAATCTGTTATTTGCCTACCTCCATTAATTAAATTTGTCATACTTAAAAATTTGTGAAAACTATCTATTCTTGAATAAAGATATAAATAGATTTGAATTTGATCTGTCATGAACTCTAGATTTAATAATTCCAAATCAATTTTGGTGTGTAATTCTCACAATCAGTATGCATAAAGGTGTATGTGTGTGTATATCTAGCATATTTGTGTGCTTGTGCATTTAAATGATTTATTCAGCAGCACTACAGTTTGTACTAGGATTGTTAAGAATTTCAAGTTTGGTATTCTGTGGGTTCAGTAGTCTTAACATAAATTATTCTTTGTTTTAAATTAGCTCTAGATTTCCATTGGGAAAAGAATAGTATCACCCATATAGAAAATTAGCCTGGGGTTATACATATCAGAACAGTCAAATCCTTGAGGAATCTCTGTGCTTATCATTGCTGGGTGGTGGTGTGTATTGGGGAACAGATTCAAAAGAAGTAGCAGATTGACAAATCAGGTAAAGTTCAAATGACTTTTAATGCTGTCAGATTCAAAAGTCTTGCTCCTTTAAGTCTTTGATGATACCTCTTTGATTCCATTGGTTCCCATCTTTGTACTGCTTTTGGTCTTCCTTGCTCTTGTATTGTCAGTAGTGTTATCATTTTACTGACTGTCAGCTGAAAATGTCCCTCCTCCCAATATATCCCCTTCCATTTAGAAATTTTACATAATTGCTGTCACATTTTGGTTCCCAAACTAGATTGATCTGCAGAGTGAACTCCCTGGCCCTTGCAATATTTTTCAATATCTAATTTCTTTCTAAAAATTTCATCCCTGAAAGAAAATATGAAGTTTTTAGATCTCATACCAGTTGAGAAAACCTTTGTTAAGTAGGCTAACTGCAATGCAGTGGAATTTTACCTGCCAGGATACCTGGCACATTAATGCCAGAAAAAGAGTGATATGTCTTTGTGCGTCACTGTTGATTACATTACTTATTGCGTATGTTTTTAGGAAAGAGAAGTTGGAAAAGTATTTAAAATGAGAATCGAAAATAAAAAAATCAAATTGAAGAAAGAGTGAGCAATGAAACAAAGAAGAAAATGAACAAAGAGAAGGGTGTAAGTTATTATTTCAACCTTTCAAAATGGAGGACATTTTCTTAGGAAGTGGTGCAACAGAAATGGAGGTGAGGACAGGACAGGTTGTGCAGGATATCCCTTGTATTCAAGCAGATCCTCAAGTACTCTTGAGTCAAGCACAGGCAACAGAAATGTTCAAGAATAAAAACTGAAAAGTTCTGAGTATTTTTGAAAAAAAGAATTGTGCCTAAGGGGATTTGGGACCCCGTCTCAAACTGGTCATGCATAGGTGTGTAAGCCAAATGTTTTCATTCATTTATGAATTGCTCTGAGAGGGGAGGAAAGGCAGAGAAGAAAGTGGGTGAACAAAGCTAGTTTTGTGCCAGTTTTTCTAGGAAACAACACTTGCATAGCTTCACTGTTGCTGAGTCACTACTCTGCAGGTCAAAGCAAATCCACATTTTTTATACTGTATCATAAATTTTGATTGTGTTTCATATGGGTGGGAAGTCCAGAATTTTGAATGTAGATGCATTATAGGAATGAAGGTAAAATAGGGAGGAAATGTTTCCTGCTGAGCTACTCTGTGGAACAGTGTTTTATCTCTATTAATACTAGGTTTTTTAAAAAAGAGAATGTGTTAAAAAAACATTCTTTTTCAATGTCATGATGTGTATGATGAAACCTGAAAACCATTAAAGTGCTAAAGAAATCAAAAATTAAAGATGATGTTTCATCTTTAAGCTATTACTAATACAAAGTAGTGCATCAGAGTAAAATAAAATAAGGAAAATGTGTGAATGAAATTTTGAATTTTCTGGATTTCATGGTTTTTCTACTCTGTGTCTTGTGATTTAAAGTGTTATTTGACTATATATCAAAATTTCCAATTTATGAATGATCCTTTGTTGTGAACATACACAAGGTATAAGCTTTTGACAATGGGAAACTTAATGATCCACAGCAAGAACAGGGAGGAAAAGCAAGCAATAACACATGGAAGTAAATTTACTAATTTCTTCATTGTAAAGATAATCATGGTTCTGAAATGCAGTGAAAAAAAGATGATGTTGAGATGCTGTGGTTAATGGGGGCCTTGTAAAACTGAAGCAGATGGAAGAGAACAGATGGAAACTTGAGGAGAAATAGTCTGTCCAGAGATCCGCTTGCTGCTGTAGTCTGAAATTCATAAGGTTTTGGTGCCATGTAGAAATATAATTTCCTTGGGTTTCCAGGTACTTGGATACTATAAATGAGCTTCTTCATCATGTTGTGATTATGACAGAAAAAAGAACTATTTAGAATCCTTAAATACTTTACGTTGAAAAAGACCTGTAAGATCATTGAATCCAACCATTAACCCAGCACTGCCATATTCACCACTAAACAAAGTCCCCAAATGCCACATCTACATGCTTTCTGAACACTTCCAGAGGTGGTGATACTTAGGGAATCATAGGATAAATTAGTCTGAAAGAGTCTTCAAGAGTTCTCTTGTCCAACCTCATGCAGTGTGGCCAGGTCGGACCAGGTTGCTCATGTGCTGACCCAGTTGAATCTTCAAAGTCTCTGAACAAATTAAACAACCTTTAAGGCCAGCTCATTCCACTGGTGGACTGTCCTTACAGGGAAAGATTTTACTCTGTATCCTATCTGAACCTCTGTTATTTTACCCGAGGCCCATTGTTGTCTGTGGCGTCATGCCCTGCCCGAAAGACCCCAACTTCATCTCTTCAGTGACCTTCCTCGCAGGTGCTTGGGGACTGTTGGTAGGTGCCCTCAAAGCCATCTGTTTTCCAGGCAAAATATGCCTTGTTCCCTCAGTTGCTCCCCATGGGTCTGGTGCTTCAGACCCCAACCAATCTTGAAACCCTCTGTGGAAATTTGCCGCGGTCCATTGATGTTTCTGGTATTTGTGGGTGGTGTTTGTGGTAATCTGGATGTGGTCTGATGAGCACTGTGCAGAGCAGTTGTCCATTCTCTCTGCTGGCTGTAGTCCTGCTTGCGCAGCCGAGGAAACCGCTGGCCTTTGCTGCCAGTGCACACTGCTGGGCTCATGCTCAGCTCCGTACACATCAGGTCCTATACTGGCCTGCTTCCCAGTGAAGTCCAGCCTGTAATGCATATTCCGTCCCCAGTGCAGGACAGGGCTTTTGTTCTTGTTGAATTTCAGGAGGTTCCTACTTTTGTCTGAAGACAGGTGCCAGATTGCCTTCTGCCAGTTAGTTCTTGAAGCTTGTCCTTCTCCTTTTGAAGGTGCCCCTTGCAAGTGAACAGTCTTGGATGCAGCCTGTCAGGTCCCATGGATGCCTAGGGGCTGAGTTCTCCTGAGATACCTGAGTCAGTCCTCTTCCACTGCTGGGCCTCCCCTTCTCCAACTCTGCCTCCCAGTGCTGAGGCCTGGAGGACCTTTTTGCTGAAGACTGGATCAAAGAAGACATGGAGTGCCTCAGCCTTACCTGTGTGCATGGTCACTGAGTCACCTGCCTCTGTTGCTGTGTTCTCTGACAAACAGGTAGTTATTTTTAAACATTCTAATTAAAAGCATGGGCACTGTTCTGTGAACAAAGGTCAAGGTCTTCCTGGCTGGTATCTTGTTCCTGTTGTTAGGTATTCTTCACTTCTTCAGAGGATCCAGGCTGACATGACTGACAGTGGAATAATTGGCCTGCAAAGAAACTTTCTTTTTCAGCTGTTTTGGAAACCCTCTTTTCCTGTGATACAGGAGGGTGTTTATCCTTGATGTCCTTTGGACTATTTTTTAATGTCCTTCTTGATAGAGGTAATGTATTCAAGAGGAGTATATGTCATTAATTTGCAGTGATGGCAATATAAATGGCAGTATATTAATATTTTTCATATTCTGTATTCCCTTCTCAATACATCATGGCATCCTGTTCACTTTTTTTGACCCCTCATGTGTATTGAGCAAATGTCTTCATTGAAGTGCCTGTGATGAATCTTGCATCTTTTTTCCTGAGAGGTTATAACTAATTCAGAACCCATCAGTATGTACAAGTGGCTTTAAATTTGTTCCTTCTAGTGTACCCTACTCTGCACTTTTTTCACTGTGAATTTCATCTGCTGTCAGGTTGTCCAATTACCTGGTTTTTTAAAGGTCCTTCTGGAGTTCCTCACAATCCTTTGTAGTCTTGACTACCCTAAATAGTTCTCTGTAGTCAGCAGATTTCACATTCTTATTACTTATAGCATGTCAGCTTTCAGTTATTAGTAAATATGAATAACTGTGCCTTTCATAGTATTGATCGTTTGGACATGCTTTCTTCATGCACTGGTTATTTTTTCCTCCTTGTTCCTATTTCCAGTCATTTAGTTAGTCTTTCAGAGCGTGGCAGGAATGCACCTGTAAATGACTGGGTCACGCTGAATACTTTTAAAGACACATAGTACCTACCAGGGCTGGTGTCCTCAATGAAGTAAGTTGCCTTTGAGACCAGAACATAGTCTTAGGTGGACTGAATTCCCTTGGAGACCTTCCCCACCCCTCCAGAATATTTGACTTTCAAGACGGCCTGTCCAAGTTTTCTAAGTAAATTAATATGAAGAAGCTTCTAGAGAGTCTGTTTAATGTTCCTTTGCTCACTCTTTTCTTCACTCAGACTGTTATGGATGAGTTATCAGGGCGCTCCTGGTGGGATAAGAAATTCTGTTACTCTGTATGTTTTGGGACTCATGACTTCTGTTGTAGATAATAACCAATACTCTTTCTGGTTAACGAGTAAAAATTGTGTACCTCTAATTATGTGGATTGAGCACAACTTTATCCTCGAGGCTGGAAATATAATAATGCAGCTGTGTTAGCTCTACTCTCTTCATCCTTGCTTCTTTCAGAACTTGTGCAGTGTTTCACAGCCCACCTTTGGGGTTGGAAACTGCTAAGCTTAAGATACTGTTTAGGGAACATGTATTGTGAAAACCTGACGAGTTCTTGGGCACAAAAGGTTTATTGATGGTTCAAGGTTATATGGAGCAAGTAATTGGAAGAGAAATCTGTTGAGAGTAACAAAATAGGCAAACAGCATCAAGAACAGACTATTCCATCAACTAGAAATAGCCAAGGTGAGGCAAGGACTTTGAAAGGAGGTGGTGTCATATATTAATGCCCATTTCTGGCTTCTTCCAAGATTGGACACTGAAGACACAGTTGAAAACAGGTGGGAAGCTCGGCCTGGTTCTGAACCAGCCCAGCTGCTCTTAAATTCTTAGAAATGATAAAAATATTAATCGAAACTTCATGCAGTCTGTGGAGCACATGATACTGGAACATTCAAAATAGGTTCTCTTTCTTCTGCTTGACCTTCAAATACTGTCTCTCTTTCTGCTGTGAGAGTCATATGATGACAGATGGGCTGTAAGTGGGGGTCAAATTTGCAAACGGGTTTGAAACTGAGGAAGGCTCTTGGTCCTGAATGGAGTAGACAGTAGAATTTGTCAAATTTCATCCTCTTTAATCATCCTATCTCTGACAACAGCAATGTGATGGAGAGTTGTTCATTCCAGGTATTATTAATTGTGATGGATAGTGATTCCAAGAAAAATTTTAGCTTCCTGGCCCATTGCTTTGTTTAACCCAGCTGTTGATACCCACATGGCTTAATAGGAATAGTGGTCCTGCTGGAAGCTGTACTTCCAGAACCTTACTTATAATGATGTAATTGACTGTTTTGGGGACTCCGTTCACCCTTGTAATCTGTTTTTACACTCAATATGATGACATTTGAGTTTGTCCATTGCTTTTCTTCTCATTAGGGTTTTTTTTTTGCGGGGGTGGGGTTTGGATGGGTTTTTTGTTGTTGTTTGTATTTTTTGTTGTTTGGTTTTATTTGGGTGCTTTATTATTTAGCCATACTATTTTGTTCTTGATGTTTTACTTTATATCTATCTATCTATCTATCTATCTATCTATATGTATTAATATATATATTTTAAAAATATATAATATATAAAAGTGCCCTGTGACCCTAGTAAGATACTTTTTAGTAGATTTCTATAGATTTTAGTTTCCTAACTCTCCCCTTTAGGCTTTACCTAATTTTCTCATTTAGGAAAAAAAAAGCTCCTCTCCTGCGTCAAGTTTAATGCACTGTCTGTTGATGTGATGGCTCCAAGAGGGATCCAATTTAATTACAGTTTGACCACTGCTGCTTAATGGCTGAATCTTACTTCCTTAACTAGTTCCACTGTGTTACAAGAAACACATATTTTGTGACTTCTGTGAGCTCCACAGTGGGTTTTCGTAGAATGAAATAAGTTTATGGCATTGAGAATATTTTTGTTCTCTCTTTTAACCTTATGTGACACTTAGCCAGTTGACAGTCATGTAGCTGAGGATGTTCATTGTCTCTGTTGCAACTGATACTGTTTGTGGGCGCCCATGGCTGCCAGACACATTTGAATTGCAGTTCTGGCTTCCCTTCCCAATCAAAGGAGGGTGCAGTGCCAGTATTTTCCCACATCAAGCAATGAGGGCTTCGTTCTTCCTGTCGACATGGGGAGCACAAGATGTGAATTTGAAGTCACAGTGCTCTTGCTCTTTATGTCAAGCCAGTTTTTTAGCCTCTTGTGTTTAGAAAAGAGAGGAGGTCTGGTGCTCAAGACTCCGAGGACGAATCTGCCTCCTGCTGTGCTTCAGGGCAGGCTTCTGACAAGCTGGGGCTCTCATGCAAATAAAATGGGATATTTCCAAGATCTAGTATAAGGATTTACAAAGGAATTTCAAATACAGGTGCCAATTTCAGATTTCTTCATTTTCCTGTCCCCACCCTGGTGGTGTCTCAGATGAGAAGGTACTCTGGAATCTACAAAAGGCCTGTATTTTTGAAGAAATTCATCCCACCTACATACATATTTGTTCATATCTGAGAGGAGGGTGGGGCCCTTTTTTTCCAAAAAGCTTCTTTACTACTTGCCTCAATTTCTTGAAGTGTAATCATCCTGATAAAACACATTGCTTTTTATGGTGGCTGGTATACCGTTACAAACTCTTGCTGGTTGCAGTAGTTAGTGATGCTTGCTTGGGTTTCTGAACTTCTGATGCAATCAGAAGGCTAGGAAGGCTAGTGGTCCGTAGGTCAGTTGAGCAGCATGAACCTTCACTGCCAAAACAGCACAATGTATCAGCAGAGGAATTTAATAATTCTTCATAGCACCTTTTCTCGCCCCTTTTCCCTAAACCTTAGTGCTATACAATGGTATTTACTAGGTCAGATGATGTACTTTGCTTCAAAACATTAATATGGGGAAAAATGAACAATTGTGATTAAAATTGATCTTTTCCCTTTGGGAAGTTAGAATAAAAAATGGTTACCTGCTCATTTATGAAACAGATTTATTCTGTTGACATGGAGGCTTGTTTGAAATATAATTGAATTTCTGTTACCTAATGGAAAGTGACAGTTAACAGTATTTATTTTCCATTTGTGTCTCAGTAGATAACATAACACAATTTTGATTTGTAGTTAGCTTTGGAATCTGAGATTGTTCTATCTCTGTAATTGAAAAGATGGGAGCATGATGGCCTATTACAATTCTGGTTTTGTTTTTTTACACCCGTAAAGGCAACATTAATACAGTAAACAGCATCTATTCCAGCTTAATAGTTGTACTGAGATGTTATTTTTGCATCCTGCCTTTCTCATTAGAAACTGCCACATCATGATCTGGATTGAAAATTCCTCCATTTAGACACTCTGCAGCATCTAATTTCTATGAGCTATGCCTCCCTTTTCTTGCCTACCTCAAAATAACTTTTTTACCTTTCAGCCAGAATGCTGTTCCTAGCCATAACATTACAGTTATATTCTTCATATGTTTCTTTTGCAATTTATTTTCATTATATGTATCTTGCTGACTTTGTATGGTAAGTGCTGTCACTCAACACCTGAAGGACAGCCCCAGGATGAGGCCTGGCCAGCATGAGTTCGTGAAAGACAGGTTCTGCTTGACCAACCTGGTCTCCTTCTATTACAGAGTGACCCACTTAATGGGTAAGGGAAAGGCTGTGGATGTTGTCTAGCTGGACTTCAGTAAAGTCTTGACATAATTTTGCACTGCATTCTCCTGGGGAAATCAGCTGCTTATGGCTTAGATGGGTGCACTATTTGCTGGTAAAAAACTGGCTGGATGGCTGGGCCCGGAGAGTGGTGGTGCGTTCATCTGAGTTTGTTCTGTCTCTGATCGAAATGATGGGAGCTTAATGGCCTGACACAGTTCTGGTTTTGTCTGGTGATTGTCCCTGTGTACTCAGCGCTGATGAGGCCATACCTCAAATCCTATGTTTGGTTCTGGGCCCCTCACAGAAAGAAAGATGTTGAGGTGCCGAAGTCCAGAGGAGGGCAACAAAGCTAGTGAAAGGTCTGGAGTGCAAATCCTACAAGGAGCAGCTGAGGGAGCTGGCACTGTTTAGCCTGGAGAAAAGGAGGTTCAGGAGGGATCTTACCTCTCTCCATGATGACGTGAAAGATGGTAGTGAGGAGAGAGTCAGTCTTTTCTCCCAGGTAACAAGAGCTAGGACAAGAAAAAAACCCCTGAAGTTGCACCAGAGGGGGCCAAGGTTGGATATCTTCACTGAAAGTGTGGTCAGGTATTGGAGCAGGATGTCCAGGGGAGTGGTGGATTCACTATCTCTGGAAGCGTTCTAAAGGTATGTGGATGTGGCACTTGGGGATACTGTATAGGGGTGAAACAGTGGTGCTGGGATACCAGGCTCAATGATCTTTTCCTACCTTTACCTTTCCTCATGGTCTTTTCCAGCCTCAACAGTACCATGACAGCCATTGCTTCATCATGAATGTTAAAAGTAGTACATAACAACTTGGTTCTTATTATAGGCCTTATGCTGCAATTTCCCTGCTGCTTTTTATTTAGAGTTTTGCTTATCCCTAAATGATTGGGCAGCTTCTTCACACAAAGGAAGCCTTTGAAGCCAATGTCTACCCATTCCTACTGGTTCTTCTAAATCAGGTGGCACTGAAAGAGAAAAATTTTTGGAGAGGCAGTTGTCTTTCCTTTTTCATGATGAAACCTTTGCTGTCAAGGCCTGGTCACCATTTACTTGTAACTTGCAAAGTTGTTACTGCATTTATGAAGAAATCTAAGGTGAGTGTTACATAGCAGGACAAACGTGGAGGAGCTTGTTTTCAGTTAAATACAAAAGAACAGTCAAAATGAAGTGTTTGATCCCTGATGGTACAAGGTGGTGCTTCTTCAAGAGAAGAAGGTGGCTGTCACAGCACAGCCTCCATTCACCCAACCTGCTTTCCAGATGGGCCAGAAGCAGGACCCTAACCACTCACATTGGGTTAAGACCTTCTACTGCCAGTTTTGGTACATTATTTTAAACTTGTAAGTTTTAAAACAGTTGTGCGCTGTCCTATTACAGTATTTGGGAAGGGGTATGATTCAGATCATATTTTTGTTATGTTCAAGTCTTATGCGCCCATGAATTCAAGCTTTTTTATAGTGGATAAGATATTACAACTATTAATTATTTTAACACCAGCTTTTTTTCTTTGAGCTGATGAATAAATTAAGAAGTCAGGTTTTTATGAGTCTTGAGTCTTAAGTTGATTCAGGAAAATAGAAACGTGGTACTGTGGTTTCTAAAATGGCAACTGAGTAGAGCTTCTGTGTACCAGTAAAATGTTATCAAGAAGGATTGTTTCATTTGGATTATTTTAAGTGATTGTGTGCATGAAAACCACAGAAAATGGATACGGATTTTTGAAAATCCGGAGATAGTTCCTGAAAATAGAGAAGCAGTATGTTCTATAGCTCCTGCGTTTAGGTTTTTAAAATTTGTTTCAAACAAAAGAGTGTATATTTTTGAAGTGTACTTCATTAAAACCTCAGTGATTTCTGATATGAGCTTCATAGAACTTGAGTTTATTTATTCAATAAATAGATGAAACCATAAATAACAACAGTGCATAAGATAGCCTAAATTGACAAAAACCAAATTAATCTGAGCATAGGACTTGCTGCATTGAATATGAACAAAAAGCATTTTAATAAGAAGCATGAAATGTGTCATATTTTCAGAGCACCCTTGAGCTGCTCTGCAGTACCCATAAACCACAGATTTCGTCCTTGTCCATTGGTTGGCTTAAAGTAGTTATAATTTCAGAAGTCTCCTGGTTAAAGATTTACTAATCAACAATTACTTAATAAACCATTTGTAATTGTACTATTTAATGCGTAAATATGCAGTTTGAAGTGATAGATATCCAAGCCTGTAATGGCTAAATATAGCAAGACATTTGAATGAGACCTAGAGTGGAGAATTCAGTGGGTATTTCCATGCATACTTCTTTACATATGCAACAATACATGTATGCATACAGGAGTACACATATGTATGTGTGTATGTACATGTGTGTGTGCATACATACATCAGGGAGTCTGTTATATCATTAGATATGAAGTAGAGTTGATAATTAACTCATAAGCCCATATATTTTCAGTGGTATAGTGTGCCTGCCATGTGGGTGAGAGCTTTTTAACAGACAAAAAAGCTTAATGTTCAGTACTGTTTTGTACTGAAAACATGAAATTTAATGCAAGATGGAATTTCTAAACTTTGAAGGTTTAGGAGACTATCATGTCTTTCCAGATCTGCAGATACTCAGCGGTCCATGGCAGCAAGGTTTTTTCCATATTTGTTTTTTTTTTAAACCCTAAATTATGACTGTGTACTGACTTTTATTGACATGTCCTACATACCATATTCTGATCATCCAGTCTGGAAGAGAATTTCTGCTGATTTTGTTAATAGCTGAAACATAAAGTAATTTACAGAGCATTTTGTGAAATAAGCAGTCTTCTTCTGGAAGGGTGAGTAGACTTTATGTGGAAAGTAGGCTTTTTGTGGAAAGTAGGCTTTATGTGGAAAATTTTGTGTGTGAAATACACAGTGATACCCAATGTGAGAAGGAAATAGAGAGTGTACAAATGCTGTTTTGTATGTTGTTTATGTTTGATTGGTATATTCCTGCAGGAACTGCGCTCTGTTGATAATTGTGTAAACCAGAAGTTTTAGGCATAAATGTGTGCTTCAAAATATCTGTCAGAAATGAAAGTATGTCTTAGAAGTAACTAGATCTGTGGAAAAACTTCCAATAGAGAGAAATAAAAAGCTGGAGTCACTTAGTTTTGAGCAGAGATTAATAGTAGAAGCCGTAGGAAGTGTAGTACAAAGTATATCTGGGGAGATTCCTTACTTACCTCTTTCTTCATTATCTCAGAATGGTGAGAGGAGGGAAGCATCCTACTGGAATTAACTTATTTATCTAGGTATTTATTCATCACTGTACAATTTGACTTGTCAGTGTGTTAATAGTTTTATTTTTATATTGCAGTTCTCAAGGAGGGTTAACTTGTAATTATTGCTGTTTTAAAGGGCAATGTCTTGTGCAGGACATCAGAAACAGAAGCCTGTTCCTGAATCTATGTGCTCACTGCTGGTATGGTTTTATTCTGAGATGTATCCATTTCAAGTAAAATTTAATATATATAAAATAGGTCAAGTTAGCACATACACTGCGTGTGTTTTGCACCTCAAGCAATGAAGGCATAGACCTTCGTTTCCCTGTGATAATTGCTGCTTAGCTGGAGAGAAGGGAATGTGGTGTACACAGACATCTTTGAGGAGTTCTTGCAGTAGGATGGATAGTAGGATAGACTCCTTTTGACTATGCAATTGGTGTGGCTTGTGTGTATTATTCCTTCTACCAGGTGTGTGGAATCTGCTGCCTTTTAGACATGTACTCCTCATGCAGAGGCACATGGGGCCCGCCGGTTAAAATATCCAATCCTTTCACTTTTGTCCTCTTTACCATAAACAGCTGTCAGTGGTAGTGTTGTTAGGAGTCAGGTGAACTGGGCTGCAGATGAGCGCCTGTGAGATGATGCCAAGCCCCTAGACCAGGGATCTATCCCAGTTTGGCTGGAGGGAGGCTCAGCTCTTGTGGTCCTCTTGTTTGTCTGTTTCTTTGTGGTATTTCTCTCTCCTGACCCATCTCACAAATCACATAGGGTAAACTGAAACTGAAGCAGAGAGGAATAAACTCAGAGGTTGGAATGGCTTTGCTCTGTCCTTCCTGTTTTATTCCTGTCTACCACAGAGGAGGCTGTTGTCCTCCCAGCTTCCTCATCTTCCCTGCAAAACGGCAAAGGGGTAATGATTTTTGATTAAAAGTGGGTAGATTAAATGTAGGGAAGGTATTTTTTACAATGAGGGTGGCAAAACACGGGAATGGTTTGCCAAGAGAGATGATCCCAAGTCTGGAAATATTCCAGGTCAGGTTTGATGGGGCTCTGAACAACCTAATCTAGTTGAAGATGTCTCTGCTTATTGCAGGGGAGTTGAGTCACGGTTTCTGTATAAAGATGCAGTTGTCCAAAAGTTGTGCTTTTATGTTTTCCTAGAAGTGCCTTAGCTTACACACTGGAAAAAATTGGTGATAGGGATTCCTGTCTGAGTTCTTGGCTATTAAAACTGCTGCCCTTCCATTTGTAAGGTACATAGGGATGTGAATGAAATGAAGGAAAATTTCTGGAACGGTTTACTACACACGTTGTTAGTATTAAGTGCTTGTACATATAAATGCATTTTATTGCAGAGGTTTCAGTGAGTACTGTGTGCAGCTTTGCTTTGGAACAAAGTAGTAAGGCATCTTCTGACAGGGTCTGAAGTTTCTACATGCATTACTTTTGTTCTCTGAAATTTTTATTATAAGCTCAGCAGCATAAAAGTAGTGGTGGATTCCAGCTCCAGTTTTGAAGTGCTGTGCTGAGCTACAAAGAGGTTTCTAGATGGAGACTTTACTTAACTGTGCTCAGACTGGAAAGGAAAGCTGATGCTCCGCAAGTATTGGATCCAGATCAGCAAGAGTTTCAGAGCAGAAATGAGGAACAAGGAATGGGAGACTCTTCAAAAAAAACCCACAACACAAACCACAAACAAACAAAAAGCCTGTGTGAGAACATCACTGTGAGTACTCCAGCTAGACAGTTTTGAAAACTAGAGAATTTGTTCGGAGAAATGGAAATAAATTTGAGGAAGTGTTAGGGATAGTAATATAATTGCATGGAATTCTAAGCTGCTGCTTTCAAATTCTTTTTTCAATGTCTTTTCTTTTAGTAAACTTTCTGATGGTTTAAAACCCAAATCCTATGTATTCGATCACAACAGCCCTATTTACATGTCTGCAGTGCTTTTGAAATATTTTATTTACCAATTCCCGTATCAAATATATATACTAAAATATCCTTAATTTTCTACTGAAATTGCAAGTCATTTGGAGGGTGTTTCTGTAATCACTTTAAACTGCTAAAACCTGCATCTAGGATTGATATGTATTTCAGGTTCTTTGTTTAGGAGTTTACTTTCTGTAAGCTTAATGCTATACAAGGCACAATAGGGAGTTTATTGGCTCAGCCCAGAATTTGGTAGAGCAGGGGCAGTGTCTGAGTCTAATTATTTTTAAAAGATGATATATTTATTTTTAAATTACATGCCTGCATGTGTTGTGATGCCAGAAGGGACTCTGATAATTAAAGTACAAGGAAGTTAGTTTAGGTATGTAAAACTTCTCATTATAACAGCATGCGATACTGTTTGCCAAACCTCACCTATAGTTACAGTGACATGTCTTGGTAGGACAAAAGCTGCAAGTATTGCCAACAGTCACTTTGTTTTCAGTTGGAGAAGCAAAGATTTGGTTGAAGACGTATTTTTGTTTGAGACCACTGGTGCCTGAAACTGTGGAAATAGCAAAACATTTCTGATAGTTTTTTTTACTATATAATTTAATATAGTTGTTTTTCAGTAGAGAAATACAAACAAGAAAAGAATACTGGGAAAAAGAAAAAGCATACTAGAATAATGTGATTTAAACTTTGACAGTGTATCATCATTTGCAACTGATAATGCTAATGAAAATTTTGGAGACACTATTCTGCTTATAGAATAATGGAAGCGCGAATGAATATATGTTTCTGGCTAATTGTGATGCTCATAATTTTGTGATTCCGTATAGCAGGAAAGAGTACACTGCACGTCATTCACCAGCTGCTTTGAAAAGTGTATAAAAAGAACAATTTTCAATCGCTTTTCTGCAAGCGACAGCAGAGTTTTAAATTTGCAGGAGATATGTCAGTTTGCCAACCTTTATGTGAGGGGTAGCTTGTATCATAGAGCTGAGGACAAGTTGGCTACAAATGCATCTGTTGTTTGAAAACACCTAACAGCAAAATAAAATGGTGAAAGGGATTTCATTCTTTCATTAATGTACATGAGGCAGACCTGTGTCACGGTTTGATGCTGGCAAACAGAACTACTTTAACTTAGTTAGGTAAGTTTCTCTGAAAATATAGAAATTATTCCTAAACATTATTAATGGTGAAATTTGACAGAAAGTTGCATTTGTTTGAATGAAAAAAAGCTTTGTACTGACATTCAGTAGTTGTGTCTGTACTTCAAGACTTGATATTACGAAATGGTTAAATATTCAGTCTCCAAAGCGAATGTCTCTTAAATTCTTACAAATTATGGAGATTATTGTGCCAGCAAATACAGCATTGAAAAATATATATCCTATGTGTTGGTAGATTAGAACAGGTGGCAAAAGAATGGTAAATGCTCTTTCCAGTAAGCATTACCTTAAGGTTAAAATTTTTGTCTATAAAGGGATCTAGGAACTGACCAAAAATAAGGGAGAGGCATTAAAATTTATAAAAATTCCCATTTGAAAGAATAAATAAGAGGTTATTGGAACTGAATTACTCTTTTGAAACTAGTAGAGTGGCCAGTAATCTTAAAGTGACCGTGTTGGTTGTTGTGGCTGGAGCGAAGCCTGGTAATGCAGGATGAGTGATGATGGCCATCAGGAAGCTCAACATCTGCCTTTACATCCACGTGTCACAGGTGCAGGCGTCACCTATCCAATACTCCTGGCTGAAACAACAATTCTAGCTGTGGTTGTTTGAGATTAGTGCAAAATGGACGCTCAGTCACGTTGCTACCAGGTGGTTGTAAAATAAACTGTAGCAGCCCTGTAGTATTTTCTCACTGAGTCAAATTGAATTTGTATGACTATTAGAAATTAGTCTGGTAAGGGTCAGTATTTAGGAGCTTCAGATTCACCCATTTGTTTTCTCTGGCTTCTGTGTGCTGATGAATGGGATGTGGCCCTTGCATCTTAAGATTAACTGCGGTAGCAGAGTGTTATTTGTGATACAATAACTGCTCTTTTTATCTAGGGAGACAGGCAGGGGAAAAAAAAAGCCTGTTGACAGGCAGCTGAGCTACATTTCTATCAGCAGTGTAATGTCTCTGCTCCCAGTCTGCTTTGGTCCTCTCTAGGTAGCACCTGACCATCAGTTTCCGTTGACTCTCTCATTTCATCCCTTCCTGCATCCCTCGTCTTTCTCTAAAGTGTAGAGATCCGAAAGGCAGACCTGCAGTAGGCACCAGTGGCGTGTTCAGATGCTGCCTGTGCTCTTTGGTCCTATTTTTGATTACGTATGCACTCTTCAGGCAGTTCCACAGGTGCATAGCCAGTAAGAATTGCTTGCAGGAAACTGATATAACTGGTCTGGTGGTGAAAGAAGGATCACTGGCTGATGTAAAATCTCTAATTTTCAGGAGCTTCTGTTGTAAACCTCTCTCTTCTGATCTTCTTAATTGTACAGTTTGTTAAGGCAGAGGTAAAGAGTGGCGTTTTTAAAGCAGAAGTTACTGTTTGCCCTTTTTTTCCCGCTCCAGTGAAAAAATAAAGTCAAACCCAGAAACATATCCTGCTTTCAGAACCCATATAAGGAAAAAAAAATAACCTGAGATCTATTGAGGTTTGATTGCACAGAACAACTTTTGGGATTATCTTTCAATTTTGACTTACTCTACTGTGTATGGGTATGTGTTTCTGTACATGTAGCAGTGTACACTATTACACTGTTAAATGCATATCCATGAAGAACAGTGTTCCAGATTATAGTATAATGCTGTTAACTTTTTTTGATGAAGTATTTGTGGCATTTAAAATAAGCGGCATGTTTATTATAAAATTTTAATTGAAGCCCAACACCAGAAGGTTGAGTTAAGACAGAAGCAGGAGTCTTTTCTGTAGCAAATCAGTGGTATGAAATGCAAAAAGTTTTATAAAACAGGGGAGTTCACTAAGACTCTAGTGTCAGCTTAATGCAAAAGGCTGATTCCATAGTGGTCAGATGGTATCAGGCCATTTAAGCATTCAAAGCTGACTTGCACTTTGGTATAACAATATATTGTTAGTGCTTTGACGATGGATTTCTTCTCCTTGAGAACAACCACCATTGGTTAATATGAATATACCAGCATGTTTGTTTTAAATGATATAAATATACAGATTCCAAACAAGAGTAAAAGTGGACTTGGATCCTTATAGAAAATATTTGTCATTCTGAGAGGAGCCCACATTTGTTCTCCTTTAGGGAAAAAATAATTTCCTATTTTTAATCAAATTGGATTTGCTCATTCGTTTATCTGTTCCAAGACTCTTGACCTGAGCTGTGCAGTCTTGACATTCAGAACAGCCTACAGTATTAATGAAGGAAAATCTTGAAAAATGTTCAAACAATAAAAGTGCATAAATTAAATTTACTGTGAAGAGTTTGAGATGCATTTTATGTATGTAACTGTATTGATTACTCATATATTAAGTGTCGTTAAAGCGTCACAAGTCAGTACCATTCATTGAGCAGAACTTGTGATTTTGATTTTGTTTTGAACCTAGATTTAAGAAACAAAAGAGTGTATCATGTAGCGAGTGGTTTATTTCCTAGCCAGATAAGTGTGATCTTGTGAGATACTTAGCACCTACCCATCCTGTTGATCTTGTAGGTGACAAACATGTTTCATGGAATTACTAGCAATTGAAAGGATATGCTGTGCTCTTGCAGTTTCTTGTATTGAAGTCAATGGCATCTTCTGAGTGCTCAGTACTTTTTGAAATCAGGTCACATCTTTAGATTTCTATATTAGGATTTTCAAAAGGACATTGGCTCCATGACTTTGTCAGGTCAGAGCCTGAATCTGTTACTCCTTTCTCTGCAGCTTTGAGGATACTTTCATTTTTTATTTCCATTATTTGCTTTCCTCAGTTTCTGGTGAGATGGCAGCCAAACCATCAGAGGACAAAAGATGTAAGATCCATCTACCTCTTGTACAGCTGTGCTTCTCAGTTCTGTTATTTCCTGGCTCTTTCATTCCACTTTTAATATTTGCCCATGTACAGCAATCTTACTTGTCACTGCATGTTCATAAAGCACTCAGTGCACCACTTAAATTGCCCTCTATCGTGATCTAATTCTCAAATACTAAAAATAATAGTTCTTGAGCCTGTTTTTAGGTACAATGTTATATAAACAGCAGTGCTGCTAATATAGTGAGTAGAGATTGATTTAAATCTTTTCCTTACCATACATTATTCCTACTTCTTCTGAAACATTGGGTCATTTTTGCTCTAGTTGACTGCTTTGAATTCCATCTTAATACCTGAATAATAGCTGAATAACAGAAATGAACGTGTTTTCCTTGCTATCAGGATGCAGAATTCCACAAGTGAGAGTCAACTTTTGAAGATAAACCTGTGCCCCAGTACTGTCAGTGCTGTGAAATGCGCATTATCTGTGTGTGTGTGCAGGTCAGATATCTGTGCATGCACTTCTGCTGTTTACCTGCCTAAGTTAGGCTAGCCCAGTTGCACATGCCTGACTTGAAAAATCTGCCCTGTAGTTATTAGAAGATGTCATACATTTTTCTGGCATGTTATGCAACGTAGGGGGATGAACTCTTCTCCCCCACCCAAGACACAAGCACCAACACACGCTCTCCAGAGGTTTGTGTCCACTGAGGAAGAGTGCTTTATTTTCTTTGTAGGTGTTTTCCATTTGGAGCAGGTGTGAGAAATCAGGTATGTTTTGGCTCTCTTTACCACAGACACAAGAAGCAGATGGCTTAGGTTGGTGCTTGCTGAACATATGGAGTGAACCCACTGCTTACCAAGCTACAACCTCAGCTGCAATAGCCCGTGCTTTCTGCTTGCCATTTAGCTGTGAATTCTTATTACAAATTAAGAATATTGCATCCTTTCTCCATGCTGTGTTGTTTAATGCCCTTTTCCTTTGGCTCTTTTTTCCTCTGTCTTACACTCTTTTCTTTGCTGCAGTCTCCTTTATTTTGTTCCTCAACTAAATGGATGCTTCTTTTTTGACTGTAGAGATTGCGTAGTGCCATGTTGCTAACAAAAAGGAGCATGACTCAAGTTTTCATTCATGTCTGCTTCTAAGGCTAAAGGATGAAAAAAGCCCCCAAGATCTAAAAAGGATAACAAGCATACCTTTTAATATGTGGAACTTGGACGCAGGTGTTCCACAGTACAGTGGACTGCATCAAAATCTTCCTCTTTTAAACTTATCAGCCTTTGGGGGAAAAGAAAAATAAAAAGGAGTGAAAACATTCATAAAGCTAGTAAAATAGAAGTACGTGGTTTAAGCTGTGAACTCAAACTCATTGATTAAATTCTTTTGTAAGTCCACATCTAAAAATGTAAAGATGTGGTAGGATTTTGAGGCAATCTGTTCCCTTCGGTGGGAGTTCCTTGGCCCTCAGCACCACTTAGTGTAAATCAGTCTGATTGATTGCAGTCTGAACCATGAGTATTAGTGCTTGAGGCACCCATTGATGAAAATCCTGAACTCTGTTATTACCAGATATTTCTCCACTGAAATAATGCTGTGATTGGTATGTTGGGCAAGATGTTCTCTTGAGGTTCCTGCCTTTCTGCAATCCTTAAATATTTGAAAGAGTTGAGAGAGAACAGGAGAGAGTGGCCTCAGGCCATAGTGTAGAACTTCATGGGATGCATTTGGTCCTTGGACCATATTTGCCTGTTTGTTTTTACTTAAAAGAAAACCCCCCATAAATCTGGCTGTTAATGAATGTCTTAAAATCAAATGAGAAAAATTTGGCAAGGAAATGGAAAGGCAGTGAAGGTTTTGAGCCCCCTACTCTCCTTCAGCAGCAATAAATATGGGAGCATTTCATGTGGGAAGGGTTGATGAAGCTGCAGGAGCTGAACTCATTGAGGGCTGGCTTTGTGGGTTCAGAGCTGCACCCCTTCAACTTGTAGGCCAGTGTTTGCTCCTGGGAGGGCTGGCTTGCCTGTACACCTTTATCTCCCCGACTGTTAGAGTGGCCCCATGTACTGTGCACATATGCTGGAGACCTGATTTATAATTAAGAGCAGCTGGCCATGCTGCTCTCCAAAATAATTTCCCCTAGTGAAGGATCAGTGAAGAAAAATGCAGACAGGTTTTAGCCTTTTGTTGAAAGATAGAAGAGGAGCCTTCATGCTGTGCATGGCCGGGGGAAGTTTATTGCTTGCCTGAAGGACCAGGAGCTGAGGATCTTCCATTTTATGAGTCCCTCCTGTGCTGTACCCCTGGTGAAAAAAAGAAGTTAAAGTTGCGTAAAGACAGCTTATGGGGATTCCCCACATAATTATTTAATGTGTTCTGGGGACTGCTTCGGCCCTGGTAGACTTGCAAAGAGCAGAAATATGGTAAAGAAACACACACAAAAAAAGGCTTTCCCCACCCTCCACTTTTACCCCCATTTTCCCAGATGTGTTTGGCACTTTTCTAGGATGTCAAGTAACCTGAGCATTATTTTTATAAAGCTGATGGAAGAAGATTTTGCATCAAGTCTGTTATGGCTAATTGGATTCAAATGGAGCCCATGCATAATGTTTATTTTTAATAAGTATAAGGGAAGTAAATCTCATATTACAGTTACTTTTTTTCCCCTCGAATAAATCTTTTTAAACTAAGTAAAGCACAGAAAATATCGAGATATCTAGAAACATTTTTGGGTAGTCCGCTAATGGCTCTTGCTGCAGCCTCATCTCACTGAGAGATGGGAGTGCAAAGCCTGTCCTTGTCAGTGCTCTGCCACTTTCCTGGCTGTATTTAGACAAACTTTTCTTTCTTGCCTTGCTGTCTCTGAAGCAGTACAGAAGATGTGGGAAGAGGATGGGTCTGAGTCCACCTCTTCTCAGGGAACAGTCCTCCAGGGTAATGAATTAGAGAAGTGCAGTGCTGGTGACGGTTGCATTTCTTTGCACCCTTGCCCATGCCTCCATTGCATGATTGCTGTAATCCTGGAGACCAGGCTCTTTGGCCTCCTGTTTCTTTTCTTAGCTAAAACAAAACCTGCTGCAGGGTATGTGAGCTCAGGAGCAGCAGAGGAGAGCTCCTACTGCCATTGAGACTGGCTACTGTGTGGCTTCAAGGAGGCAGCAGCACAGGCCTGCCAGTCCTGTGGCCTTTAGGGGGCAGACCTGCAGTTGAGGGCACATCATAGGAGGGCATGTACTTGACAAGCCTTTGACCTCCTGAAGGAAGGTAACAATAAGCTAGTTTTTAAGAGAAACCTTAGGAACATATTGATAAGGAGTAGGATGTAGCATCTCTGATCAGTAGTTCTGTGGAGTTTGTGTTTCTGATAAGGAACTGCCGGTTTTTGAGAAAAGTGAAGAGGAATTATGTAATTGTCACTCTGTGACTTGTCTTGGACAGCAGCCTTTCATCTTCTTTTGAGAGTTTTTACTGAGTAAATATTATTGCAAGAGAGATGGGCATGTTAAACTCAACCAGGTATATCCTGTGCCCTCCAACACAGTGACACCATCAAGGGTAACAGAGTTGACCAGTTTCTGTCTTTGTGTCCTGGATTTCCAAATAGGTGAATTTTACCTACTCTGTGATTGGGTGTACCTAAGCACACAGAAACAAATTGTGCATAAGGTAATGGCATTTTCATAGTAGCCTCAGTACAACTTTTCACCTAGAATGAATTCTGTATCTAAATGAAGGAATTTAAGTACTCAAGAAGGTTAAATCAACATGTATATACTTTATTCTACATATATATAGTTATTTGTTCTTGTGTGTGCTACTGCTGCCCCTGGAAATCACTAGAGCATGATGGTCAGTGACTGTCTCTGGTCTGCTAAATGCCAGGTGGAGACTGAAGGCCTGGACTGCAGCACAGCTCAAGTTAAGCAACAAGGTTGTGCATTTGCTGTAATATGTTTTATGCAGGCCTGCACAGTAGGTAGTAAGTTGACTAAGAATGGATGCTGCCCTTTTTCTGGGCATTCAGCTCTGCCATATAAATATGCTATTCAGGTCTACTAAGTTTTTATAAACTGCCCTTTCTGCCAGAATAGCTAACAGGGCTTATCCAGGAATGACACTTCAATAGCAAAATGTTTTGTGAATGATTTTAGCCTGTTTGTTTTCGCTCCTGCTGTGTTCCTAAATATTTTTACAAAACTATATTTGAGAGAAGTATTCACTTAGAAGGTCTTAGAAAAGGCAAATTAAGAGGTGAATTTTATATTCACTGACAGTCTATTTTCATTAAGTTGAAAGTTACAATGCATATATGACTCTGTTTATAATAAAATGGCATATTTAGAAATATTGCTATAAAGCTCAATTCTTCAATTCAGTTTAAAAAAGAAGCTGTTAAAGGTGGCTGATGAGGAGGCAGCAGTCTGTCCACCAGTTACAGGCTGCTTTACTGTGGAACTAATGGCATTAATACAAGAAGCATTTTCAGCTTGCACATCTAATGTAAAATACTAGATTTCGTAGTAATTGAATTCTGAAACAAACAGTCCAATTACTAAGGCACTGTAGCTTTTGTTCCTGTGATGGGCAGGCAACAGTTCTTGCTTGTACCTGTCCCTACTGATTGTTATTATGCGTACTTAAAGTTCCTCTTTATTTTTTCCATTTTCATAAAAACTGCATTATGATGTGACATATCTTTTCCAGATATTTTGCTTGAATAAATAAGTAGGATATTAAATTCAGCTAGGGTATTAGATTATAAATTAGTTCTGTAACAGCCGTCATAATGTTATTTAGATTTTCAGTTTACACAGACCTTGTAGCAACTCCCAAGAGCTATGCTACAGAATTAGGGGAAGATGTGAGTTGATGTAAGAAAATTGGTTTTGGTAATATGCTGATGTCAGTAGAGTTTTTCTGTGTGGAAAGATATTTAAATTAACGTTTTTACTTACTCCATTGTACAAACTAAGGTTTGGTAATGATTTCAAATTACTGATGAGTTGGTGTTTGGACTATGCAAACATGACCATAAATGTCTTTCCCCTAGTAAGGTAATATTTATATTTTGAGTTTGTGTATGGGGTTTATTTTTTACAGAGTAAGGTATTTTAATCTTCCCTGTAACATAACCATTTCAGTTATGTCAGGAGAATGAAAAAATTTAAGAGCATTTTTAGATAAAAAACCCCATGCTGGCTAACAGCTCTCTGTATCAAGGAAAAAAGCACAGACTTACATTGCTGGTCTTGAATAATTGTATCATGATTAGCAAGCACAGTGACACCATATTGGTGAGAGGGGTGTGAAAACATGTACATTTATAAATACATTTATTAGGCAGATGGATTGTAATGGTAACCTGAAGAGAGAGCTTCTAAGTGAAAAGATTTGTAGCTGCTTACATCGGTATTCTTTAAATATGGGAATCTGTACCCACTGTGATGTTTTTATACATTCAGCGAAAGAGTAAAGGTGAAAAATGACTGTGAAAGGAAGTAGACATCCTCCTGAACCATTTTCTGAGATGATGGACAGCATTATTGGTAGGGGTCTTAATTAAAATCAAACCAAACAAAACCCAACCTGTTTGCTTCTAATGATGAGGAGTACTGGAGTAAGGGAACAGACTATTTCCTTCTCCAGAGAAAATTGGCAGATGGAGAAAATGTATGTGCAGATATCAGCAAGATTGCCTTGAAACCACCTCTGTTGCTGTCACTGAGGTGCTGTTTCATCAGGGTTTTGGTAATATGCTGGTGGCAAATCAGTACTCAGGGCTGAAGGTTGTGTTTGTGCCAATTCTCTCTTCTGTTTTGCCTCCTCCCAACCCCTGCTAAACAGCCCAAAAAGAAGTCCATGTCAAGTGGGATGTTATTCAGAAAATCTCTTCCCTACATATGTTTGAACAGCAGATTATAATAGCAGATTATAATATATTATAATTAGAATAGATCTTTGTTTCCTGCAAAATATTGTGGTGTTTCCTAGGAAGAGGAGTTGATCATGGGGCTGCATGTCTTTCGTAGCTGTATGTGTACACACAGCTGTATGTACAGCTGTATGTCTCTCTGTGTGTGTGTGTGTGTACCCCAACTGTAGCTCTGTGTGTACATCTCATAGCCTTGGGAGCTATCAGCCCCAGCTCACTCCATTCCCAAACTGACTTTGTGGTGCCAAATGACAAAACCAGTCTAAATTGGAAGTAATTCTGATGTGAAAGGCCTTAAGGATTTTTGAAGAAGAGATGAGAGCATGCTCAGACTTGACGTTTTACTATAGACGTCCTTCACACTTCATCTGCCCGCTGCCCAGAAATGTGGATATCTTTTTGTTGGCTCCTGCAGGTATCCCAGTCTGTGAAGGCCTTTTCCTGCAACTCTCATCTTCCCTTCTGGAGTCAATCTTCCTTCCCCAGGAAGTAATTCCTGTCCCATTGGCTGACCACCATGATTTTATAGATAGCTGGAAAAGCTTAGCTCCTGCTTGCATATGGTACATATGGTCTGTCTTTTCTTTGGTACCTGCTGAAATTCACTCTATACATATAAACAAATAGTGTTGTTAACGGGTGCTGACAGCTACATGACCTTCATGCAAATGTCTTAAATCTGGATTCAGGAGCCACGAATAAGTGTTTTGGGTTTGTTTTGTTGTTGTTGTTTTGGGTTTTTTGTTTGATTTTTTAATGTCAGAAGCATATTTTAATGCTGCACATCAGTTGATAGTGTCTAATGCAAGTTCATGAGTCTGGGCGTGCTTTTATATGCAAAACATATCTGGAGCCCATACTCCTTGCTGCATGATGGACATGTGATGTACATCCACTATTTAGAATGTGATTTGTCATCTAAATGTAGCTGGTGTTAGAGTCTGAATGTCTCGTTACTGTGAAACATTTTGCTGCTTTTAAAGCAACTTGAACAAAGACAGCCCTTCATACTGCACTGTGATGTGTGTCTTTACTGAAAAAGCTCCTCTTCATTGCCGAGGCACTGAAGCATTTGCATTAAGTGATACAGGAGATGCCATAGCAATTTCATGAGAATTACCCTTTGCAATGAATGTTAGATTAAATATCTAAGTAAAATCCCTTGCAAGTGACCAGAAGATAAATTTGAGTAGAGCTGTACCTGTGTACAATTAAATTATGTACCTTCTTTTAAAGATTGTTTTTAATTGATTTGGCGCATACTCTTTACTTAGTTAATAATGAACGTTGTACCTGTGGCTATATGATCACTCATGTGAGTTAGATTTACAGCACTAAGAAACTCCCTTTATCAAAGAAAACAATTTCATAAAGGGGCTGTCTCCTCTCACTGCTCGGTTGCTGATAATGCATCTGGACTGTTTTCTGATTAGTTCTCCAGTCTTACACTAATATTGAAGATGTTCTTTAGCAGATAAATGTAGAGTTATCACATAATTTTAGCAACCTAATTTGTTCCTTGCCTGCACACTACAGCAACTTTCATGTCTCAAACCCCTCCTCTCCATTAGGGCTTCTACAGCACTGCAAAAATGAGGCTAGGAGGGAGATGAGTATTAGAGGAGAAGAGGACAAATATACAGGATACAAAAATATGAAGGAAGGAGTGGAAAGTAGCTGGAAATTTTTGTCAGGACAGAAGTTCCTCCTATTTTTCTTCTGACAAAGCTTGAATGTAAACAGTCCTTAAATTTCCTAGTGTGGATGATAGGTATTGCAGATCTTCAGTACCTATCAGTACTGGATATTACCATTATCATTTGAAGGTTGTGCTAGGTATTAATTTAATTTTGGCTCAACTTCTGTATGTTCCTATCCAGTTTGCAGTTGCTACTATTTCATCAAACATACTCCTAAACTGAAGCCTGAGGTAAGAGTTTTCAAAGCCCTGTCTCTGAAGTTAACCATGTATTTGTAAATCTTGTGATGATCAACAGAGAGAAAGAGGTCTTCCCTTAGCAAGGGACTCCTATACCATGGAACAGGAGAAAAAGAGGTACAGAACCACTGTAGTAAAGAGAGGGTCTGAGGCAGATATGCATCATTGCTCACCTAAGTGCTTCCTACAGGAAAAGGATGAGACATGTCCACAAGAAGCTAGCTGCAGTCTGAGGTGGATATTCCACAGCTGCTTTTAAGTAGTTTACTGCACAAAAGTCCTAAGAGGTCACAGTGGCAAGAAGATATCTTTGAGGATGTTGTTGCTACTAATCGCGATGACTGATTCTGGTTACAGGTTTCTGAGCTGTAAGGTTTATGACACATTTTGTAGATTGGACAAGAAAAGGATTCCTCTTTGTTTGGGAAGATAATCTTGAAGGTTTTCTCTTCATAGTCCTGCATGGATAGCTGTATGCATGAGTACTGCCTCAAATCCCCATTTGGGCTCAATCAGGACATGTTTCATTTCTTCATTCCCCCTTGGATTTTAAAAAAAGCCTTTGAGTTACACATGTAAAAAAATTTTGGATAGTGATATGAACCTCTAAAATTGGAGAATCTAAATGAAAAAAAAAAATCGACCTAACAATTAGATAGCTAATGTTTGCATAATTTTAATTATCACGTATTGCAATTATTTCTAATTCATTTCAATATACAAATCACTATTTTATATATGGCATGTTGTTAATGTTTACTACTCTAATTACTAATTTGCAATATAAGGCAGCAATTTTATAGTTATTCAGTTATGTATAATTATTATGTCAAATAGGAGATGGCAAATAACACTGAAATATATTAGAAATGAATGTACTAAAATCAGTCCAAGAATATTTGGCATGTACTTGTCATGTAGTGCATGGACTGCATTTTCCTCCTCTCTTCTCCCTAACCATGCTTTGAGACAATGTGTTTGAGGTCCCACAAGATTAAATCCTGTAGAAATTCCTATTTCACCATCCCATTAACCAACAGATTAGAGCTAGAACTAATGAGCAAAAATCTAGAGCCTTCTGTAGCTAATTCCTGTGTGAGGTTTCAGAGTTTAGGTGTCTTGTTCTGCTTTAGCATTTCAGAAAGTCCCTTCTTTAATGACTGCTTAAAAATGAGATGTTTAAGTTCTTCTGCTGCCCATAGCTCAAATTCTTTTAAAAGAGATGTGCAGAGAGCGTTTATAGCTGTAAGGCTGACTGTGCCTTAGCAGAAAGATGCCAGAGGAGCCATGGGCCTGCATCTGGCATCACCCATTGCTGTGCAGAGCTGAGCTGCCAGGGAGTTGTGTGATGGCAGAAAGAATCAGGGTGAAGAGGGTACCAAAGCTGTGTACAGTGATCCCCAACATGACTCTTACATTCCTCTGAGACCACCTAAAGCACAAAGTACTATGCATTGCATAGTACTATATTTAAAACTATATTAGTACTGTTCTGTTGAATTTGACTAGAAGTTGGAGTTTGAGTCCTCATCTGGAAGGGAGGAATCAGAGCAGTATCTCCTGTCCCCTGGGAATGAACCCAAGTGCAGGGTCTAGTTACAAGTTACTTTAACTTCTTCCTTTGTGGAACTTGGCTGCCCTGCTGTCAAGTGTGAGAGTTGGGTGCCAGGAGAAAGTAGGCATATGAGGGGTTTTGGCCCTTCTGGGATGGGAGAGACTTGACCTGGGGTGCATTTGGAACGCTCTCATTCCATGGATAGGCCCAGTGCAATGCAAAAGGTGGGAAAAAATAAACATATTAACAGATAAAAAATTATATCCCTAAATTATCCATGGAATCCTTAAAGAGGGGGAAACTCATTCATAGAGAATTTAAATTAGCACTATCACTTAAACTTCCTTTGTGGCAAAATAGTTCTCTGTGACAATTCTTTTTTTTTTGCCAGGGATTTAAAATCTGGGCAACTCTAAGCCCTGCTAAACAAAATTCATGGCTGTACATCTTAATAAAGCAAAGAAGAGTGCACAGCGTGTCAAACAAATTCACCTCCTTGGTGTAAGTGTAAGGCTGCTCTAATGGCACATGGCAGCAGGAGATCCAGATAGGACCCTTGATGTGTTAGCAGAGCGTATTGACTTATATCAGTCCTTTTGCCTGGTTTAAAATTGATCCCCTTAGAAAAGTTAAATATCACCTATGTTTGTAGATTGCTAGACAGCTATTAAGATAATGCTTTTATAAATACAGATGGTGCCCTTATCAAAATTACATGGCAGTAAATAGATGCTAGTAGAAATAATATGACACTTTGATTAGCTAATAAAATGAAGCACAAATAGAATGGGGATGCTAAGTTGCTCTGACAGTTTTCATACTGTCTTATTTATTGCTCATTTAGCTTTGATAAGTTTCTATTACAGTTTTGGCTTCTTAAGCAATTCCTTTGAACTTTTAATTTTTAAACAGTAATCTGTATTTTATTGAGTTGGGTAAAAAATCCTCATTGACAATAAGCTCTTCATCATGATAGTAAATGTTATCATTCTTTTTAAAGTAAATTGATAAGCCAAATTGCATAATGTAAGTCCTGGAGATGAAAGTAACAAATAGAGTGCCAGTTAATGTTACATGAAAATTATTGATTAGAGCAAATTATTGCTGCAAGTTTGGCAAGCAATATTGGTTCAGTGATTGGTAGCTTTTTATGCCATAGTGAAAGACTTGTATCAGGACACTGGATGACAACAAGGTACAGGAGGACTTAATATGCTTTGGAAACAGGCTTACACTGTAGTCTAGGTGCTTAAGGCAAGATGCTCCGTTGTTTAAAACTGGTATAACTCCATCAGCTTTAATGGGATTGAGACATGGCCTGTTCACTTTTAAATCTTCTGATCTTAGATGTGAGGAAAATACTGCCTGTCATTTGAGTCATATTGGAAAAATGTGTTCATTGATGCACTTCTTGGGATGGTTAATGGCAGCGATAATCAAGAAGCAGACAGCTGTTGAGAAGAGTGCAAATGGTATGTGGGTCATTAACATGATCTTACCAGAGTAATGCTGACCAATATTTCTGCCTTTTTGGTACTTAACAAAACTTAGTGTCTCAAAAGCAGAAAATTATTATAACCTGCCACAGTTTTAAAATCTTTCTAGAAACCTTTGGCTGGCCCCACTTTCTCAAAGAGTACAAAGCTCGGTTTTGTTCTTTTCTTGCAACCTGTTGCTAATATTAACCCTGTGGTGTAGCAGTGCTCCCACTAAATGTGTTGAGCTAGATATCCTCTTCCACTTCTGCAGAGGAAAAAAAGGTCCCCATGCCCATGTTCCCATGCACAGTGTGTTCCTCTTCACCTTGTGAAGCAGCAGTGCTGTAGTTGAACATGACACCCAGTTCTCCTCAGTCTTACTCAGTAATTACTGCTCTGATGGTGTCACACTGCCAGTAGCCAGCAGTTTGACATAACGTTCAGGGAACCAACTGTCAGCCAGATGGAAAGTGGGAACAAGCTTCCCAGCTGTCACATTCTTCTGGAGTCACACTGAGCATCCCAGTTCAGATTTCTATAGCCCAGCTATAGCTCCACTTCCCCATAGGCACAACAGCGTTGTCTTTCTGTCTCTGAAGGCCCTGCCTACCACCAGGACTGGGCTTGGGACACATAAATTTACCTTCTCAAATTTAGATGGTGTGAGGAGGATGCACGACTTGTGTAAAGGCTGTTGACTGCATGGGAAGTTTCCAGCTGTTTACCCTCTTTGGAAAGTGTTTGTTGAAAAGGCAAAGGCGTCTTAGATTATTTCTCTCAGGCTCCCTTCAATCAAGGTTCCTTGTGAAGGGGTTGGTTTGGGACGATGAAGGAATTTTAACCCTTGATTAACCCTATGGATTTAGCCCAAATGCTGCAAATGGCCCATTGTTAGAGAGCAGGTGGGACACATACTTAGTTGCCAGATGGAAAAAATCCTTTTAGGTGTTCAAGTCCCAACTGTGTGGGCTTAATGGAATCATCTTGTTATGTCTTTCATCTTTCACTTTTTTTCACTATCATCTTTCACTTTTTGATGTAAAAATTTAAAAACCTATTTTCCAAATAAACAAATTTAATAAATCCCAAACCATAACAAAACCCCCCTTCAGATTTCACATCTTTATGGCTGTATTGTCAACTTGATGCATGAGGTTTTAGCTGTGCAAATCCCTTTAATGCAAGTGGGAGTTGTACAGCTAAAGATTTATACATTGACTTTAGAATAATATTGCTTCATCTCTCTTTTACTCTTTTTTTTGCATTTTTTTCTTGCCCCCTACCGATTCCCTCCCCAGATTTCCCCCCCCTGCTCTTTAATGAAAACGACAGGCTAATTCTGTGCCTCTCTTTCTGTAGTGAGAAGCAGGCATGATGATCCCTTCCTACTCACTGAACAGGCATAAGTCCAAGGGAGTGATATGTGAAGGTAGTGATAATATGTGAGTATTAAAGTTGTAGTGAAAATCCTTTATCTCATCAGTNCCAGTGGAAAAAAAAATAATCTTTTTTATTTTTAAACAGGCTTTTTTTTAGGATGACTGTGTCAGCCTTTTTGGCTAAGATTTCCTCTACTGCTTATAAGTAATGTGGTTGACACAAACAGATGTACATAAATCTAACATTTCAAGGAAGATCATGCCATATCCTATCTATGTGACAGGGCAGAATTTGAACAGTCTTGTGCTAGCCTGTGGGCATAATGCAAATTCCCTGGGCTGGAGAGACTTGGTTTTGCTCCAGAATTTCAATTGGTTGTCACCTCATTTTTAAAAAATGGACTCACTCAACACAGCTATGTTATAGTGGTTTCCTTCCTTGTATCAGGAGGGGACAATTGACCTAAGCATTGAATCATTTGGGACTGTGAACAATAAAACCCTGTTTTTCCCCAGTTTATATTAGAAAGTGCATTCTCTCAATCTTCCTTTGTCCAGAGAATTTTCATTGCTTCCTAGTATACAACTTGGGAACTGTTTATTGTCCATGTAGGAGGAAATGCGGCTGGGTGTCTTCTTTTTTAATCCAAGGGAAAAGGCAGGAATTGTTGCCCTTCTGGATAGGGGTGATAATCCTACATAGCCCAATCCCTGTCAAAGCGAGAGTGCGACCCAGGTGGGATTCAGAATACTGTAACTAAGGCATTTTGCCAAAATGTTTGTCTACAGAATGGCAGAGATTAAAGGCCTTCTAGCTCTGATTGGATTACCATGGACCAGAAGCACTTTAATCTCTACCACTGTGGCTTTGGGGGAAGCCAGTGATTGAGACGTGTGGCAGGACCATGCTGAAGAATCGGATGACTGCACTCAGCTCTTTAATCTTCTAGTCCTGTGGCTGTTGTAGAAAAATATTTAACTGTTGAAGTAGAGAAATAGGTAGTGAGTAGTTATTTTACCTTTTACTATGTAAAGAAAATAAAAATTGCATATTCTCCCCTCCAGAGTTGTGGAAGCAGCCTGAGCCCCTGCTCAAAACACAGTATTGGGTGAGATGGTGGTTGCAATTAATGTAAGCACATAATGGCCAATACTGCAAATCAAAGGTCTCTGAAACCTAGTACCATGTCTCAGACCAGCAGCAGATGTCAGTGGAGGGAGTATTAAGACAGAGTATATTTAAAATTACTTTTTTTTTCCCCAGGGCTGACAATAGTCAGTATTTTCTGGACACTTCTTGAATAATTTATGTTTAAATGCTCTGTTTTGTGCATAAGAGAGGCTGCGGAGAGAGCTATTCAAAAACAATTCCAAGTATAGAAATGCCCTTTTGGAGAAAGGAGGAACACAGAAGCATGAAATACTAACCCCCAGTTTTGGATTATATGCAGGTCAGTTAAGAGATAGGAATTAACAGCAAATAATAAATGGGAATCTGACCAATTTCTCTTGCTTGAGTCTCAATCAAGAAAGGATACATTTAGTAAAGAACATAAGATATGGACGAGGTGGTGAAAATTTTTGTAAGAGATGTGACCAGAAGGGTGAGCTGTGGGACCTGAAGGATGTCCTCAAGTATGTATGAATCCCCAACAATTTTGGCTTTATGTGCCTAAATTATTCTGGTGTTTTTACATCAGGCTACCCCCCGTTTGCCAAGAAAGAAGCTGGGGGTTGCTGTGAGACTGAGGAAATTCCTAAAACTTGCCTCTAAGTTTGGGTATTGAGTAAATGGCTCCACATAAAGAACTCTTCTCACTGACAGTTTCTTGGGCTTCAGCAAAAGCAAAAGTGTTACCTCTTGTCCAGCTGCGGTGGCTGGGCTGGAGAAGAAGCAGTGGCATTCACCCATTTTGGGAACTGGAATGAAATCTCTACAAGGCTCAAACAGGCAGGAAGGGTCATGTGGCTGTTGCTGGTGAAGCTTAGGCCACCATAGAAGCACAGCTCCCAAAACCAGAAGTTGTCTTAATTCCCATTATCATTCAGCATTAGAAGTCTGGTCCTTCAGTGAAGTGGCTGCACATTCAGCCTTTGAAAAAATATGGATAGCTTCAACTGGAAGTGTCTCTGATGCCATGTAGGCGTCTTTAATTTTTAAATGATTCTTCAGGTTAGGAGGGTAAAGCTGTGTAATCCATATGTTTTTATATGCTATTGTGCCAGCCTTTCATGGTGAGAAGCTAAATATTTTTGTCAGTTTAGTTAGTTTATGTAGCTGTTCTTGGTTTGCTGGCTGAGTGAAATGTCTGATGTGTCCCACCCTGATGTCCGCATTTGGATGGAGGATGAAGTGAAATGAACCCTATCAGCCAAACACTGGGTTCCTTTCCATTCTTTTATTAGCTTTTACTTGGCAAATTCTAGTGGCTTTTTATAGAGAACATAACATTGCAAAAACAGTGGATGTTTATGGAAGGCAAAGCATAACTTAATAAATACAGCATAGATGTTACAAGAATGGATGCTCTTTCACTACGTACAGAAGCTACATATGGTGCTGATAGCAAATGCCATATGTTTGTAGAAGAGGCTACATTTGCACAGTGCCTTTTTCTCAGACCTGCTAATCTGTGAAAAATAACAATTCTGTTTAATACTTCTGGTTTTGGCCTCTTGGTTTTGTCCTTTAACTTCTGTGAAATATATGCAGTCAGAATGAATCTGGACACTTAGGTCTGCACTCACTCCTTTTCAAGGCCACTTGATCCTAACAGTACCCCTCTGAAATGCCCATTACTCTGATCATGGTGCTACAAAATTAGACTGTCCTTTAAATTGTGGTTCTGACACTTCAAATCCTGGGTGCCTAGCTCCCCGGTGACACAGCTGCCAAAGGAAAATACCCATCCATCAGTAGTGTCACCTGTGGTCTGCTGGCAGTGATGCTGTCACAGCAGACATATGCTTGAATCTGGGCTCTCAGTCTGGAAAAAGATTTGTATCCAGGTGTCCCACCTTTTTGTTGCCATTACCATCAGTGTATGGCATAACACAGCTACTGACAACTTCTCCTCTGCTAGATGGTCCTGGGTGGAGCTGCTGCTGCTGTTGCATTCAGAGGACAGGAGTAGGTGCCCATGCTCAGGAGAAGGTTCTGGGCTGTGGATGGAGGTAGCCACCCGGTGCCTTGTTTCAGGGAATTTTTGGAAGGAGATAAGGCTTTGTGCATACTCAGCAGTAAGCTTTCCTCTTTGGTTACATGGCCACGTGCTTGATGTGACTCTTCTGAGGTTTCTCACACTCCAGTGCTCTTTTGATGTTGGCTCCTATATGCCCTTGGGGTCAATGTATCTACCCCTGTATTTCAGGTTCCCTTTTGGGAGCAACTTTCTAGAAATGTGTGCCTTGCAAAGCCTAGTTGTAGGTAACTAAGCCTTTTATGGGGGCCAACCTGCATCTTAAACCTGTTTAGTTGGAGAGCTGATTAGGTAGCAGCCATACCTTGAATGAATGCTGCTTCCAGGAATATCCCTGGTTTTTTAAGTTAAAGATGCTTGGATTAACTAGATTGCTTTCAGAATGTACCAGTCGTAAATGAACATGCCCAGCCCCTAGTAGTTCTTGGCGTTTTAAAAATTATTATTTTTATTTGTTCATTAAGGAATGTGTCTGGAAACCATTGTGAAAGTAATTTAGTTGAGCAAGCTTTTTCACAATAGGCAATAGAGAGTTAATTCTCTATTGTCAGCTGCTTTCAGTTTTAAACACGTTGCAGATTGAGAAGACAGCCATATAGAAAAGAATGTTATGTTAATGTGACAGCAATCACAGACACTGCTATTGAAAACTCACTGTTGGTCTCCCCTCCAAAATTAACATCATAACCTTATGTCAGTGACTCACAATTATCCTAATACCTGTTTTTGGATTCTGTCCAGTCCCATTAGATATCCCTATGTTGATTGCTCTGTTACTGGTGAATGTTAATTGCCTCCAAGTCTCAGTGGAGTTCAAAAGCTTAGGGAAAAAAGTACTGACTGGTAGAGCTGCTAGTTTTATTAACAAGCAAGTAAATAATAAATCTGTTCAGAGGTATGAGTGAAGTGCTTGAGACATGAGATAAAACTTGCTGATCTTACATCTTCCTTTGCATGTCTGTCATGTTATTAATTACATAACAGAGTAAGCCATTCCAACTTTGATGACTGCAGTGATATCAGTAGTGCCTGTCCACTGCCAGTGCACCTTAAGAGGCAGTCAGGCTCCATGTCGTTCCCATCAGGATTCTCATCTTGACATTAAATAATGCCCGTTATTACATTTTAAGATGCTTTTTAGAGTTATTTGGACTATTTAATTGAAATTATGATGTCAAAACAGGTTTATAATAAGGTTTGTCACATGTCATTTAGTATTTTTTCCTCCTCCTTGGTAATGTGTATTAATTTTGATTTTTTTATATAGAGAAACTGCCTTTCTGCTTTGTTTTGAAGGAGAACTGAGGTCTTGATTACTTCTCCTTTTTTTTTTCTGTTTATTTTAATCATAGAGTTTTAAGTAAGATCCTTGCATGCTCCCTTTTCAACACTAGAAACCTCTAGATGGAAAATCCCCAGTGTAATCCCATTGTGAGTTTGCTTCTTGTATCATATTTTCTAGTTTAGGTACCTCTTCTGCTAGTTTTTAGTTTGCAAAAAGATTAGTAGCACTTACAGTGGAAATAAGTGATGTGAAGACTATACTGTAATCACATACTGCAGAATAATTGCATAGTTTATATCAATGGTTTTCAGTTGGTTGATAATATTTAATCTCCTAGCAGAGATCTGTAATGACTCATTTTAGACACTGACCCTCTAACTTCCATTTCAGAAATGAAATATTTCCTAATCCAGTAATTTCTGTCTATGCCATCATGTCATGTAGATAAAGAAAAGCAACTCCAGGCACCCACTGCTAGATTGCTTAACAAAAAAAGTCAGCAGGTGAATTGCTTGCTGAATGCTAGACTGAAGTCAAATGCTAGCCAAACATGTTATGGCTGTATGAAATCTGTATTTAGGGTAGGCAAAGTGAAGTTGCTATTTTTGTGATTTTATGTGATTGTTAGGCTGTTGTAATGAAAAGCATACCCATCTGATAGGCAGTGTGCAGATTAACATGACTTTTTAAGCAGTGTAAATGTGATTCAGCCAGTGGTCAAAAGGTGAACAGAAGTCAAGAATATCATTGTGAGGCTCCCTCCAGAACAAAGGAGGTGAGAGAGAGAAGCAGGATAATTAGCAGTATTACATTTTTTGTGGAAATTAACTTGACAGGCAAGTAGTGTTTATTATTACAATATATTAGAGCATTTGAATCTTACCCATATTTTTACTAGTAGTACTAAAAAATACACATAGCAAATGAGCAGAGGGGCAAACACAGTGCGATTGGAAGGTCTCTAAGGTAAATATGATGGGTGACTGAAGTAAGCTGGTGTAGCCACACTGAAACACATAACCAGCTGCCAGGATTTCACAGCTTCTGAGCATTAAAAGCATCCCATTCATTTCCACACTGAAAATGTTGGTAGTGATCTTCACTAGCTGGTCAGTATCTCTCATTCTGAAGATACACTTTTCCTATGAAGCCCTATTTCTCTGTATCCCTCTACTTCAGTTCACATTCATGAAGAATTTCAGGAAAAGGAAGGACTCTACATGTTATATCTTGTAAACAATTATGAATTTCATTTTTTGTTTTTAGAGTTCATGATAACACAGACTGTATCCTACGGCATGAAAAAAGAAATAGAGTAAAAGATTATACTGTTTGTTTCACCAAGTCAGTATTTTGCTTGGTATGTATATAAATGTATTCATGTTTATTACAAGATTTTATTTCTGCAGCTGTCCTGTAGCCCTGAAGCATGTGTGTGTCCCTGATGTCAGAGGAAGTTTTTCTCTAAGTGGAATAAAGTGGGGCTGCATGTATTTACTGTAGGTTGTGTGTCACAGATCTAATTCCCATTTTCCTTTCTGATTCAAGCAGCCCTAACATGTCTGTCTGTGCATTTGCCCTGCTACTAAAATGTTCCCGGCTGAAATGAATTTCCCATTTCTGCCAAGTCAGTGCTGGCCGGAGAAGAAAGCAGCAGGTAGGGTAATGAGGAGATACTGCTCGTCTCTGCCTGCATTCCTTTTCCATCTCGCTGCAAGGTGTGAGCTCAAGTCAGGGACTATGAGGAAAAGCCTGTCCCAGGCTAAAAGGGAGGATGGTTGCATGTGCTACTTGCCAGCCATTAGGGTATGGAGATGTAATAGCATTTTGTTCAGTAGGACTTTGTGTTTGATGCTTAGAAATGGTATACCTTCTTCTGATGGCAGGCACTGAATTCAAGCACTCTGCAGTGCAATGGACACTTAACTTGGTGCAAAAAATGAAACAAAAACCTAGGTGTGGTAGTTTGATGGGGTCAAATTGAACTTCGATGTGAACATCACCACCCTGCATTTGCATAAATTATTAGAGTGTATGCTAGGGTTTAATTTGGCCTGGTGACTCTGCTAAGATGAAATTCTTTGTGTGCCTGTGAATTTTGGTGTCAGGAGTGGGGGTCACTGTTGCTGGAGAGCATTTAAGAGAAATAAGACAAAAATAGAATCTTTTCCATAGCTTAGGAAAAAACCCCATAGAATCATAAAAAATAATCAGCTGTTAGAAAGAATGAATTCTGTGCTCCTAATTTGCAGAAATCCCAGCAGTTGCTATTGTGCCCAACCACTCACTAATACAATAAAATATAATTACATAATTAAATACAATATGGGATTTCCATAATAGGGAACTTTATTTTTCCCTGTCACAATACGGGAGTTGCTGCAGTTGAAGTTCATAGTTTGGCACTGTAACTATTATTAGATGGAAACGTATCACATATAGGCAGGATTCTCCTACAGGGGCACTTCCCAATCTGGGTGAAAATGGTTTGCTGCAGAGAGTGGAAGCTTTGCAGGAGGTTGCCTAAGATGCACCTTTTGGACGAGGAGGTATCTTACAACCATGTTTTGCTTTGCTAAAACAAAGCTTCTTTCTCCCACTGCTCTTTATTGGATTGATGCCATCTGCCTTCTGCTAAGCCCAGAACTGTCTAGAAGCTGAAATTCAAGCTAATGGGTAACTTTCAGGGGTGGAAATTTTCTTAGAACCTGATTTCCCATTGCTGATGACAGCAGAAACTTGAATAATTAGAACTACAGAGACAGACACTTAGATACAACAGTCTCTGTTCAGGTGAGTACTGTCTGAGACAGCAGCAGTAATCCTGGTTTTATTGCTGTATTTCCATTTGGACAGTCATTTGTGTGAAATTCTGCATTTTACAAGACTGGTTTGTTAGCTGCCAACAGTAGCAGCTACAGTAGAAAAAGAGCTGAGTCCAGTGTTGGGCAATGTTGTCATGAAAGATAATCATGGAGGTGAAGCCCCTGAAGCTTCTAGAACCTGAATCTGGGAAGCATTTTTGAAGTTTATATGTATGAGGAAGGCCAGAAGGAATTATCTGGCTTTTAGCTTGTTTGGGGTTGTTTTGTATAAGATAATACCTAGTGAAAAAGAGAGAGACTAGGAATTAGATTAAGGAGGAAGGAAATGAAGCCATCCCAGCTGCAGTAGAGTGTCCAAGTAATCAGGCATGTTCTATCATGATGAAAATCTGTGCTTTTTGTGTTTAACCATATGAACATAAAGACAAATGTGAAGTACCGTGTTGAGATAAAGAACTGTTTTGATTATCTGCAGGGCAGATCGGTGACAAGTAATGTTGTTTTTGATTTTGCTCTCAATTTATCTTTCAATCCTTTTGTTCCACTTTATTACTGACCTTAGTGATGCAGGAAAAATCCCAAGTCTTGCTTATCCTAATCAGTCAGATCATCATCATTAATGTAATGATCTGAAAATCCATCAAAACACAGCATACTGTTGTTAGTTTACCTGCTGACATGCAATGTGCACAATCCCAACCCTTCAAGCAAAAGTTTGTGTTCTGAGTTTCTTCCTAGCCCAGCAGTTGCCTTGCTTGTATTTTAGCTTTTCTGAAAGCCAGAGTTTGAAGAACTGTAGACTTTGAGATTGGCATCTTCTGTTTGTAGGCTACAGAATCTACTGACTTTTGAGTAATCTGTGTAGATGTGCATGTAGAGTACCTTCACAGTCATAATCTTGAATTGTTCAAATTTAATTATGATGAGAGATCCTGTATTTCATTTATATGTAAAATTAGAAGAAAATATGCAGAAGCTAATCCTATTCAGAGACTGACTCCAAATATTTCTGAGCTAAAATGTTTGTAACATAGAAGTCTTATTAAAATTCCTATTTCTACACATTTTAGTAGTAATTTGGTTTAAAAATTGCAAGACTGTAGTTTCATTTGACTGAGAGAAGAATTATGAGACTATAGACAGACTAACTGCAGTTTTAACAATGCTAAAATCCATTATAAATCAGAAAAGGAGGGGAAAGTACACATGCCATAATAATTTATTTGACAGTGCTATTGAATATACATACAGCTCACAAATTATGTGTTTCTAGTACACTAAAAATAAGAAGTCTAAGCATAGGAACATTATTTTTAATATGAGGATGCAGTGCTAAAGAGGAGAGAAGGTTTTGTAATGATAATCAGACTGCTGAGCACCATGGCATACTGGCTCCTGTTTATGCAGACTCCTGCACCAGCTGAAGAAAAAAAAAAAGGCAGAAAAGTAAAGGCAATGAAATTTGCATCTCTGTATATTTTCCTTTTTTTTTCCCCCATCATCTTCTTACTAGGGAGATCTCCCTAACATGTATTTTGGGCTGTTGCTTTCCAAAGTCCAGTGTCAGAAATGGCAAGCCTTAGGATGGATTAGAAAATGTGTGGTGGCTTGGCTGTGTCCTGCTGGTATGGTTTGGTGGGGATGTGGAGTAAGAGATTGTCTGATTGCCTCCTGTCATATCTGAAGAGTGAAAATGTAGCTATTATCCTGAGCTGTGAAATCCTCAAAGGTCACTTGAATCCCAGTGGTCACTACTGGGATGTATTTTGGGAAGCAAATTTTGCACCAGGGCTTAGATGTACAGCTGTGATAGTCTGTAGAGGTAAAGCTAAATGTATTTCATGTATGGAAACATGAGCTGGGCATTTTTGATTTCTTTATGAAGTGGATTCACAAAATTTATTTGAGCTTTCCTTTTGGCTGTTAGTGATAGGATATGTCTACCAATAATACACTTCTTCTTGTAGTTCTTATGTCTACTAAAAATATGCTTCTTGTCATAGTTCTTTTTTCAGGCAAAATGCTGGTTCTGTAATATTGGCTTTTAATCTTTGCAATATTGCAATTATGGATAAGGCTATGATGGCTTTTTCTTTGAATGAGTCACAAAGTCTGAACAATGTACAGGTATAGCTGACTTCTTTATTTGTATTTAAAAACTCTGTTTAATAGGAGCTATAATAAGTATCAAGCAAAAGATAATTGTGCTCATAGTTCAGTTACAATTGGTTGTTCTGAAGGACTGCACTTTGTAGTACTGGTATGAGCTCTAACTGCTCAGAAATGCACTGTTGTGTGTTACTGCCTAATTGGTGAACTGTAATTGCCTATATTGAGAACTGATCTTAAAAGTTAATCTATGCTAGAGTCAGGAAGATTAATTGGGGCAATCACCATCCCATGGATTTCTAGTAAAGTGTCACCTCCTTAAAATGGTTTGCAGCGAGTGCAGTGAAACCCAAAATTGTAGATAGGCAACGCATGCCTTCCACCTGTGGTGTGTCTTGTCCAAAAGTCTGTTTGTAATTCAGCATACCTTCACCACGTACCTTCTGGCCACAAGATTTTAGAGGGAATTTGACTGAGAAAAGACAGACAAGACTTGAATTATACTTTTCTAGGCAAAATCTGTGATCACATTGGTGGGAGCTAATGCTTCTGTCCCTTTCAGATTTGCTGTAACCGTGTGTTTTGGTTTGGGTGAGGTTCTCTTGGCTGGTTTACAGCCTGCAGGACTAAGACCCAACTACGCTTCTACCTAGCTGTGTGCCTGGAGTATCCTTGTGGTGAGCTGCTGACCATCTGTGGCCTGCTGGCCAGGCAGTGCCTGCTGTAGTTTGAGTTGACAAGCACTGCTCCTAGAACACTTCTTCCTGTGTTTGGTCAAGTACCTTGTGATGCCCTGAAGTTGGCTGCACAGGTTTCTCCAGATGCCTCATGGCTGGCGTGCAGAAGCTGAGTAGTGCAAGTGGTGTGGGCAGCAGTGCACCCTTGTCTCACGCTGTGCTGTGGCCAGTGCTTTTCACACCACTGGAACGGATGGTCACAGTTAAAAATTGGGTGTAAAACAGAGTTTCTGAAGATGCACGGAAAATTTTATGTAAGGACTGCCTTCACATAATTTAAAATCCAGCTCTACTATGTGTTTCCACTGTGGCAGCTGAACCATGGAGATGTAAAGATGTTGCATCATGTGGCATTGGGAGGATATGGACTCAGTGTAATGTAGAGAAATGTCACATTCCAAAAGGTCCTGATATTAGTAGTCTCCATGTCATGCAACACCACAGTCTCTGTTTACATGATGCAAGTCCTTTTTATGTGATCTATCCTGAAGTAAGAGAGCCACTTCCTTACCCATGAGGATTGCACCGCCATTGCAGCGTAGAGGGGAACATCATTTGATCACCTGGGTGTGCATTCACTACGTGCTCCTGGGTGGAGTAAACCTTTACCTGAGTGAACTGACCATGGGAAGCTGACTAGAAGCAGCCTCTTGTGCTGGCTTGGGGAGTGGTTAACATGTAATGTGATCCCGCTGTGGAACTTTATTAATTTTCTATTTCTAACTTTCAGTTGCTCTTTATTGTTTTTGGAGAATCTTGGCCTCATTCCAGAGCTGGCAGGATGTAATTGAGTATCAGGAAGTGAGGTGCAGTCTGGGCCTGGCTGTGGAAAGTTGGAGATGTGGAGAGGGGTGGCTCAGTGTTACTGGAGTAGTGTTCCCAGTGCTGGGTTTTAGTGCAGAAGACCCATTGTCAGACCTCTTGTCAGGGGATCATTTCACCTCCACTGCTCATCCACAGGAATTACTGCTTGTTAAAGGAATTCAGCAAAGGATGAGGGCAAAATTTGTGTTGATAAAATACTACAGGTTTCTGGCACTGTCATCTCTTCCTTGAAGGTTTGGTTCTTGCTCTCCTTGAAGTGTGTGGGAGTTAGGTTCAGAGGAAAATTTGCATGTAGGTCTGTGATGGTAGTGCCTGGAAGGACCACTGTTGGCCATCTGCTTTGATCCATAACATAAACATACTACATGAGCTCACCAGAATCAATTCATCATTGTGCTAGAGCCTCTCTCAAGGAAAATATTGGATACTGAAACTGCTCATGACAAGCAGAGTACCAGAGCCTGGGATAATCAGTCCAGCAGCTAACTGTCCATAAAATTAAGCCAGTTGCATCCTCAGGTTTTCCGTCAGCCAGTGGAGCCAAGAGATGGGGCAGCCCAGAGGGAGGGAGAGGAAACCACTGACTTCTGCATATTAGCCAGTAAGTGAGCAAAAGGAGAGAAGAATGGTGAAGTCCTTGCAGCACATTGCAGGCATGAAAAAGTAATGGGAGATTCTCCTGCACAGTTGTTTTATGGTTTACTAAGCAGCCACACTGCTCCAAGTGTTGGTGTGCTTCATTCATCTCTTAAAAAAAATAAGGACCAGTGAGCAGACCGCAACCTCCCTGCTAGACATCAGTCTGATAAATACTTCTGTCCAGAGTAGAAAGGGAAATTAAATAATTAGGTTATTGTGGAAAAGCTGAGCCATAGGTTATAGTAAAAAAGCATCAGTAAAAAAAATTTTGTGGTCAGGGTCTACACTGGAGAAATCTTCCCTGGGTCCAATTCATTTTGCTCACCTAAGAGGAAACAAGGGCATTGTGACTGCTCTCAATTACTATTTGGAATATAGGGTAAAAGACAATCTTGAGAGTGGCTTGCTGCTACGTTATTAAAGATGTTGCATCTAATGAGACCTTGTACTTGCAAGACCTTGAAATGCACTAGTACCTTGCGTGCTGACTGCCAATGCAAGGTGGGAAGGTCCAAATTTTAATTTTTCACTTTGATTCTTGTTATGAAGGTACCAAAAAGAGAGCTCTCTGTATCCATAGCTCATTTTTTAGGCCAGGTAACCTCAATCAGTTCATGGGTTTCCATAAACTCATGAAGTTGTGATACAAGTTGTGTAACCAACCATGACAAGGTTGTCAATTGTCATGAGATGTATTTAGATTGACTTTTTAGGTGACTCGGATGTTAAGTATTGAGTTTTTTTCTAAATTGTGTTGTCAGGAGAAAAATTTATCTCAAACAGCTGGTTAAAATGAAACTGTATCATCTATTAAAATTTAAATGGTCATTTATGAATAAAAGTGACTTTTAAGTGACTTGCTCCTTGCACCATGGTAAGTACTCTGTTTATTTCTCTCATGAGCACCACTTTTCTATTAGGAGACCATGTAATATAATGTCTGTTTAACCCTTTATAGGCCCTTCTAGGTGTTGTCTCATAACTCTTACAATTCAAGTTTTATGATTGGCATAAAATGTTCTGGTCCAGATACATAAATAACTGCATATGTCTTACTCCTAGTTTCCTGTGCTGGCAGATTTTTTTTTTTTTAGAATAGAAGTGTAGTGCTTCTGGCTTTCTATAAAAGCAATAGAGCTTTGCTGGTGTCCTAAAAGATGGACTAGTATCTGTTTGGAGTCTTTACAGATGAGTACAAAATTGTGCGTTTTACCAGGTTTTGATGACACTAGCAAATATATGTAAATAGGATATAAAATGAATCAGCTGCTGTTCAATAAAAAAGCATCATGTTTACCTCAGCCTTGTAGTTACTTTGCCCTCCTACAGGGACTATTTTAATTAGCAGCATGAATTTTGGGTAGTTAATTTATTTTGTGATTGTGTAAAACAGGTTTTTGGAAGGGTTTATAAATAAACTGCCCAGGTATTTAGCAATAGCATTTCAGGAGCATCTGTAAAAGCAGAGTGTCATAACACACAACTTCTTATCTTCTTTTTGCTGCTCTTTAGCCTTGCCAATGGGATTATTTCTGGGGTGTCTTATTTTCATGCTGCTCCTCACTGGTGACAGGAGACTGAATCAGATGAGGATCAGATAATTAAATGAAAAAAGAAACATTTACTCAGTTGTCTCCCAAGGAATTTTTCTGTGTAAAACACTAATACTCATGCCATATGTTGGTGGTAACTTCCATTCCAGCAGACCACAGTAGACTTTACAGATTTTAGGATCTGTGCATTATATTCAGTGATCAGCTGATTGAAATCACAGTAGAGTTTCTGTAGAGTTCAGAATTTGTAGCACTGAGAGGTAAGTGCCACATGGCTGCAGTTGTGCACCATTTTGTGTTATGCTGCTGTTATGGAACTGATAAAGTGTTATGTCCTGGGGAGGCAAGCCTGGGTACACTCAGTCCTGATATGCTTACATAACCTGCTTATGCCCAGTGAGGTTCTTGCATGAGAAATGTGAGCAAGGGCTTGAGTATTTAAATAGACCCAGACATTATTTTGTCTATAATGGAAGGAAGTCCCTTCCTGTGTTTCAAATACAACAAGTGCCATTGTATTAGTAACTGGGCTTAAACTTCATATTTAAACTAGAAAATTTATAAAAATTTCCCTGGGATCTAGTTACACCATGCCAAATACAGGTAACTCATGAAGTTCATTTAGCTTTGTTGGTACAGTGAGTAAAAAGAACATGGTAGATTGATGGTACCATCCTTGAAGTGTTTGCAGAGAGTCATGAGTGTGAGAAGCAGATGGATTAAGTACTTAGATTTGTGTAGTATGTATAAGGCTGTATCCCAGACATCTTTCATATGCAAAGCTCTTGCTGATCTGTATGAAACTGTCTGAAGAAAGACTAGAGCCACCTACTAAGTTCAGAGCTCTGTATAGTGAGTGCCAGCATTGCCAGTGCAGAGAGACACTTCCAACAAGGAGCATTTGGTAGATGTCCTGAATGAAGGATTTTGGGGTTGAGAACATTCTCTGTAAGACTCCACATGGAAAGTTTAGCATACTGGTACAACAATTAAGCAATTAGACTAATCAAATGTTCCATCACCCTGATTTCCTGACAGAACATACCATACGTATGGTGACCATTTCAAGAGGACAAACCAAAAAGTTACAAAGAATAAGAAATTATCTTTGAATTTCCTAGTTTTCAAAATCTCATTAAAAAATGTGTCCTACAAGACATAATCCCCAAATGAATGTGATGCCAGTACATAAATAAGCTTTTCTGGATGAGGTCTGGTAATCAATATGCTGTAATGAATGAGCTATGTCACTTACCTCCAGTGTCTGTCTGCCTTGCTCTTCGCACCAGTTAGGACTATGTTTTATTAATAAATGAGATATTTGGATGTTTTTATAAGCATTGAAGTGTCTTTTAAAAAACAGACTATTTTTCTCATAAAAATGACATAGCATGGACAATACTGTGTTTCCTGCTGTTAGAAAAGAGTAATTACTTACAACCACTCTTATAATATGCTTGCTTGCTAAATGCATAAATCTAATAATGCAACAATACAATACTACAGTGAGCTTCATGAATTGGAAAAAGATAGAATTTAAATGCATTTGGCACCTGACATATATTTCTTAGAGGAGGTCTATAATTTCTTGCATTAGAGCTAGCTGTATCCTTTAATGAATGCAGCTGGATAGAGTAAAGGATATTTGGAGAGTCGTGTACTTAGTCTAGTCTACTAGGTACTATTTTGCTTGTTACTTTTGATTTTAAAGCTATCAACCTTATTTGGACAGTTTATTCTTTTTGTAGAGAAAAGATGGAAACAGAAGATGGCAAATCTTGTTTGGAAGTCATGACTCAGTAATGCAAGGTTAAAATGACTGTCCCTGTCTGTTGTCATTGGTAGTGTGTTTCAAATGGCTCAGTATCACTTATATGCATTTTGAGTCTCTGTTTGCAAGTGGTAATGAGCTTGCCTGGCTCCCCGTGTAATATGAAAGAGCAGCAGATTGTATTGTAGCTTAGGTTTCTTTGACCTAAGCACCAGCCATGAAAGTTTAATGTAATGTTCTCTAGTGTACCCAGTAGTCATACGGGGGTAAGCACGAGTCATCATTCCCACAAGGGTCAGGTCAGCAGTGATGCTGGACTTCCTTATTCCAGACATAGGTTTGGTTACAGTAGCAGCATCAATGGTAAAATGAGCACTCTATCCTCAACACCACCACTTAAAAAGTTTTAGAGAGCACTAGAAAAATGCAGTATTCTGAAGCCATCGCTGATGCTAAAGCTGCCCCTAGAATTTAAGTCAGAGTATGTAGCTCTAGGGATGGGTTAAAGATACTTGGAGAACAAACCCAGCCATTTTGTAAATCCATTTTGCTGAATTGATCTTTTTTAAGGCTGTGTCAGTGAACAGAGGAAGCTATCTACATCTCTGCTAGACAGCACTGGGAGCTGTACCAGTTTCTTGCTCTTCTCCAGCATGTGGATCTCCAGCATGTGGGCTCCTCCCTTCTGACCTGAGCCAAACATGCTGCTGTCTGATATGGTATTCTTGCTTATTCAATGCTTGTTGTTGCTGAAGGGGGAAGCTAGTGGAGAGCAAGTAGGAGAAGCTGCTGCTGACGAAGCTGAGGCTTGACAAGGCAGAAATGTCTAGTACAGACATATCAAAGCAGTGCACATAATTTCTTTTTGGAGAAAAACGCTGTGTTTCACATACATATTTCAAAGCCTTCTCCAATTTGAATCTTCTCTAAATAATTTTGAACATGTGTTCCTGAAGTGTTGAAAATCTGAGTTCTGTGGAAAAGCTTTTCAAGAAAATTGTAATATTCTTGAGAGTTAGGCATTCTCTTCTCCTTGTGTCATTCATTGTCTGTCCTTCAGGATGGAGGTTGTGTAAATCCTCTGGCTCGATCAAGAGAAATTACTTAAATATTTCAGGAGCTGAGTACTCTTTTGTGTTGACCAATTCCATGCAGGCTATCAAATGATTTTGCCTCCCTTTTGTCCTTAGTCTCATTTAATTAGATCCAAGTCTACATACAATTCTGTCCAACTAGTCTCTCAGTGGAAGTTGTGGTTTCTCTTTTTGGCTTACTCTCTACTTCTTCTGTGATTGAAGCTGTGGAATCTTGTAATTCATTTTGTTCCACCATTATTGATTTGGTGGCAACAGTCCAAATGTTGAAAAATATTTTCTAGGTTGTTGTTGCCCTTGATTTCCAAAGACATTGCATACAATGAAGCATGTGGATCAGAAATTGACGTATCCAGGCTTTGAGGGTGCATTTTCAATTGTAAAAGCAGTTTATTGTTAATTAGAGAGAGTCCCAAGGGCATCATGATCTCCTGATAGTCTGTGAAGAGTACCTTCAGTACACTGTACTCTGTGAGGGTTTGCCAAAACCATTGCTTGCGTAAATCCTGAATTGATTCCCTGCTGAAGTGGAGTTGTTAGAGCCTCCAAGTTACAGTTGTGAATAAGATTAAGATTAAATTTTAAATTTTACTCCTTTATTAGTGGATTTTGGTTTGTGATTATTGTAAAAGACAAGACAAACCCAAGTGCTTAATGGAATCTTAACAGATGCATATGCTGTGCATATGGCATAAAAGTGCTACCCTTCTAGCTACTGTCTGTGCAATGAAAGTAGCTGTGTTTCAGTGGCAACACACATTTAAGCATATTTCCTTAACTAATTGAACTCTTAAGAGTGTTAACCTTCCTCTAGGAAGATTCTGGATGGCATGCAATATGACTAACAAGGAAAGGTTATGGAATTGAATCCCATTGCACATTTTCTCCGACTTTAATACTTTCTGTCTTATTAACATATTGAAAGGTTTGGTATAGAAAATCCAGTGTCTTACCTTTATAGGAAAATACTTTACCTCTTAGATGTCTCCAGATATCCCAGAAAACAACCTCATGGGGACTGTCTGCTGGTTTGGATGAGGATGTGATGGCATGGAGTTCATTTTTTCAATGTCTAGACTGCACTTCTGCAGTGCACACTTTGATGTCCAGTTTGAATTAGTGTAAAATTATATAATTCTCCATTTTAGCTGTCCAATCTTTCCTTAATTTGTAGTACCTCCTTTCTTTATTAAAAAAATGTGTTTGTGTTTGCCTGTCTGTGCTTGTATGTAAAAAAAGATCTTTATGAAGATGAAGTCTTTTTCTTGTGTCTCTGCCAGTGCTGCTTTGCTATAATGGAATGACAAACTGTAAATAGAATTGACTTGGAGGCTGAATCAGTTGTTGGTATTTTGTTAATAATAATAATATGAACTGCCCTCCATCAGGTAGTGCAAATATAAATTCTGACTTGTTATGAATGCTGAATTAACTTTTTGAAGAATACTGACTAAGTTTATCAAATCTGTTTTGTCATACATCAGTCATTTTGACCTGCTGTATGATGAGAGATATTTTTTATTAACTAACCTTGCTGTCTGTTGTGCAGACATGAATGTCTTTTTAAAATCAGGGCGAGACCTGGACAGCTTGTCCTGCATTGTAGCTGCAGATTCTTGTCCTGCTTATGTTATAAACTAGTGACCACCCTCTGTAGTTCTCATGTGCTTTATTTTTGATGAATCTCTCAAGAATATGAGTAGTTTAGAGGATAATTACACATCTAAGGTACTAACCTGTACTAGCCTTGTGGGGAACATATTCCTCTGCTGCTTCTGTCATTACATTGTCTTTTAGTTATATACTGGACTGAATTTTAAACCCTGATCCTGACATTCATTGGATTATATGGATCAGCTCTTTCCTGTCTTTCTGATTTACCAAACTATTAAATGCTGAACCTACATCATTCCTATGTCAGGCCAGATTTTGGTCTGTCATGAGCATCTAGGTTGGATCCGTTTGAATTCATCTCCTGAGTGTGTCTCCTCCATTTTGAAAGGCTGTCCCTGTTGTGCTGTTTGATTTAAAAAAAAAAAAAAAGTTAAAAAATGGGATTATGACTCCCTTTCTTTTTTTGGGGAGTTATGAGTTACTTTGCTTTGTTTTGTTTTGCCTGGAGGGAATTGAAAGGATAAGTTTACAGATATGAGCGAGGGCTGAAACATGTTTTCTCTCAGGACATTTTGTCTGTCAGAACAAGGCTTTCTCTCCAAAGCTGACAGTGGTGGAATAAGGTGTTGTATTGTCTTTTCCACTTGTTGCAGTTCCCCCAGTCCTACACATGGTCCCGGCAACTTGGGCAGAGTTGATGGGGCATGCTGGGGCGTGGGCATCTTGAAACTCCTCATGCCAAGAGGCAGATGTGAACTGCCTCTCCAGAGGTGTGTGCCCCTTCTGGACGCGCTTGATCACAAATGTCCCAAGCCACTGCTAACCCCTGTTTGGGGGAAGAGCAGTGCAAGGATGTGGTAGATGCTAGGAGAGGCTGAGTAAGTCACTGGATGATTGTTTAGGCTTTTCATTGTAGCTTGGTGAAGATGCTTTGAAGTGGTAGTTCCTTATGGTTCTGTGAAAAACATGTGCTTTGGGAAGGAGAAAATGAGTAGAGTGATAGACAGCATGAGGAGAAGAGTCTGATCTGCTATACTTCTGTAGTTATATTCCTTTTTGTAGTGGTTTAAATGTTAACTGTCAGGTCTTAAAGGGTAACAACTTCTAAGTACACAGGCTGATAATTAACCTTCTGGACATCTCAGTTTCCCTTTCCAGTTCACATATCTTAATGGCTTACGAGACCCCCTATTACAGCTTAAAAAGGCTGTATTATGTTGTCTACCTTCTGGCTCTAAATGGAAAGCCCAAGCATTTTTTAGGCCCCAGCCCCACTGTGAGCATTAAGCAATAATGTGCATAAGCTTTGTAACTGTCCACATTGAAATGAATGGCAGGGCTTTAAAGCAAAAGCCAGTCTTGAGACCACTCACAGACTGACTTTGGTTGGCCTTGTTGGCTGTGAAAGCACATTTTTCATTAAAATTAAAATGCTGTCAGACCACCTACTGATCATAAGTGGGGTTTTTGTTTGTTTAAAAGAGATGCGATACTGTTTTTACGCAGCTTGGATCAAGATGCCAACAGGAAGTAAGGACATGTGACTTGTAATTTTGCATCTGTCTTAAGAAATAACATTTTCTTCTCTTAATTAATGAGAGTGGATTTGCTGAATGACCTGCTTATTGGTTACAGCAGTTGCTGAATTTGTGTGTGCCACATCTGCATGTTCTTATTTGGATTATCAAATATTCAATGACCATGTGATGAAAAAAAAGGGGTTTTTTCCAAAAGGCAAAGTATTTCTGCTTCTTCTTTGAATGATTGGCACTGTTTTAAGATAAGTCACTGTGGTCCTCAGGGGAAAGCTGGGTATTTTTTTTTTAACAGAGTCAATAATAATGACTGTACTAGGTTACAGGAGTAGGAGTAGTCTCTGCTTGGTTCATCATGAGCTCTACTGAGAGAATTCTGTGAGGAACACAGGTACTGTAATTCAAACTGGTCAATAAACCTGTGGGCATTTAGGACTATCACAAGCTTTTTCTTTAGCTTTGCAGGGCAATTAAAAGTAGTAACAACCATGTCAGAACCAGGGGTCCTGGAAAGGTTCAGTCAGTGTTTTGTGATACATAGTTTCAGAATTTTATTGTAAAAGGAGAAATGAGAATGGTGTAGAGAGAAAGAGTTAAGGCAAAGGTGAGAAAAACTTAGCTGACACGTCACAAATTTAGAAAAATCTGTTTTGTTGCACTTTGAGTATTGAATGAAACCTCTGGCCTCTGGCTCACAGTAAGGATTGTCTTTTCTCCCCTGTGTTGTACATGAAATAACTGATGGGGTGATGGAGTCTGATGTTGTGACACCTTATTGCTATCTTTGCAGAGTCTGCAGAAGTTCTAGACTGTTTTTCCAGACTGTAAGTTCATAATTTCTTAGTTAATGGCAGAAATAACCATTTTTTGGTTTTAGCAGTGTTTGTTTCACTCTGTCACTGGTAAGCGCTGGCTGTCACAAGTCTTTGTAGTACTTTACTGATACATCTACTCACAGCGTTTTCTTTGCCTTTTTGTATTGTACTGTAGAGCAGAATATGAAACTTAAAAATAACCACTTCCCTGTTTTCAAGGTTGATTACATTGTTTTATGGCTATAATGTGTTAAAGTAACTAACAACAGCATTTCCTGAAAGAGAAATCCAAATAACTGAGTGCTGATATATCCAAGAAAAAGAAGGCATTATTTTCAGCTTGTTGGTATCATTCTTCTGTGCTTTTCAGTTTGTTTTAATTCTGTCATGCTTCCTCTCTAATGTTATATGCTAATTTAAATAATAGAACTCGTACATAAATACACAGTCATGCAAGAATGACTAAGGATGATAAAATTGGAACAGTGGTGCTAAGTGCAGCATTGCAATCAATAGGACTGCAATGGTAATAACACCAATATGTCTAGTTAAAGAGATGTAAATTGCACTTAATCTGAAAGAAGGTTAAAACCACAGTGGAGCAAGGAAATGAGTAAGATGCAGTGTGAGAGCTAGCAAAGATGTCTGTGCCCACTCAGAATATGTCTTGTTTCACAAAGAGCAACCTCAGGGAGCCTTCAAGGGATTGCTATAAAGTGAGCAGAAGCTCACTTTATAGAAAGAAAACAGAAGAGATGTCCTATGCAGCAGAAAAGCCCTGATACTAGCAAAGAAGTATTAGAGAAGACTAGTAGGAGGATTTTTCAGAGCTGATTCAAGTTAAGCTTGGGAACGATGTGCCTCTTTCTGCCACCTGAACTCCTGTGAGCTCAGTGTGGCAAATCCCAATTCACAATGATGCTTCTGGCGGGCAGAAGGTATGGAAATGGGCACAAGGTGGATGGGCCGAGGCAGACCGGGCAATCTGCTGTCCTCTCAGCTCCTTCCATGGGCTGTGCCCCGGGATGATCTTACAGCACACCATTGCATTCCCCTGCAAAATTAACCCTGCATAGGAAAGGGATCTTAAATACAAATGTTCAGTGGACAAAACCCCAAGCACTCTGAGCTCAAGCTGCCCTTGCAACTTTAATTTGTCTTATTACATTCACTCAAGGTATTTCTGTTCCCTTGTTATGCAGAAGCACTCATTGTTCAAAGATCTCTGCAGATGACTAGGCACCGTGAAGGTGCATTAAGGTTAGAGCATTTATCTTAGCTCTGAATTGTTCTGCTGGGCTGGTGTCAGATCTCCAGTGTTCTCACATTTCTTCTAATTTCTTCTGCTTGTTTATTTTTATTGATGCTTTGGAAATAACAAGAAAACGGGGACACCCTTTCTTTCCAATGCTCATTTAGGTTGAAATTTTTAATTAGAATTTTCGAAGTTGGGTTGCTTGAGAACCACATTTAGATTATTAAATGACCTGTTTCCTATGAATAAATACATCAGAAAAAGAATTGCTAAGTTTGTATGAAATTTTGACTCCCTAGGGAGGTGTTTTCCTAACCGTTGTGCTACTTCGGGTAAGAGAAAGAAGGTCAAGAATTGCTTGCTGGCATGCAGTGCTGTTTAATGCCTCAGCACAGCACTAAATAGAGGATAAGTGAGGATGTAATAAGTAGTAAAGTTCATTTAGAATGAGAGAAAAGAAGGTTCTGATGCACGGTAGTTGGGAAGACATATTTAGTGCAAAAAATAGAGATATCACTGAGGTTGCTAATTCACATGTAATGAGCTGAAGATTTCATATGTAAGTGGGACATAAGATGTGACTTAGACTTCTGCACAGAAACCTTTAACTTACAAATGTTATTCTCCAGCAGTCTGTGCTCAAAACCTAGAGCTTCAGTCTCAGCAATATGTGAAAAACAGTTCATGGGGCAGATATTAATTGATGGCTACTGACATAGGCCCTTGAAAACAAAAAAGCTCTAACTTTTTTCTGTTTTATTCTATAGAGTGGAGTAAGTTCCCCCCAAAATGTCAAATTTTGTATACTCTAATGAACACATTCTCCAAATGCCCATTTTTGCTAAAGAAAAAAGATCTTTCTTGTGTGGTGTGCTCTTTGGTAACTTTTGAGCCATTTATTTATGGATCTGGAAAAAATTTTGCTTTAGCTGACATTCAGAGAAACCTGCTATCTACAAGAGAGGCTGCATGATTTGTTAAAAAACAATTAGGTTTTCTCAAGGTGTTTATCATACTATTAAAGAATGTAGCCTTCTATGAATAAAATCAAATGCATATATTTTATAAGTATGTCTGTAAAACAGTGTAAAAATTTGAAAGGTTTGGATGGAGTTTCACACTAATTTTCCAGACTATTTTATGAAGTTAAATGAAATAGTAAAAGCAGAGGTGATGAATCATACACAAAGTTCCAGTTCATTATGAATGGACTGCCACAGGTAGAATACCATTTTATTACAGTTACTATGAAATGCTTGCTGTTGGAGTCAAGTATCTGTAACCCTTAAGAAAAGGTTCATCATGCACAAAAGTAGCAGTTAGTAGTAGCTGTTCAGCCTTGATGATCGGTGACAACTCTCTTGCTCATTTGAACAGCAATGAGAAGGAAGAGAAACCCTTTTAGTTGCAGAGGTTTACCAGCTGAGTTGTTTGTCTGCCGCTTCAATTCTTGAGTGGGTTTCTGTTCAAGGACTTCAATTTTTTAAAGAACATAAACTCTTATTACTTTGAACTGTTATTTAATAAAGTTACATTTGGGTCCTTGAATAGTGTACAGCTGAAGAAACTTAAAGTAGATCCATATTTCTAAAGTCAAACCCCAGGATTTTTGCTTGGGGAGCTGTTTCTACGCATACTGAAGCAATACACAGAAGTTATCACTCCGAAGAAATTAATTTAATTTTTCTCCCCAAACAATGTACTTTCTTTTTGCTTTTAACCTTGATCGTTGCATTAATAGATGATAGAGACACTGATGGGAAAGCATAGGAAAAGTGCTGAGATGCTGCAATACAGTGATCTGAGGACACTTGTATCACAGGGAAGATAACCTGTTTGCTTTTATTTGTGAGCTTTCAACCATGAATGTAGAAATGGCACTCCACAATTATCGATCAGCTTACCCCACTGTCTGCCATTTGATGGTGCTTCACTTAGACCTGCTGTCAAACAAAGGACACTGCAAACAGATGCCACAGAAAACATGCCTTACATATTGCTTGTTCATTGAGCTAGAATATTGCATTAACTTTGCAAGGCTTCTAATATTTCAAGAGTTACAAGTTAAGTGATTTTAAAAATCTCTCGCTCAACAGCATTATCATGAAAAGGCTATTTATGGTATCTGCATGAGTAAACTGATAGCAGCATGGTTGCTTATTGTGCTCCTCTAAATTCATTTTCCTAATAGCTTATTGGAAACTTCAGTGGGGACAGTGTGCTTTTGTGTGGTTCTCATAATTCCTCATAAAAACATCTTTCAAATAATTAAGGTTACTTCATTCTATGGGAAGATGCAGCTCAGCCTGGTGTTTACTGGCATTTGGCAGCCTTCAGTTTTGTAACATGGTCACCATGTCACTGGGGTTTGGAGGAACAAATCCCATGCTGACTTTGTATCAGAGATCTGCAATTGGACATTATCTTAGGATGATGGTGTACTCAGAGCTAAAAATTCCTTGCTGAAGAAAGCAAGCAATGATATAGAAGCCAGCAAAAAGGTGTATGAGCTGTGCATAAGTGGCAGAAGGGAAGAGATCAAGGGCAAAGAGGCTGGAGTAGCCTGAATCAAGGAAAGATGCCAAGACAGAGAAAGCAAAGTCTTGGAAGGACTTGGATTGTATGGAGCAATGAGAAAGAGGCTCAAAAGTGAGGTGCTCCTTACAACCAGTCATCTGTTCATATACCCACAAATTCATGGTAAATGTAGCTAGAATTAGTGTTTTTAAGCTGAACATAGACCTTTCCATGCCCTGTTTCCAGCTTTGGCTGTGGCTGGTATTTCCCAACCCTCAGGAAAATAATTTGAAATAATGCTGTTGTTTTCAGACAAGCATGTCATTTGTTTTACCGGTCTGTAGTTGATTAATTTGCAAATGATATTCCCAATAAAGTGCTTAGAAGTAGATAATTACAACTATATTAACAGTTACCAGGGAAGCAGATGGTATTCTGAGGAGCTGCCATGTAGAATTAGTGCTGATGCTCTACTGTAATGTACCATATACCCCAGCAACCCACAAACAACAAACTAAAATCCTGCTGATATTCCAGATTGTAAGTAAATTGTGCTATTGCTTCTCATTTGGTTCTTTTCTGAATTTTTATGTGTGTTTTCTAGATAGCTACAGTGCTCAGTGAGCTGCTCCTTTTTATGTTCAGTCACATAGTTCTGCAGGTCTGTATTTTGTGTTTTCTTGGTATCAAACCCACTAAAAGGAAGTTTCTAAGCTGTATGTCAGTTTTCTCCACCCTGCTACATGATACTCTGAAGCGTAGACTAACTCTGGAGAAAGACTTATTTCTGATTTACTAAATTGTTCAAATGAAGATTTGCTGTGAGGTGCTAAGTTAGGGAAGCTCTGAAGCCGCCAGCGCCATCCACACGCCCACCTGTGCCCACACTCTCCCTCTCCCCTGCTTCTCTAGTTAACCTCCCAACTTCATACCGCAGCCTGACAAAATGCAACCCTTTCTGTGCTTCAGGCGATCCGGAAAAAGGCCACGATGTCACGGCAGTTTCTCCTGCGCCTCTGATCCTTGGTAGCTTTGGTTTTAAGCAGGCTGGAGTCACGCAAGCCGCACAGCAGCTCACACCAGGCTGGAGGTTGCAGCAAAGTTGAGATTCCTGCCCGGGGCTGGCAGAGTGCTGCTGGCACCCAAAGACAGTTCACTGCAGCCAAATGGCTGGGAGTCTGTTCAGGGCATGGCCTTATTTCTTTATTTAACATACTTGTCATCTACATGTTTAAGTAGAACTAAAAGCTTTTTTTTTTTTTTTCTTTTTAAGACTTTAAAAACACTGAAAATAGTTACTAAACAGTTTTTTTTTTCTCTTAGTGCATGTCTTTGGTGTTACTCTGTCTAAAAGAAGCACATAGAAGTATATCTGTGATGTAAATGTCTGTAAGTACAACATGGGCATCTTTGAGGTAGAGGATCAGATGAGAAACTTGGGCTGTTTTGGGTAAGTCACATTGCCTGTTGCCCATTTGGAATTACCTGTGTTCTGTATGGCTAAACGGTTTGATGTTATTTTATGCCAGGCTTGTGATAAAACCTGGACGGAGGGAACTGGTGGATGTGATGACTCTCTTTTCAGCCAAGGAAAAGAAAGTTTCCAGAAGGTTCTCATCATAGACTGAGTCAGAACCTCCTTGAAAATACATAGTGTTTGTAGCCAAGTGCAAATGAAATTGGGTATGCTTTGTTTCGCTGGTCTGGCGGGGCAGAAGCGGCGTATCTGTGTGTGTGTTCATAAGTGCATGAGCTGACATGAACAAAAGCAGCTGAGGCATAACAAGGCAATTGTGACAGGGCAGGGCAACAGGAGAAACATTTAGAATGTAATTATGATGAAAAGCTTTAAAAAACTCCAGCCCACAGAAACAAAACACTTGTTAGCATGATCGAAGGCCCAAAGGAAGGTGCTGGGCTACAGAAGTAGGAAAACATTTAATTCTTGTTTGTTGTTACTAAGGAGTATCTTGTACAGTACCCTTGATGAAACAGAATTGCCTTCAAGCCAAACCCAATTCCCTAAGCAATATATTTTTGAATGGAAGCTGCAGCCGAATCCTGAATATTAGTTAATTGCTTTAGTCAAAACAACAAATGCTGAAGCCTTTCATCTTGCATCCGTAGGTAGAATGAACAGAATTAGCATTGGTGACTTTCAGGTCATCTTCAGGAAAATGGAAGAAAGAAGATTTTGTCCAATAAGGTCTCCTGACCCTATTTGCATCTAAGTATGTCTCTGGCTTCTTTCCCAGCTTTGTTTCTCTTGGTTGAAATGAAAAGTTATTGGATTTATTCTAAGGAGGGCAGGAGTGTGACAGGACAGGTGGTTTTTAAGGCTGTGTAGTATGTCCTAAAGGATCCCTTTTTCCTCTGCTTAGAATTTAAACCATTTTACCAAAACACTTTCTGGCAAAATTTCCTTGCCATTACTATGTAACGTGAACAATTTTTTGAGGTGCTGAAAACCATGCTAATCTACTCTTTTTAAGAAACACTTTGAACTTTCCAAACAGCTTGTGCTTCAGAGCAGTGGTTTGAAAACAGGCAGGGAGATAGCCTCCTTTATCAAGGATGTTCCTTTAGTACTCATGAAATCAAGTCCATTTTAAATAATTTTTTGAATCCAGAAGAAGAAAAAGACTGGAATACATCCTTTGAAGATTCTGTTAGGGTTTTCTTTATATTACAGTGGAATCTCTCTACGTGTGCTTGGGCTTGATAAAAGCCATTGTCTCTGCATGAGGTGTTGTGCATGTGGAAGTGGTGGAGGACAAGTGCGTCTCAGGTGGACCTTACCTGTTAGGGCTGCACCAATCTTGGCTGCAAACCCCAGGTTTCAAAGCTGAAAAAAGACAAGTTGGTTATGTGAGGTAATGCAGAAAATAAAACTGGAAGTACAAAACTGGGGAAAGCTAGACCTCAGTAAATGCATGGAAGAAGAAATGGGAAGGTAGGGTAACTGGCCAGGGAATTGGGCAGAATGAGATGGAAGAAAAAGAGAAACGTAATATGGAGTTGGAGGAGGATGCTGGGACTGACTTGATGAAGAGCCTAAAAAACAACTGGAGGAGTGAGACTAATAGTTGGGGGTGTTGGGCAAGAATGGGAAATCCTGTATCTAAAGAAAAAGTTACACCTGAAATTTGAATTGATAGTCCAGTAGGGCTGTGTGAGAACTACCTTTTCTCTAGAAGGATCATGCAGGGCTGGAACTGGCTGGAAAAGGAAACTAGAGAAGGTAAAGAGATCATTTGGACTAGAGCCTGATGAGAGGGAGGAGGTTCTGTTAATGTGTTAAAAAGCATGGAAGAGGAATGTGTGAGAGGCTGGAACAGGGAGATTCTGTGACTGGGATCAGTGTTAAGAGAGAGGAGAGGCAGTGGCTTGGGAGGACATAGCAGGGTCTGGTGAGGTAGAAAGGATGAGTAAGGGGAAAAGGGGAAAGACAGTTAACTGAATGTGAAAAGATTATGGGTTGGGGAGCAAGGATAAAGAGAGTGGTTAGTCCTAGCAAGGAGACTGGGATCCTTTTGAGAATCATAGGGAATGGAAACTGGGAAGGTCATACTCATCTGTCTTTTGCTGTTCCCAAATACCTCTAAATTCTCCTTGTAAGAGTATTTGTCATCCATTTTCAAGTGTTTGTCCACATCAATGAGGATAATATATTATTGCTGTCAGTTACTCTAGAAGCTGCACAAATCTAAGTGGTAGAACTTAACACTTAAAACCCAAATTGAGTAAGTGGTAGGGTAGCCACGTGATGCTACAGTTCTAGTGTTTTCTGCTTTTTGGGGGACAAATAAAAATGCATCTGTAATCTGCAATAAAGCAATAAGCTTTAGAATTACTAAGAAATATGGCAATCAAAGTTATTAATGCCATACTCATTTGTCCCATACACATTGTAGTAGTCTTATGCCTGTAATGACACATTGTTTCCCCACAGTTTAAGAGTCATTAGTTGTGCAGGGCAGATAAAAGTAGGTGGACAAGCCAGGATTGCTGTGGACAGGGCTGCTGTCCCTTTAAATAGGTTCAGGAGGTTGGTGGTGAATGGCAGTGATAGTAGGGAGCTGGTTAGCCTGCTGTTCAGCTACTGGGCTTCTGGAACTGGATTCTGTTAGAACTAGGCTCTGTCTCCCTTTCTGTTGCAGACATGCTAAGCCCCTTAAATCAGACTTTTTAAAATGATCACTAATAACATTTTTCTGGAAGCCCAACCTCTGCCCTAGGGCCTGTTTTGCAGAAGAGCATAGCTGTGACTGAAAGCAGTGAGACTCACACTTTGAAGATACAAAGCATTGCATAAAGTTAAAACTTCTGAAAAATCATGGCCTGGACATCTTAAGGCAGACTTTCCTAAATTAGTGGGTATGTCTGGTTTTAATTTATCTGCGCCTAAGCTCCCAATGTATAAAGCAGAATAATACTTCCCTCAACTCTCAGGGATTTGGTGAAGATTAGTGAAGTGGCTGTGAAACCCTCACTTATTTTAGTGATGAGTGCTATAGAAAAGCCCATGAGGAAATTAATAATTTTGTCTTCAGAGCACTATTTGAATAGTTAGCAGGAAACAAGCCATAAGGCCATACCCTGAACAATGATAAGACAAAATATTGAATACTTGCTTTATTAATTCAGCACCATCCATCCTGTGCTGTGAAGGAGAAGTGCACTTAAAAAAATGTTAACAAAATTAGAGTGTATGATAATGTATACGCAAAGGATACCAAATTAAGTTTGCATCAGCAACCATAATTCTTTCATTGCTTAATGTTGGAGCCTTGATTTTATTGCCTGAAGAGCATTCTTTCTAAGAGTGAGCGATTTTTTTTTGTCTCACTGTGTGTGTTGCAGTATTTTAATGGGAATGTGACTTCTAGATATTTTTAAGAATTGTGTACTCAGTGCACAATTCCATTTTTAAATATTCCTTGCTTCTTTAAGATGGGGGAAGTTTCTAGCATTGACATTTAGTATCCTTTTTTGCCTCTGCTAAAGGTCCTACCTTGTAGCATTTTATTCATGGCTAGTAGCATTTACTAACACAGCCAAAAGAATTGGGGATGCTTGAATGAGGAGGGATGGCAGAATTGTGCCCTCCATTTTTCATCCAGTGATAATGAGATATCTTACAACCCATATTGACTTTTCCAAAGATCAGAAAGCTCTTTGAGGGAGAGGGAGGGAAAAGCACAGAGGGTGGATTCAGCCACAACAAGGTTAATGTACTTACACAAAATTATACATGAAGCCATGAGAGTGCCAAGAATAGTAGCACCCACAAATCCTGCCGAGGAGGTTGATCTTGTGAAGTGATGCCCTTCTCGCAACGTGCTGATCCTTTGGAAGTTGTTAAGTTTAGAGGGCACTTTAGCCCCCAGCAGGATCAGTCACTTGTTTCCTGCTGTTTCTCTCCAAGTCTTGATCTTACTCGATTCTACACTTACAAAATTGTCTAATTGCCCTTTCAGGAGCCAGTCTCAAAATTTCCTGGGTATTTTGCCTGACCTGATGAATCTTTTTTAACACTCACCAGTTCTGGACAACAAATATTTGTGGGGGCTGTCTGGGAGGCCAGCAGAAGCCCCTGCACCACAGCTGCTCTAGGGCTATGCCAATCTGAGCCTGAAAAGGAATAGCTCAGTCTGCTCAGTGCCTCTTGGGCAGTGTTTTGCAGTGGTTCAGCCAATGCCCCTTCTTACCTGCAAAATACTGCCAGGTGAAAAAAAAAAGTATTTTTTTAATACTAGTAATGCTTGGAACTTGTAAGTAGAGTATTAGCATCTGCATGATCTGTAAAAATTCAAAGAGAGGTGTTAACCTGCTTTTCTTTCAGTTTCTATCTCAAAATAGTCCTCCTTCTGTAGATTAATGTGTCTGAACTTGTTGAAGAAATTTCGCCATAAAGACCACAGAAGGTAAAGGACATGGAATAATGTATTTATTTCCTTTTCTTCATGGATGCAGGAAGCTAAGTTTGCAACTTCTCTGTTCAGAAATATTTTTAAAATAGCCAGATCAGAAGGTTTTGATCTAGTCTGCATTGGAAAATCCTGATATAAGCAAGGCTGTAGGCTGTTGCTGAGGTGCTTTGCCTCAAATTGTTCCAGCTGTTCTATGATGATAGCAGACTTCTGATGGATCATACAATACAGAGATCCTGGCTAATTTTATCTTCATATTGTTTGTTGCAGTTGGATTGCAGGGCTGTATTGGGCAGATGACTGGGCAATGAGAAAAGGTGTTGGACATACTGTACTTCCATGTGTTGATTGCAGCTTTTTTGATCTATGGAGTTGCTCTTAGTAAAGCTTGTAGTGTAACACATATCTAGAATGCATTTTAAAAAATGATCTAAATACACAGATGGAAACAGAGGAACAGTGACTTGCCTTCTCTGCAATGGGGATTTTAACCAGCAATGGTGAAGGCCAGCAGCTTTGTAATTCTCCGGTCTTTATTCTTTGCAGTTGTAAAACAACTGCAGTTTTGATATGCCCTCTGTGATTCTCCTCAAATCAATCTGTATTGAAAGACATCAGCATTCCGTCTTACTATTTTTTTTTCCTGAGCGATGTCCTGCACCATGCAGTTCCACGGATGTATTAAATGTTGTACTGACACTTTTCTGCTCTCTCTTTCTGTGTCAGAGAATGCCTGAAATCCTGATCCATATGTCTGCACAGCCATATGCCTAGTATGACCTGTTTCTGCCAGAAATATCAGAAAATGACTGGGAAACTGGTTCCTTTGCTTTACAGGGTCTGGGACTAGGGGGAGGTGAAGTGGCAAGACATCTGCCCTGTGTTCTGCCCTTTCCCATGTGGAAAGCAGCCTTGAAGCTCTGTCTCCATTAGGAGCAGGCTGCTGATACAGCTATACCCACACACTGCAACCGTAAAGCAGTCCTGGATGGACTGCTGGAAATAGCTTGTCCTGGCAAAACAGTGCTTTTTGACAAGATAGCTTATTACAGCAGTGCCTGCCTGTCCCTGCAGAAGGAGCAGCAGCAGAAGCACAGCTCTGGCAGCATGAGTGCCCTGTGCTGCTGCCCTTACCTGCATAGTCCTGCTGGTCAGGGATCATTCACCTCATAGAGACCCTGTGTGCCTCGGGGGGGGTCTTGTTCCCACTTCATCCTCAGCACTGTGGGACCTTCACTTGCAGCAAAGGCACAGTCAGCACAATTTGAACCACCCAGCTTTATTACAGGCTCTTGTCTCCTTCCATATACATTGCCTCTTAATTTCTTGATTTTCCTGTTTTTCTTTTCCAGTGTACAGTGTTCTTTACCTTTTTATTTCCAAAGGAATAAGCAGTTGCTGTCAGAGTCGCCCTCTTACTGCAGTGGGGGTAACCCCCTGAACCTCACCACAGAGGTGTCAGTGCAGCAGCAGACAAGGGCTTGGCCTTAGTCCTTGCCTAGGTGCCCTCCTCCCTCTTTTCAGCAGTCCTGATGCCTTTACCTCGGTGGAGTTTAACTGCACTTCCTCAGTTAATGTTATATTTTAATATGGCTCTATTTTCTCTTTGGCTGCTGTTTTATCTGAATAATTGCAGTATAGGAGCTCTTAGGCAAATAATGACACTTTGAAAATCAGGTTGCAAGCTTGAATATATGACTGCAAGATATTCCTGTGAGTGTGGTGTTTGTGTTAGAACACCCAGTGGGAATTTCCCTGGGGAAGTTGGTGTACTATATAAGAGCATAAGAAATGCTCTACAGGTCAGGTATGTGGGTTGCCTAGCACAATAGACTGCCTCTGACAGTGGCTAAAAGAAGATACTGCAAGGATTTGTATAGGAGCCTGGCCAAGCATTCTTCTCTTCTCCCTCTACCCCAGCTCCTGGGCATCCTTTGGATGAGTATTAGGAACTAGGAATGTGCCTGGGAGGCACACAGGCTGTGGAATTCCATGGCAGATAAATAGAGTGTGTACTTGTGGGAAGAATTTTCCAACTGCTCTTTAAAATGTAAACTTTTCTGACCTACCTTGCCTCCTTTGGGATGTGAGAGGCAAGAAATTGCTTCAGATCAGTGGATGTGCAAACCGCTGTATGATATGTTGCAGGAACAGGACATGGAAGAAGAGGCCAACCTCAAGGACTTGTTAAAACTGTATTTACTGGATTTTTTTTCCCTCTCTCCCACAAAAAATCCTCATTTTTCTGCAGTAGTTTATATGTTGTTCTTTTTCCATGGCATTTTACTTTATATGTTTGGTTGTCACCAAAATGGTATCCAACTTTCTCCCCCTTTTCCAGACTTTGAGATTCAAAGATAATGTTTTTCAGTCCAGTGGGATAAAAGTAGTATACCTTTATCACTGTCATTGCCACCAGTTACAGGAATCACAAAGGCATCTGTCACCATGTAGAGAGGTACTACAATATGCCTGTAAAGCATCTGGTGCCTTCAAGAGAAGGAACTAGTTCTAATTCCCTCTGCTTCAGTTATACATCTTTTGCTTATGGGTACTTGAATTTGTGTAGTTTAATTCAGGATTACACTCCTGGGGCCATTCCACTGTTCAGCACTTAGTGATGTAGAAGATCCACTGCCAGCTTTGAATTGCAGTCTTGATAGTTTTAGTATTTGTGCTCAATCTCTTCTCCTCACTGAGGGTGAATTCCAGAGGGGGAGACCATTGGAAATGCAAGGTCTTTGGCCCAGTGAATTCAGCTGTGGTTTCCATCAGGTTTTTATGGCCCCATTGTGTGTAGTGACTCCTTGTCTGTGACAGAGAAAAAGGTGGAGCTGTGCAGAGTTTCAGGAGTTTGTCATGTATCCATTCTTGTCCCTATCTTTTAGATGCACACATGGTGTGTGCTGCTTGCCTCACTGGCTATCATAAATACTGGAAGTTATAATAAAATTAGGAGCACAGATGTTCCTCTTACAACCAGTGCACCCTGTATACAATAATAATAATGAAATATATCCATTGCTGTTCTCTGTGGTGCTAAATTTCCTCCGGTGAGGCATCTTGCTTTAATAATAAAACCACATTTTCTTAAGCAAGGGAATATCAGATTTACATTGGCAGTAAGTCACCATTTTCAAATAGCATGGAGAGAGATATCCAAGATAATCATAAGATTTTCTAGGACACCTGACTGCATGGAAACTGCAGCCACGTGGAGGGGTCCACCAGGTCCACCATTAGTCTTCATTTCTTTCCCTCATCAAAGCAATTAATGGGAGTGGACTGTCAGCCTAAAGACTCACACTCGGCTGGCAAAGTGTAAGCCACTGTTGGAACAGCCTTTGTTGGAAGGCAGTTCAGAGTTTAAAACAATCTATTACAAACTGATGAAGTTTTTGGTTTTTTACAGCCATGATTGTAGCCAACACTTCTGGCCAGGGGCCTTTTCTCTAGTAAAGTGTAATGGAAAGTAGTTTGCTCTGAAGAGGTTATAGCCCAAGCCCTGATGCTGTATGTGAGTAGATACATGTGCGTTTATGAGATTGTCCTCAGTGGGCATAACTTTTCACACATTTTGTTTTGGTGTTTTTCTTCAGGAAAAACAGAAGTAATACAAGTGTGGTGCTATAAAGCTCTATGTAAGTATCTGCTGGCTTTAGCCTGGTTTAGCCTCCCTTGAAACATACAAGTAGTCCCTTTGACTCCTTTGGGTGAGGTTGCAGATTTGGCCCCCTGCTGTGCTGCACTCTTAATTATCTAGAAGGAGAAGAGTGCTTGCAGTGACCAGAGCATGGCTGCAGTAAATGTTATCCTTCCTGGTGGGAAAGGGGTCAGACTGTGGTGAAAGAGGAAGTACAGGAAAAGGATGACAAAAACTGTAAGAGAAAAATGAAATTAAAAGTACAGGGGCAGAAGCTTCACCACTAATAATTCTCACCAATTCAACTTCTGCCTAGTAGAAACCCATTCATTTACACTGTCTGCATTAAATTTATCATCTCCAGGCTAGCTGGAAAATGGAGGTCAAATTTCATTTTGGCCTGGAACTTGATAAAAATGACCTGCAAAAGGTAGCTGATAGGCTGTTATTTTATGCACTGGAAAATAGCAAAGATCAGATCCTATCTCCTCTGTGTCCTCTTTTCTGTGCCTGTCTGATGCTAGCTCCTATCTGTGATGTATCACTGTCGAGTGCCCTGATCTGTTGAGTAGCTGGTCAAAATTTAAAAGAGGAAGGATCTGTTTGGAACGGGTAGGCAATCTCAATCAACGTGGGTTCATGAGGCACCTTTTGCTGTCTGAAATCTCCATTGAGTCACTAACTAGTCATAAAAATACCAGGTGCATTGATGTGACAGTCAAACAAACTACTTGTAATAGCTCATTTCATCTCCAGAGACATCAATTAATAGTAATTAATGATTCTTCAGCAGTTACATTCACTGTGTCTCAACAACTTTCAGAAGGCAGGAAAAATCCTGTTAAAAAGACAGTGTGCCAACAGAGCTTGTAGATAGCAGGAGGGTGTGAAAGTTAAACTCTCTACTGGAGGAAAAAAAACACCCAAACAAGCGTTTCTGTAGCACTTGGAGTATTTTAGGATCTGCACCAAATAGAGACCATAAAGGATTAGTCTGGGATTAAGAATCCTTTAAACTTATGAAGTGCTTAACCTTCACTGTGTCTGCTTCTTATGCTGTTTGCAATATTGCGCTGCCACTTTTGCAGAGGAGCTCGTAGCAGAGTGGTAGTGCTGCAATGCAGCCTTCTCCACGTTGGGTCTTTTATGATTCAGTACTACTTTTGGTTTGCTTTGTAAAGATCATTGCAAGGGCTTATCTTGTGTAATTGTTTTACTGCCATCTGCATTACAGTATAATTACCTTTCAAAAATGGTAGATCTCTTTTGCTAATGTTTAAAGGCAAATAAGAGGCAACTAAATTGCAAGGTCTTGGGGTGTAGCAGCACATAGGCGGTAATAAAATGTATGCTATATTTACAGCATCTACTTCTGTCTCTCATTCGTTCTGCTTTTTTTTCTTTGATTTTTTTCCTCCCCTTCCCTTCCCATAGGAATGAGAGTTGGTGATTATGGTTTTCTCTTCCTTGTATTTTTTCCCCTTGCCTGTCCTCTTTTTACATAGAGTTAATCATAACTTGTGAGGGTTTTTTTTTAGAATTTGTTCTGATCCTTATCTGATAGCTGCCCTACAGTTCAGAAGGGATGGATATTCTGGTATTTTCGTCAGCTAGAATGACAAACAGAAATATGGCAAATAAATCTAACACAGATTGAACTAAATAAAATATTTTTTTAAAGCAGATACAGCTATTCCCTATAAATAACTACTTACAGTTTTTTAAGATGTAGAAATGCAATTGTAAATCTGTCTTATCTGTTTTCTGCTTGCAGCCTATAAATGCCCTTAGGTTCAAATGATAAACTACTTGTCCGATAATATCATTAAGTTTTCTGTTTTCTGCAATTATGTATCAGGAATTACAGGAGGTGCCTTTCCTTACATATGAATGCCTGTACCCTGTCTGCAGCTGTAAATCCTGTATTACCTGAAAGGTTAAAATATTGAGGTGAGGACATTAAAAATGCATCCAGAAAATGTAGATGACAGGAAAAAAAGAAAATACAGCAACAGAGGGGAAATACCATGGATAAAATGATAAGGCAGAGAAATAAAGCATGACAAGACCATGATAGTTTGCATAAGTAATGAGAATTGAATTCGTGGTCTTTAAATTGCTGTTTAAATTCCTATTTGCATGTTTATCGGAAATCTCCTTTGCTTAAGTAAAACTGGCCTATATACATTTTTAAAATCTGTTTATAGCTCTGATTTTGATGAGAGACAGATGTGTGTGATACTATTTTAATAGTGGTGGTGTGCACAGGTCAGTGGCAGCTGTTTAAGATGGGTTTCTTGAAGGGATGATCCTTGTTTTCCTCAAAGTCAATAAGAAAATATGTCACCTTCATTAAGAGCAGAGCTGAGTCCTGAGTGTCTTGTGGAGAACCCCAGGAATAATCCCACATAGCCTTGAGCCTTCTGGAGCTCTGTAGTCCTCTGATATTTACAGACTGCAGTATTCTGAGCACCTTTTGTCAGGGTTTGGTGGCCTCAGCTCCCAAGTCAGAGGTTGTTAGAGGACCCAGTTCTGTTATTGGGTCTTTCCTGAGCTTGCCTGTTTATCTCTGATTGATTGCACTGGCCACTGGGTGCCCCTATTCCTCAGATAAATGCAAGACCATAATTGTGGTATTTAAAGCCCCAGATTTTTAATGTTGGAGTGTTGGACTGCTTCATCTTTGCAATTGATACATGCATGAATTTGGCTGCCTTTGTGTGCCTGTTCCCTGTGTGATTGTGTCTGCAAAGGAACCCATGTGCTTGGGTAGCTGCACCTTTCACGTGTCCCAGCCATCTCCGGTTGGACTCCCACTGTACTCTCCTAAAGCTTGCCAGCTGGGGAACAAGCCAGGGGAGCTTCATTGGGAGGTGACCCAAGCATGGTGGGCTTCAGCATTGTCCCAAAAAGACACTGAATGCCTCAGAGGGTCCTCATCATGTGGTGGTCACCATCAGCACTTTTGGGAGATGGAGAAACTCCATGGTGAACAAGAGAGAACAAATATTCTTCTCAACTGGCTCTCCAACAAGGCAAGATCAGCCCTTTCCTTCTCTGCTGGAGCAGTCCTGGGAATTGTCTCCTACTGGTCTGTACAGTCCTTTGAAGGCTACAATGGTTTGTGGAAAATGGAGCCACTGCAGATCCAAGTCATGTGCTTGTTCCTTATATGCATTCTTATGGCATCTCTCAAACAGATGCAAATTGAATTTCAAACAAAAGATATCACCACAGCTGCTGTAGTGGTGAATGACCCATTCTTTGAAAACTGACACTGCCATACACATTTGCAGGTGCACACCCTGAACCGACAGGCTTTGGGTATGATGTAGCATTCCTATCACAAAAATGATCATTGAAGAGCTGCTGTTAAAACAAGAAAACTTTCTTTCTCAAAATGAATATTTACATTTTTTTCTCAATATATATTTTTTGTCATAGAATCAAGTGAAACATACTTGCCTTTTTCACACATATGACCTCTTCAATTAATCTATCTCTTTTAAAAATCTGTTTTCTAATATACTACTGCTATGGAAAAGTTGTATGTCTAATTTACATGTCCAAATTAGTTTCAACTTAGTTATATTGAATGATAATAGATTTCTTTTTCATATAATTAATGTTGTCTGCAAACGCAATGTGGATTAAATTTATCATTGTAAAGATCTTAAGATTTTAATATTTTTGCAGTGGCATAAATACAGTGTAGCTATAATTATTTCATTATGTATGTATAAAAATAGGATACGGGGGAAAGTGCATGCTTTCCTTCACTGATTACTCTTAATGTCTCCCAAATTTCCTGATTTACAATATTCTCCAAGGATGTAGATTTTTCTAATTGAAGTACAGTAATTTGCATATTTTTAGACCTTGTGACACAGTTAATTGATATGTCATTACTTATACAGCACTGAATATATTTTATACATTCACTGCAGAACAGCCTTAACTTGAGATGCGGTGGCACTTTGCAAGGAACTCGAAACTATTGCATTCAGTTTAATCTTTTTACTTTCCTTCCTCTCCCTTTCTTTATAAAGGCTAAGCAAAAATGGATGATGTAGTAATTGGTGTAGTTCCTGTTCAAATGTACTCGTTAAAATAATGTTACTGTGTAAATGACAGGATGAGAAAAGTAAGATCAAGTAAACAAAGAAAGGAAGAATAATGGGAGAGACAAGGACAAAGAAGATAAGGTTAAGGCTGGGGGGGAGCTAAATGTCAATAGTATCAGTGCTGGGTGTTTGAAAACCAAATTGTTCTGTTTTCTTTTACGCTATTCACTATAAACTTGTTAAATGGTCACTGTGTCTAGGAATATTTTAAATGGGCCTTTTACATTTAGAAGCACTGTATTTATTATGGATGCTAGCAATGAGCCTAATAGTGCTCCAGTATTTCAAAAGGGTCAGTGTTTCTCTAGTGGCAACATATTTATTTCACCAGGTGCGTACCCCTGCAGAACTGAATGCTTTTAATCTTTATTTACTAACCAGGAAGATGGCTCAGTCATGTAGAAAGAACTGAAGGGATTATAAGTTTATTTTTTGAGGATCTGGTTAGAGGTATGGCTCATGATAATGGCAGTCTCAGTTCTGGGAGAGATTTATTATTATTGACCATTCCTTACATAGGGGTAAGGGGGAGTGGGGCCCTTACTGCATGCTAAGAGAATAGGATCCTGCTCCTTGCCCCAGCTAAGATGGACTGTGTTAATGGCAGGCAAAGGTGAACAGCAGTGGAGATGTGGGAAGCATTGGGCTGTAATGGGTCAGGCCACAGGTGCGACTCAGAAGTGCTGCTGACCTTTCTCTTGGTTATCTCCTGAGAGCAAGGATTATATGCTGTGTCTTCAGCCAGTGCCTGGAAGTGCAGCAAGGAGCAGGGCGTGCAAATTCACATTCATGAATGTGGTGCATTCCTGTGCACATGGCAGTCCCTCAAGTGACTTGCTTTTCTTCCTGGCCCTGCAATGTATGTGAGGCCCAAAGTGTATGACTTATGCCCATGTTTATGCCACCTGGGTGTGCCCTATGGGACTTACACTGTGAGTTGCTTGTGGTCTTTGCTATTTAAGGACTGTATGTCTTGTGTGCTCCTTTTTGGTGTTCTGGGAGGATGAGGTGTGAGAGCAGAAGACATCACTGGAGTGAGAGTTACTAAGGGAAGCTATTGCATTTTCTTAAAAAGTGTACTCTCTTGGCAGGAGTTTCTTTTAAGGCAGCAGTAAAAAATACATATACAAAACTACTGAGCACATCTTTTAAAACACTTGTACACTGGAGGCCTCTCACTTCAAGATACTTCCTCTTGAATCAAGCTCCAGAGACAAATATGAATTCTGAATCCTGACTAAAAAAGTAGAATTCACTCTCATTTCAACTTGTTTTTTTCTTTTTTTGCCTTTCTGGTAGAAAGGGTGAGGAAAGGGATAGAATGCCAAAAGTGGTTCCTGTCTCTCCCTCTGCATTTGAGGTTCCTACCCTCATCTCAGCCCAGAAAACTCAAGCAGCTGCAGAGGATGAAAATTATGATAGAGCAGCAGCTCAGAAGTGCATATGAGGGTTCTGCCCAAGTTAGGATTTCATTTGGATCTGATTTTGCTGCAGCCCCAGACCTACCTGAAATATCTCTCCCCAGATAGGCAGTGAACCATTTACTAGTATAAGGGCACATTTTACTGCTCCAGGAAAAAAAAAAAAAACAAAACAAACACCTTTAGGGAACTTCCCAGACCAAAGTTGTTGAAATTGAGGGAGTCTTCATTTGCAGATTACATGGTTTGTGTGTTGATTTGGTGTGTTTGTGGTTGTTTTTTTGTGGTTTTTTTTTTTTTTTTTGTTTGTTTTTTTTTTTTTTTTTAAGCCATGTTCNGGTTGGTTGGTTGGTTGGAGGTTTTTTGTGGTTTTTTTTTTTTGTTTGTTTGTTTTTTGTTTGTTTTTTTTAAAATTTATTTAAACAAACTATGGCGGTCCCCTAGGTAATAAACATGAAATAGTAAAAAGTGTTTATTATTTCTGAATCATAGCATGGAAAGAAAGATTAGTTTTTAGGATAGCATTAACTTCACATGCCTTTAACCATCTATGAGACAGCTGTTTATGATAAGCCAACTGCTTAGGCGCTATGTTACTGGGGAAGGAGAGAGGGGTGTCTTCAGGACATGCTTGTCACTAGTCTTTGATGCCAAACTGAGGCTGTGACAACTGATGTACATGAAAAAGTTACCAGAAGTGTTCAGAAGATTTTGCTGTGCTGCAAGAACAGTTTTCTCTGCAGATGTAGTTTTAGGATGGTCTGAACACAAGGTAGTTAAAGTGACTTTTTTCTTTCTTTCCTTAAAGATAAATGTAACACCAGGAATAAAATAAAAGTATACCCCATGTTTTAAAAATGGTCTAATTTTCTGCTTGAACTTTTTAGTGGTGATGCAGCAAAAAGTGTAGCATTTATGAATGTTACAATATAATCTGTGTTGTTAATAATAATTGAGACATTCCTTGATGATTGCATTAAATAAGGTGATTGATTTTGCACTGAAGAGCATATTTTCTTACAGAATACTTTTAACTACTCTGAGAAAAGATATTTAAAATTAAAATATACAGCTCTTAAAGAAATGTTTTATCAGTTCAACACAGCAGTAAGCATCAATAAATTCATATTGTACACGCTAATTCTGAAAAAGCAATGCAAAGCCTTTGGATGTTTTTATATTGCTGCGTCTCTCATTTTGCTCATCATGCAACTCTCAGGTTTTACTGCCCTTGAAAAAGAACTGCACTTAGGCATCAATTGTGTACATACAGAGCGCTGTAATTTTGTAGATGAGTACATAAGGTGCTGCCATCTTACAGCTGAGCAGTGTGTGTGTGAGTGGTGCTAATCTCCTGCTCTTTGTGAGGATTTCTGGAGGTTACTGTGCAAATACAACCTGTAGACTTCTGCTTTGTTAATGGGAAGGGAACCCTGCTAACACTTGTCTTTCCAGGGAAAGAACTTAGATTTTGCTTGTCCGTGTTTTGTTGTAATGTTCACAAATCTCTTGTTAAACTTATTGCAGTTTCCTTTTTAACTGCATCACTGCAATTTCCTCCGTCTCTGAGCTAACATTTCCTCCCTCTGATATCTGAGTGCCTCAAAATTGGCCCAGGGAGAAGTCATTAGTGCATCCCTGAGGTGCTGCTACTTCTGGGATAGGCCCTCATAGTTTCATGTCTTTGCAGGTCCAGGAAAGGACATGGAGGTTTAACCTCGCCAAGTAAAACTTCAAAGGAATTTTAAGAGGGCAGAACATAATTACCTGAGCTGAAAATTTGCCAAGACTGGTTGAAATACCCACTCTTGAGAATTTTCTGTTGAAACTACTAGCCTGGATAAATCCTGGCCCTTCAGAAGCCAGGATAGTAGTTGTCCCCTGGATTTTGCCCTGCAAATCACCTTAAATCTCATCTAAGTCACATCTAACTTGCAGTTCTTGACTGCAAAGCTCCTGGTCTCTTCAGGGTGAGCTGTGTATAACTTTGAGGTGTGTGCATATAATTGATCTCCAAGTAAGGATAAGGAGCAGCTTGCATACAGCTGGAAAAAGAATGGGGAAGCATGCATTGGAAAGTAATGCTAGCTGGAAATCACGGATAGCATTTTGGTCTGCCTGCAAAAACACAAAGAAATCCAGGGGCTAGAATTTGAAATTTGACTAATTCAGCCTTGAATAATACGTATTTATTGTGAGGGATGAAGGCAGTTTGCTGTGAGGTGCAGGGCTTTCCATGGCTCGTGTTGAGACGAAGCTGGAATGTCCTTTTGGAAAAAGTTACTTTCTACTGTAGTAGAGTACCCGTGGTCCTTTGGAGCCACGGTGAGGTATGAGTGTGTTTTCCTTAAGCTCTGTGCTCAGAGCACTTCTTACTCTTTCTCTTTTGGATGCTGTGGGCAGAACTGGGTCACCTTTGCTGCTTTCAGCACATCCATCACCCTTGAAGTCCCACCTCAGGAAAGTGTTTATAATAAAGTCTTGTGCATCAGGACTCCAGCCAATCACCTGCAAGAAACTGGACTTTTTTTTTCCCCCCTCACACAATTAATTGGATTTGTTAATGTTTAGTAAACTGTTTATCTGTAAAGCCTGATGTATTCCACACTTGCAGGTGGGGCTCTGGAACAGGCGGTAGCAATGTTCACTCCTGAGCCTCATTGTTTGTGTTTGACTGACATGGACAGTCTTGTGTATCATCAAGGGAAGATTGGAAGAAGTCAGTCAGGTCAGACAGATGTGAATGTGTGGTCACCTTTCTTGAGTTCTTTTTCTGCTACCAGGTTCTAACCTGATTTCCTCCTATTTTCAAGGTCTTTGGTATTTGACTGAACTTCAATTTGTTTATGAAATGTTTAACTCTGGTCATCTGAGAGCTGAACTGGTGTAATTTACCTGAAATTTTGGGTTGAATGTAGATCGTCTGTGTGAAGTGTGATAGTCTGTGAGTTAACAGAAATCATATAGTATAATCTCGTGATCTGTTCCGTCTAGAAACATTGAAAACTATTCTCTTACAGATAATTAGAATGAAAGTTAAATCTTCTTGTTCTTCATGTTATATTAACTGATCTATAAGCATACATCTCTGAAAGTACTTACAGAGAGGCCATGATCCCCAAAAGCTTAATCTTGTGTATCAGACATAGATAGACATGCACATGCATGTGAGCACATGGCCTTGGCATGATCCTTGTTAGCAGAGTAGGAAGTGGAAAAACCAGGAGAGCTTCTCAAGTGAGTGCAGGAGATTATAGGAGAAGAAATTGTGCTATATTTACAAATATGAATGACTAGTGGAAGCCCATAACCTGGGAAGGCTTTTGTTTGAGCCCTCTGACTGTTTTTTTAGTATAAATTAGTTATCCTGAAAGTCACCATTCCTGCTGCTTATTTCCATGTTATTAGAATTGGAGAAAATCTGAAAGTAATAAATGTCAGTTAATATAAAATGTACAAACAAGTCGTTATTGAAACCCATATTTTTCTAATATCTTGATTGTTTTTAAAAGCATTTATTTTTACTAACTAACAAACTTGCTTTGTTGGGCAGTTCATTAGCTGTAGAAAGATTTTATTATTTGCACCAAAAGTCTGTAATAAAATTCTAGCTGTATCATTTAGAGCTGATTTTTTCATAAAGCATTATGCATCAGGTAAATAGGCTGAATGTAAATGTCTACTTTAGGCAGGGTTCATTAACAGCTAGAAAAGATGCAATTTTGACTAGGAGTGAAAAATAAAACAATGAACTATTTTGTGACGAAAAAAATAATCTAATACTTCAAAATGGCTTGTACCAAAGCCTTAAGACTATTAAATTTTAGATGTAGCTACTATTTTTTTTTACCCTACGGTGGACCAGTGTGAGCCAGAGTATAGTTTACAATATTCAGTATTATACAAGCATATAGTGCTGAGCAGTAGATCTTACTCAGCCATAAAACTAAAATGCTTGCTGATTTTAAGATCTGCACTGTGAAATGGCAGCAGATCAGGGCTCTTTCTCCAGTGAATATAAGCTGTGACTCAGTTAATTCACAATGTAGATTGGCTCATAAGTTTTCATGGTAAAGATCAGGTGCTGACAAGACCAGGAAAAGACCATTGATCCATTTCTCCCCAGAGCTCGAATAATTGTTATTAGTAGTAATTATATCTTACATTTACATGCAGCTATATATAATAAGTTTCTTATAGTACATACCAAGCAAAAGAAATAATCCTGTCCTTGTTAGTCTCCCAGTAGGTTCTTTGACTCAGAGGGTATCTCATGTCTATGATGTGGATGCAATTCCATGTCACAGACATGAGATAATTTTATAATGGTGGTTTTTTCACAAGGAGCTGATTTTTAACTCAGAAAAATCTTTTTTTTTTCAGTATGAAATGTCTCTGTACCATCTAATATCATGGCAAATGCAGCCAAAGGCTAGAGATGATATTTATATGAAATTTCTAGCACATGACTGCTGGGGTAGAATAGCTGGGGTAAGTATAAACTGACTAAAGGATTTTTCTTCCATTTTCTGCTACATAGGAGTAGTTTGATATCCCAGAAGGTAGAATAATTTGTTTTGTGTTCTTAGTTTCCTTTATGTTATTAAAGATTCATTTCCTGTGTCACATGTGGCAGGTGGTTATCCTTGAATCCTTTTGTATAAGGGGAGTCAGAGGCACCTGTAAGGGGAGTCAGAGGCACCTGAGATGGCTTTCTGAAAGCCATCAAGTACTAGCACCCCATGAATCCTAGAACAAGCAGAGACAAGAAAGGAATTTAAGTGTTCTCACCTTTAAGCTTCTGCTCATCTCTGGTCCTTCTTTCTCCATGAACTAAGGAGGTTGTAATGAGGTGAGGGTCACTCTCACCTTATTGCCAGGTGACAAGTGATAGGATGAAAGAAACAGCCAGGAGAGGTTTAGACTGAATATTGGGAAAAAATGTTCAATGAAAGGGTTGTCAAGCATTGGAATAGGCTGTCCAGGGAAGCGGTTGAGTCACCATCCCTGGAGGTAATTTAAAAGATGTATAGATGTAGCATTTAAGGAGATGATTTAGTGGTAGGCTTGAAAGTGCTAGGTTAATGGTTGGACCTGTTGATCTTAAAGGTCTTCTCCAAATTATGATTCTATGACAACCTAATGATTCTGTGTGTCCCTTTCTCTAAAATATGAAATGCCCCAGTAGAGTATTGAAAACTTTGCTGATACTCGCACTCCAAACCTGTTGAGACAAACTTCAAAAACTAATTGCAGAATTTGCTGTATGCTGCAACCTGAGCATATGTTCAGTTTTCCTGTTGAGAAAGAACTTTACCCAGAAGCTCAGAAACTTTGATTACTTATTCTCTGAGTTGAGGAGGTGTCAAAGATAAAGAGAGGTGGACCAGATTTAGGATGTGTCTTCCGTCGTGCAGTTTAAGCCTCCTCTAAACCCAGGGGGGTTTAAATTTCCTTTCTCAGCTTGACACTGCTTCAGGTGAATTTGGCATGCTGTCTGTATTATATAACCAAGGGAAACAAGGGGGAAAATCACCTTTGCAGCCTCCACTGTACAAATCCAGCAACCTTTATCATTGAGTGTGCTGCTAACCCTTTTGTTAGGGCTGTCATGGATGGGCCATCGTGTCTCCCAAGGAGATAGTCTGTTTTCTGGGTGAAAGAATACATTTCCCCTCTCCTCTCCTCTTGTCATTGCCTCACAGAGCAAAAAAAATCCTTGGGATCTTCTCCAGTCTGTTGGGTAAAGGGTATGTTTCCTAATTCAGTTGCAGTCTACTTTGCAGTTTGTGAAATAATAATAGATATACTGAAGGCTCTGTGGGGGACTGCAGTGAAGCAGTAGTTACTGCTCATAAACTTTTTTAATAGGACGTGAGTTCCAGGATTCAAGGGAGAGAACATTAATGTCCTTTACAGAACATCGTGGAAAATAAGTACTGTGCAGCACCAATCTCTTGGCAGTTTCGAAGGATGTCTAAAGAGCATCATTATGAGACCATTTATGATGGAACACGACTCCATTGCAAGTCTTTGGAGTCTCTGTTGGGATGTTGTTCCTACTGCTTGAGATTAGGAGAGGAAAGCAATTTCAATAGAAGTCTGTGGAGACCATGTGGCAATTACATTGCTGACAATATCAGTATGATTTTAGTGTGAGTCTCTGGAGACCTTAACTTCTCAGTGAAGTAAAATGCACCATGCCCATACAAATTATATTATTTTTTTAAATAAACCAGGATAAGTTAACAGTAAACAAGTACTGGAATAGTAGGAGTATTCAAATCGATTTGCCTTGTGACAAGAAATGCTGCCCACAACCTTGCCACAGCCCCCTGCCACAGTCCATCATCCCCTGCATGATTTGTGGGTCATGATTTCTCTGGAAATCCTAGGCTGAAAGACTGGCTTACTTAGGTGTCTGTACAGTTGGTGGCCAGTTTAGAGAGAATTGTACAACTGGGTTGTTTTACTGAGCTCCTGCTCTGCCAGTAGTGATTTGTGGGGTCTGAAAATTGCAGAAGGTGAAACTGTCACAGGCAGCAATCTGTCAAAAAGAGACTGAGGAGAGGGAGCTGGGGTTAAGGATGTGGTGATGGATGAGTACAGCTTTTGACCTCATGGCAGTGGTGAAACAATGACTGGTTTAAACCATCTGGCCTGGGCAGTGGTTGAAGTCTGCTGAGCTTAGGGAAGTGGTTCCCAGGTTTTGCTTTTCTGAAAGTACACCAGTGGCTTTGCTCTTGCTGATGTTTGGCAAAGCCGCTCCCTGGGAGGCTATTGCAGTGCACAGCTGGTTCCTGAAGCAGTAGAGTACCAGCAAAAAAGAGATGCCCAGGTGCGCATTGATGCTGGCTGTAGCTGAGGAAGCCTTGGTGCTTTTCTTGCCCATCAGCTACCTGGGACCTTTCTTTCCTCTTCCCTCACGCTGCCTTGTGTAGGCTGAAGGGAGAGCCACAGCATTTCCAGGGCTGAAGGAAGGCAGTCTGGAGCAGCTGGGATAAAGTGCAGCATTTGCATTTTATTGATTCTTACCTATTGATTCCAATGGGATGAAGTGTCTGTGAAAGAGAAGTGAGACTGGCAGACAGACGAGAGCTCTGGTATCACAGGCAGGCTGGCCTCACCTGACAAGAGCAAGATCATACAAACAAACACCGCAGCTATTTTCCTAAGTCAAATCTAAGAAGAACCAATGAAAAGGAGTTCCACTCCTAGGAAGGGTAAGATTTACCAGAAAAAGTTTAGTTTGCATTTCATCACTTCTGCAGATAAAAAGAAGCAAGGAAATACCATGAAAATATTGTGACAGATTGCCTTGTGCCAGCTACATTATGGACCCATTTTCTGTAAGCTGGAGGGTGACAAAACTTAAATGTACATCTCCTCATACAGGAGGTGATTCTCATTTGGTGACTCAGATGTGAAAACGAAGAAATGCTGTAGCCTGACCTTTCAGGTATGACGAGGATGTCTGAAGGGGTTCTGAATACCCAAAATAATGCATTGAGTGCACAGTTTAACTCAATGTGTTTTATTTGAATCATTTTATTGGAAAGGCTAAGCACATACTGAGGTAAATATGTTCAATAAGAGTATTGATCTTATTAAGCGTTCCTCTGCAGATAGATATATGTATGTATGTATATATGTGTGTGTATTTATGTACACACAAACTCAAACAGAGCTGCTTTTTGATTGTGACCAGTTTATTACTGGCTCATTAAACAACATTCCTTCTGTTCTCTATCTCTGCACATGGTTTGGAGAGGAAGGTGGCACTGAGTCAGCTCTTAGGTCCTCTGGATCCTGGGAGTCAAAATCACCCTGATGTAACTCACAGTTCTAAGGTACTCGTTAGAACCCTGGCAGCCATCCCAATGCTGTGTCTGATACATCTCTCAGGTTCAGTGGCCAGAGTGATGGGCAGCTTCCTCTGTGGGCAGAGGCTGGGAAGGGACTTCTGGGAAGGGAAGGACTGAGCTGGCCTGGCTTGGCTGGGGAGCCTGAGTCCAGCAATATCAGCCTGAAGAAAACCATATGAAAGAAGCAATATTGGGAAGCCTATTGTGTCCAGTGCCTGTGCTGCACCTGGCAAACTGAAACCTTGACAAATTATCTTCTTGCTTAATTTTGTTTCTTAAAATTAATTGTTGAGCTCCCATATAAAATCAGTCAAGCACCAGGACAGTGATTCTCTGTACAGCCCTACAAAAAATATGGCCCCAGCCTGTGAGGTTCCTCAGCAATATCTGTCAGAGGTCCTCCCACCATCAGTGTGTACCAGGCACCATCTCTATCTGTTTCATCTTCCCTGGCCCAGCAGTGCCCACAATGCCTTTGTGTCCCCTTCTGCTTCTCATGTCCTAGCACAGATTTCCCCACAGCTCTTTTCCTGACTGACAAATACATCCTTTTAGGGATGTTTTTCAGAAACATCACCAGAGCTGTCCCTCCTCCCTGCTTCTCCTGTATTCTTAAAAGACACACAGTTTCAGACAGAAAGGATTTTGAACATGGAAGTGGATCTGATTGCAAATAAAAGGGTAACTGACTTTGTTTCATGAAAAAGAGGTGCAAAATAGTATAAAAAGAGAGAAGAAAAGAGGAGGATGGGATTTTTTTTCTTCCAGTTGAAGTGATGTTAATCAAAGAGCTGTGAGTATCAGATGAAATGAATTATTTGAATGGTATGTTCCTTTCATCCTGCAAAGTCTTCTGTGCTTAAATTTATGTATATTTTAAATTTTATTAGATACTAACACAAACTGTGTGTGGGGAAACATATTTCAACATTGTTTTTAAATCTCTTATTTTAGTTCTTTTAACTCCTTAATTCTCATAATGGATTTCCCATGCTTTCTGGTATTTAGCGTAACTGGAGGAGAAAATAACGTACAATTTTGCAAACCATGGCCTTGCTATTCATATCATAGAAGGAAAAAGCAGGAAAAAAAAGTAAAATAATTCTATCCTGCTTCTTCCCTGTCTCCTTTCCATGAACAGATGTTAGATGAGACAGAGTGGTGAATTGCTGGGCCTGGAGAGGTCTGTGCTGCTGCCAGTTGCTGGGGTTGCTTGTGCGTCACCTGGTTGGACACAGCGTGTGACTAACAGCAGTGGTGGGCACCACTGGGCCTCCACAAATCCCATCCTTGCTGGTGCATGCTCTGGGAGCCACTAACAGGCAGGGCAGATTTGGAGGGTCAGCCTGCCTGCTTTGATTGTCCAAGGGTGCAGAGGGGTGACAGTGGGGCAGCTCTACTTCCTGCCTCTCTGCTCAGGGGTGCCCCATGGGTGTCTGCCTGCATCCAGGAAATGCCAGTTAGGATCTGGCCCGTCCTTGCTCTCTATGCTGAGTGGTGGTGTCGCTGCGTGATGGCATCCCTTGTTTCCAGCTATCCCCAAGGAGCAGGACGAGTTGTGTCGTTGGTGCTGTACTGAAAGAAGTGTGTTTAACATGCTTAGGCTTCCCACATAGTCACTGATCTGCTCCATTTTCAGCTGTAAACCTAAGCTGTTTTGCTCTAAGACCATCAGTGACCCAGCATCTAAGGGTGAGATCCTGCCTGCACAGTAAGAAGAGTTAAGGATATGTAATTTGAAAGTGCTTTTGCCTCTAATTTTGTCTTCCTTGTTATCCTGCCTTTACTTTGAATGCTGTTAACTCATTGTACCTTTTTTCTTAATCTATTGAAAGAAAACAATAAGTCTGTTGTTAAATTTAAATGCAAGATACAATTAAAAGCTCAGATCTCTGATGTAGCCCTTTAAAAATCCCTCCGTAGATGGAAGAAGGTTTCTTTTCCATTGGGAACTCTCCATTATTTAGTAGATTTGCCTTGCAGGACAGATAGTTTCAAGGCTTTACATTTACATAGAGGATCAAACATTTCTGTGGCCTGAATTAAAGCAAAATAATCACTAGCTCCATGAAAGTTTGTGGTTTCCTGAACAGGCTTTTTTCTTCCTTTACCTTCTTGTCCCTGAGTAAATTTTTTCCCCTAAACCCTCTTATTTGACATATTTTATTCTTCCTGGAGTGCATCTTCGATATGGTTTTCTGGTGATGCCAACACAATGAGAGTTTCAGTTGTCTGTTGTGTTGCTCATTGTTGTGAGCACACAGGAGTCTATGCCCCAAACTCTGGCTCCCAGAAACTAGAGAAGCTCACTCTTTTAGTCAGTTAAAAAATCCTGTTAATTTTGCCCTGTGCTGTTTGTAGTCTTCAGCTGCTCATTAATGCGTCTTCTTTAGAGGAAGCTCTTAAATGTAGAACTTTTTCACTTTTGTAGTTTATTCTTCTTTGGTTGGTTTTGTTTCTGGCCTCTGTCTCTCCTACTAAGCAGCATGTTTCTAGTACTTCCTCAGTTGTCTTGAAATGATACTGTACATTTCAATGCTTATATTAGTCTCCAGGGGGAAGAGGTACATTTCAAACAAATTCAAAATATAAGTTATTTTAGGGGGAGCAAAGCCTTATGCATTTTGCATTTCCTTTAATACATAGGGCATTTTGGTATACACTGATTGGTTATGAAAGAGAATCTTCATACAAACTAAAATGTTTTATTTCTGCAGTGACTGAGACTTTACAAAAAGCAGTAGTTCTTTAAAACGTACTTCTCCCCACAGTGTTTTTCAGTAAACTTCTGGTGCTGGAATGCTGTCTGAGCCACGACAGGCTTGGTGGCAGCCTCACATCCACAAGTTGTAAATGATGTATGAAATGCAAAATCCTCACTTGCCCCGCACATGGGGAGGATGGAAATGATGCTTTGCTGCTGCTGGTTCTCTGTTCTTTTAGCTGAAACTCCTCAGCGAAGAATCATTAAAAAATAAATACAACAATAAAAAAAATGAAAAGACAGCTGGAAGACATTGCAAAACTGCAAACAAACAACCAACCAGGAGAGCCAGTTAAGGCTACCTACCACTGCTTATGGCTGGCTATATGAAATGACTGCCAGGCACACTCTCTTTGTCTCTGACTTGATTCTTTTTATTTTCCTGATGAACTGTGCTTCATATCAGTCATAGCACCTGGTTGAATCCATCTATTTATCTTTTCTTTCAATTAAGAAATAATGTCAGTAGGATGAAAATAAAATTTGACAGGATGAAGATCTCCTACTGTATTATAAAAACAATTTGAAGGTGAAACTGAGATATTTATTTTTGAAAGCAAGAAATCATCTTCTAGTGGCAAGATCCTATTACTGTGAGTGTGTTGTTGTTACATTAATGAATGAGAAATGTATACAATGAAGTGAACAATGGGAGATTTGACCAGACATCCAGAAACTAGGCTCCTCACACAGACCATGCTGCAGCTGAGGCTAGTGGTTGACTACTATTTTTGGACACGTCTCCTGGCTGACACAGAGAGTATTTTGTTCTTCATTAACTGTCCTGAAGAATTGCCAGAGACCGCTGGTAAAGTGACGGGGATGTCAGGTCCTCGTTACTCTTAGCTCCTGTTGAATACAGTGGTGTTGACAATGGTTAAGAAGGCAGTGCGGCCAACTCTGAGGCCCTAAATATGAACCTAGAGATGTCTATCAGGCATATAGACTTCTTTGGTATTGCTTGTAGAAGGCTGATGTCTTAACAGTGGGGACCAATACAGGATGTAGAGAAGAATAATTCTTTCCTTAACTTTGCATTCCAGACTATTTTCTGAATAATTATACAGATTATTTACAGAATAATTGCAGGAAAGTGTCTTGATCCACTTGAGAGACCCCTTTGCCGTCTCCTCAAAACCTCTTCAATATCCTGGGACAAATTAGCTGGGACTGGCCTTTTTTAGCTTTAGAGGACTGCTGAAAAAACCCATCTCCACTTCTACAGTGTAGCTGACTGGTCAGAAAATTTGACTATGGAGATGTTTGAGGGTTTGGATTGTCTTTTTTCTTGTATGGTTTTCCACCAGCATGCCCACCCTCAGGAGTGTGGCTGCAGTGGTGGGCTGAAGGTTGGCTTTGGAGGGCAGGTGGGGAGGGAACAGGGTATCTTCCACACTTTTCTCACCCCTCTAAGCTGAAGTGCTGCCAAAAACTTTGCCAGAGCTGGGCAGACATCCAGCGGGGTGTAAAGATGGGCAGTGATTAGAGCAGCTGGGTAGGGAACCATGTGTTCTTGCTCCCAGGAATATGTCTGTATTTCTAATTTAGATCACTCTCAGATACAATGAAGAATAAAGCATTTTGATCAGAGTTAGCGATGACCTATTTAACATTTAAACTGGTTGGCACTTATTTGAGCTCGTTTATGAGTCCCTGATGAGTTCTCTTGGATATCGGCATTTACTGCTAGCATAGCTTTATGGTCCTGGGTTCAGGAGAGGTGAGTGGCTTGCACTGTGACCTTGGGCAATACCCTGAATGTAGTGCTGCCTCAGTTTCCCATAAAGATGGTGATTGCAGGATACCTTTCATGTCTGTTTGTACTGTGAACTATATGGGACAGTCATTTTAGTACATTTTGTTTGTTTAATACCCTCTGTCCATGGTTTTCTGTAGGGCCTCTAAATGAGGCTATTTTAAAAATGAAAGATGATGGTTAAGAAATCCAGCATAGCATGACAGGGACATATATATATATCTGTAAGAATTTTTCTTAAAGAAGGCAGAAAAATAGCAGTGTCTGTTAGTCAAAGTGATGCAGTCCCAGGACACTGCAGCAATTATTTTGTTTGTATTACTCTCTGACGATGTGAGAACCCATACCCACTTGCCAGATTTTCAGACAGATAAGCAATTTTTTAATTGATGTTTAGCTTGAATATATCTAATATCAGCCAACTGTTGTTAATAGGAGCTATTATAACATAAAAGTGCTGATATTTTAAATGCAGTTGGTCAATCCCAGCAGGACTATACATTCAGGCCTCTTCTATGAGGTTGTATTAGTCATTTGACACTGGTGCTGAATTTATGTTTTCAGATGCATGCCAGCTATTGAAACTTGACAACTAATTCTGGATAAAACTGATTGGAATTGATAAACCCTCTTTTATTTTGGGGCGAAAATTGGAAGTAGCTGCTAGTCCAAATAGAATCTCTTATCTAGTATGGCACGATGGCATTTAATGAAAAACATTCAAGAAAATCTACTCCTGGATTGCCCTGAAGATAGAGAGTTGCAGAGTTGGATGCAATTCAAATCAGTAGTTCTTTATTTTGCGTAACTTTGGGGCATGCTGAGACGTTTCATCAGTGCCTGATGTCATTAACTCTGGCGGCCAACACCTAAGTGCGTTATTCCTCACATGTATGAAACATTATATTATTAGAGGAATGCTTCAAAGATAAGAAAATATGTTTGTTTGTTTCATATTCTTTGCATATGCTAATAATGACACCTTAACTTACTAGAACTAAAACGTGTTTTAAATCTGAATGCTGTTTTCCCCTTTATAAAAAACATCACCTTGGGCTTGCAGTATTACAGAGGCTTTGACATTGGCAATTTGTTTATTTTTAAACACTGACTGTAGCTCAACTCCTTGTTTTTTTCATGTAATACCCCAAAACAAGCTGAAATGCTGCTCAGAGGTGGTATACATGGTCAAGCAAGCTCCTGCTACTGCAGCTCTTCTTGTTGTCCAGAAACTGCATTACCATCAGGTTGTGGGCACACTTAGAAGCCGTTGTGGACATTAGTCACAGCCTAACACTGTCACAACACATCGGGATGGACACAGCACCACGTTTGCCTTGCTGCCTTGTCACGCAGGCAGAGCTGTTGCCGGTGTGTCTGTCCCTCCTCTGTGCATGGTTCCTTGGGAGCATGGGAGGACTGGAGGTCATAAGCCAACTTGAGCTCTGTTGGCAGTTTTAAAAATAGGATGGATATCAGCAAGGCTTGACAGTGTCACCTTCAGCCCCTTCATGGCTGTGTGGCACTGTGGTATGTGAGATGCTCTGGGGCTGTGCTATGTTTTCCAAGCAGCCCTTCCATTTCAAGGACAGTCTGCCCAACTTTGCAGGAGGAACAGGCTTTTACAGGATTGGCTTTTCTTTTGTTTTCACTTTCCACTGTAATTTCCATCCTTCTTCAGCACTGCCAACTATTCTGGTTATATTTGAGGCATTATTTCTTATTCTTGTAAATACAGATAATTTAGGCATTGCCCTGGGTGCTGTCATGAGGTGAACGCTCAGTGGACTAACTTCCCACTAGTTGTGAATCTGCTCTCCCAGCCATGTCTGTGTTGTTCTGGTAGCAGCAAACTTAAACAAAAGTTATTTTAATTTGCACATAAAAACTAAGCTATGGAGAGAAACTAAGCTTTTATGAGGTAATAAAGCACAGAGTCAGCCTCATGACTAGTGCTTCCAAGCAGGGTGTCTCTGAAGGCATCTCAGCAGGGATAGAGAAAACCACAGCAAGGTTTAAATGTGGAGGCAGCAAGTAGGAAACAACAGGAGTAGGAATGTAGGTGAGATTTAGGCAAGCTGAGTTTAAGTTTAGGAGGGTGACTCAGCTTCTGGGGTGGCTTTTGTATAGAGTAATCACCTGGGGCTGAGCAGCTTGTCATATATTTCAGCCTGCTTCATCCTTCCCAGTTTGAGACCTCTTTCACTCGCAGTGACATTTTGGCCACTGTCCTGTTTTCCCAAACCTTGACAGTGAAGGTGCTTCTCTCAGGAACTGCAGGTGGGCTGTCATGTCTCTCCACTCTGGCCCCCACCCTCTCTTTTGCTCATACCAGAGTGCAAGGGAGAAAAGTTTGACAAATTGTTGTCCACCTAAAGGTTCCCAAGTTCTTTTACTCATTTCTATTTTTAGACTGATTCCCTTTGCTTCTTTTTTCCATTGTGCTACATTTTGCCAGATTTCTGCCCAGAGGAAATTTTTATAGCTCAATTTTAAAGCCCTTGCAATTGAGGATTTATCCTGGGAATGACACAATCCAACTGGAGTAGTACAAATGGCACAGCTCTGAAATAAAAGGTTATCAAGACTGTAATTTATTTGTTTAGGCCACTCAGAGTACAAAAATGCCGCTTATTTCTTCAGCTCCCTCAGTGGGTTGCAGTATGGTGGCTGCTTTCAGACTGACTTGCTTTCTCCGTCAGTCATTTCCTCTACAGCAGCATTTTTCAGGAAGCACAATTACAAAGCTGTTTCCCAATATGCCCTCCCCCTGCTTCCATCCCTTACCCCTCAAAATCCCAGCTCAGGCACAGGTTGTTTCCTTGTGTCTCATCCAGGTGATTCGGGGGTGACAAAAGGCAATGAACTCTCTTCATGTTGCGTTATGTGGCAAAAAAATGAAATAGTGAAGTGGCAGGCTTAATCTCCAGCAGTTAGGGTGAAAAAGAGAGGGAGGATGTGAAACCCACTTAAAATATGTTTCCTTGTTCTAATATGCATTTTGAATTTATAGAGAATTGACTTGTGCTATTTGTTCAAAGCCAGAAAATGCATGTGGTCTGCAGTTGAACTTATCACACTGTGCCAGGCAGTTTTCAGGAGTGATGGATACTGTTTTTCACAAGTCCTTTCTCCTGAACCGATTCAAGGCCAGCCACAATAGAGCTGATTCTGGTCATTAGCAATGCCCCCTGCAAAAGTTGTTCATTTAACAGCTTGCAGGTTGAGGTAAGCAGTATTTTTGGGATCCTTCTTTGCTGGCAGCTTGATGGAGTTAGCCACAGAAGAAGATGGCAGGCCCCTGAGAAGTAAAACAGAGCAAGGAGGGATAAGGCTCTCACTGGCATGCAACTGAAGAGCTGTAGGGAGTCGCAAAGAGAAGTGATATTTTCTTGCTAAGTGTGAGGAAGTTGTGGCATGCTCTAGGTAGAGCCATGTAAGAGAGGGAGATAACCCAGCTCCCCAGTGCATGTGGCACATGCTAGTGCTTGCCACAAGGGTCTTCTGAGGAATACCTCCTTTTCTCCCAGCAGGAAGCAGCACATACATGTTGGCTGGGCTGCACTTGTTGGGAGGAGGAGGTGCAGGCAGAGTGCAGAGGAGGCTGGATGGGGACAGATGTGCTGCCTGCTCTGGAGTAGGAAGAGGAACTGTGTGTTTAAGATGGCTGGAGTGGTCTGGAGGTGGAGGCAGAGGTGAGGGTGGATTCTATGGGGGCATGTTTCAGCAGTAAAGTTTTATCTGCCCTTTGCTCGATCTGCAGCAAATGAAAGTTTGGTAGCACCATGAGTGCTTTCCCTACTTCCCAACTTAATCACTGGGAGATGCTCTGAAAGTGGGGATTGGAAGGGATTTTGGAGGAAAAGAAATACAGTGTTCGCCTTGAACAAGGAGTGTGGTAATTAATATGCCACTTTTTGACAAATGGGTATTTTGTAGAACTGGAAACATGTGAATCAAGGGCCTTTCACCTCTGCCAGTGAGTGTTTACAGCTGGGCAANAAATTTTCCATCTAGTGATTAGCTACACTACTATCTTCTACACATTTGTGACTTGCAATTCTTCTCTGTGTTGGAAGCTTTTTCCATGGGCTGAAATCAAAGACTGTGTCTTTCTGGGCTCTGTGCCAGGCAACCCCCCTGCACAGACATCCCTGGACAGAATTCAAACCCTCTTTCTCGGGTTCCAGACCCCTTTACCGAGGTCTGTGACCATCCAGGGCAACCAGAGGAATGCCCTGGACTCCCACAGGCAACCACCCAAAAGAAAGTCTTCATCTTCTGCTTACAGCTGTCAGCCCATGCCACAGCTAGCTGAAAGCAGAAGATCTAGATCCCCCCAGCATCCTCTTTTATCTAAATATTGAAGCAATTTTAGATGATGTATGTCACTCTGGAGTTCTATTTTGATCTTCTTGAATCAGGCTGGATGGAAGAGTTGAGGGGGGCCATCATGGACGAGGCAGCTCTGGTTGAGCCTTGAAATCTAGGCTCTCATGTTCACCACCATATGCAGACATATGATGGATATACCTTTCTCCTGCAATAATAGACCTATTATGTGAGATGTCTAATATTTTTAAAGTCTTTTTACATAGCCTCCTGGCAGTTTGCCTTCCTTTGATGTAAACTTATAACCAAGAACTTAGTCAGCTGCATCAAATATAGAAACAGAAGTCCAGTGCATCAAATACAGAAACAGATAAACTTTCTTTTCTGTTTGTTTGTTGTTCTGCAAAACACTAAATAGACCAAATCAGAACCTTCCACTGCAAAATGCCTTATCTCACAAGTATCCCCGTGCTCATCCCCCAGCCCACTGCATGCCTCATTCGGGGGGAGGGTATCAAGATCTGTTTCAGCAAGGCTGTAGGCAGCCACCACCTTGCCTGCACAGGCTGCTTGTTTGCTGTGTCAGGTGAAGCAATGCTCCTTGCAGGCCAGTTGCACCAGTGTCAGGCTCTTTTCCACATGAACAGGTACCACTCTCATCATCTGGGTAGGTCCCAACCATTCATGGGGCCAGAATATCAGAGGGACATGTGCTGTGGGTATCCCAGCAGGAATTTCATCTTGCTCAGCAGCTCACAAATGAAGAGTTCACAGCCACTGTGGTTACGCAGGCAGGCCCAATATTCAGCTATGCAAGAGGTTTGGAAAATACTGTGTTTATCAGTCTAAGAGTTTGGCCCTTATTGCCCCTGGTCTTATTCCTTTAGTGAGAAGTAGAGTATGAGTGGAGACACAGCAAACATAAATAATAAAAAAGCTCTTCAGCTACCCTCCTGCATTTTAAAATAGTAACCATGGCTGAATTCTGTGAGCATATGGTGAGTATCAAACACTTACTTTTTCCAACAATGACAAATGTGTCTGGTTAAAAAAGGGTAGCTGGGTAAATGTGGAGTATAATAATATCTCAGTAGTCTCTCATTTCTTTTTAAAGAAAAATACAAATCGTAATGCATGCAAGCTAGCATACAGTGGGAAAATAACTCTCTCAAAACATATGCTTAGTACCTAAGTAGTGTCTGTAGAAATACTTGAGCAACTAGAAAGCAAATGTAAAATTTTGAGCTGGTTGTTTTGATAAGCATGTCAATCATTTTGTGTTGCTCCAAATTGTAAAGAGTTTGAGATTTTTCTCTACTTTTAGGATGCTGTACAGATTACAGAACTGTAGCCTGTAGAACACCATGCTGAAAGGGTCCTCAAAGATCTTCTGGTCCTGTCTTGGCAAAGGCACAGATAATAATGTAATAATGTCTAGACAAGATAATAATGTAATTTAAAAATAAGTACTAAAGATAAAAATGCTGTTGTTGTTTCTGCCACTCTAATAGCTGATCCATAGTCATCCCAGTGCTGGAAGATGTCTGGTGGCTGGGCAGGAGGGTTTCTAAGTCTCCAGATGTGTGCATTGCATACTGTAGAAGGGTGGTTGAAGCACTGAAGCAGAAGGCACCAGAGATTCTCACTCACAGCAAAGCTGCGCTGTCTGCTGTCCTAAGGGAGGGCTATAAATGATGTCCTGTATCTGCCTACCAAAGATTCCTATACTGCCCCTTCTGATCTGCAAATTACACAAGCATTTCTGTCTCTTCCCCTCAAACTTCATTTTTATATGGATAGTGCACAACAGAAATTTTGAATTTTGCTGTTGTGGGTCCAGCTACAAATAGGTTTTGCTTTTGTGTATTTTTTCCTAAGGAGTAAAGGTGCAGGGTTTACCCTAGTTTTGTGTATCATCTCTTGGATAGAGTAATGGACACGGGGGCCTATAAAGGTGGCCTGCACATGCTCTGAAACCACTTACTTGGGACTTCTGACATCCGCTTCTGGGGCTGCAGAGATTTGTATGTCCGAGGCATCTGGCCAAATTATTCTTTCGTCACTTGGAAATAAACTTTCCGGTGGAAAAAGAGGTCATGCCTGGGGAAGCTGTGACATATGACAGCTCTTAGATGGAGGTTGAATTGTGGATTTGAAAAAAAAAATCCCAATACTTGCAGAAGTGTTGCTTAAATCCATACTGCATAAAACCCTGTCCATGTCCTTTTTGTAGGTAGAGGGCTGTATGTATGTGTAGGCTTCTTTAATACACCTCTGCATTTGCTTTCTATCACCTGAATCTAGCTGATTTTTGCTGTTATTTTTGTTTTAAAGTATTATCCTAAGGTACTTTAAATGCAAAAGAGTATATTGATTTTTAAAGCTTTATATTGTTATTTTTCTGTTTTATTAAAAAACAAAACCAGCACCAGCTTAACATATTTCACAGCTTGTGTCCTGGGCTTGAAAGCTCTGCAGATACAAATATGATCACAAAGGAGAGAAAAAATGTATTGGAATGTAAAGGATCTGTATTACTAGATGAGTGGAAAATTAGCACAGTAGCTATTTCACTGCTATCTCACCCAGTGTATATATATATATCTTACTCCCTGATTGAAGATGAAATAAAGTTCTCTCATCTTGTTTATGTTGCTGATTTGTTGGATATTTATCGATTTACGGATCATAGCGCACAATTTTTTTCCCATCTACAGTAAGAATATTCTGTATCTGTCATGCTTTCTATGAGTAACTGATTTTCTATGATGTGTAAAACTGGTTTGTACCAATAGTCGCTAGTCATCAGCATTTCCAAGGGCTTTCTTGAAAGATGCTCATTCATTCTGCTGGGAATCAGCGAATTACAATGGAATACTAGTATTGTACCATCAGATTTTCTGTAAAAAATGCAAGAATAGATTCAGATGCAGGTATGTTTCTATTGAGTACATAAACATTTTTTACTTCTATTCTATGGCTTTAATATACTTCCTGCAAAAATCAAAATACCAGATCTTATGGGAAAAAAGTGAGGTGTTCATCATCCTGTTCAGCCCTTGTTCTTTTGAGAGCAATAACATTATGGGGGTCATTTTCATCCTCTGTTAGGAGCTTGAACAGTTCTTGATGGTCCTACTGTGTTCAAGAGGACTTAGGATCAAAGTAGTATCTGGCAACCTAATCTGTCCAGAAAGCAGAGTTTTGACACAGCAGAGCTTTAGGATGGACTGCAGCCTCACTACTTGGTTTGTCCATCCCTTATGCATCTTTTTATGCAAAAAGAAGCAGCAACAAATATGCCCCTATGTGTTGTTTCTGATTTTCTTTTGATTGGGGTAGTTTCTCTGTTTGGCCAGAGGCTATCTTCAGACTATCTGAATTTTGTTTGAGCCCTTACCTTAGGAGCTGTTGGCAGGAGGGACACAGAGTAGAGCATCATTCTTATTTCATGTACTTAATATGCTGATGAACAGAGGTAGCTGCAGTTATTTATTACCTGAGAAATCTTGTTACACAGGAAATACCCCTGAGGTTGAGATGTGCTGTCTTAAAGCCTCTTTATGCCACAAGAGCAATAGAAAAGGCCTTAGGGCAGAGAAAATTTGATCCACTCTGTTTAGAAGCATTGCTGTATGGCATCTTAGTAGCTATCAATAAAGTTTCTGCTGAAGACTGCTAATACTCTTTTATCAATGATGCTGTTGAGAGCTCAATTAAGTATTGCACCGATCTGTTTCAGTTTATCTTCAAACAATGCTAAATCTGTGGAAAAGATGCTGACACTTACTATGGTGTAATTTGTAACTAAAATTTTGATGATTTTTATGACCTGAAAAGACTATGGTTTTTAATTTAGCTGAAGAAGACACCTATGGCTATGAGTGCGGGATGTTCATCCTAAATGACTTTTCTGTAATAGGTTTTCTAATAGTGAGTGCAAAAATACAGCTCTCTTGTAGATACGTACAAGATGCAGTAAACCAGCAAACTGAAATTAATGCCAGGTTCCAGCCTCTGCATTCATATGACTGCAGTTCCACATGTCTCTGAAACTGTTCTAATAACAGCCAATTTTTTCTCTAAACAAGTGAGTAAGAAGCCTTATTAGCAAATGCTTTCTTGTAACAGCATTCTATTGGAATTTTTCATTTCGTACAATGGAAAGTACTAAATTAAACCATTCATTTCTTCTTTGGAGTGTTTCATATCTGGCTGAAGCATTTGCTTTTTTGTTGTTTAAAAGTAGTGTACTGATGGATTAATAGTGAGACATATGGATTCCTAAGCCCCTCAGAGCCTAAAAACTTCCTTTTCCCCATCCCTGAGCACATGACAAGTTTCAGTTAAAGGAGCTGGTCCTGGCAAGTGCTGAGCTTGATTCCCCACAGCAGGAGATTGTCCTGTATCTTTACAAGGTGTTGGTTGATTAGACAAAGATTTGGTCTAAAGGTGGTTCAGGTTTTTTTCTGGATTTTTGTCTTATTCTGGTGTGTTACGAAAAAGCTTCCTACTGTGTTTTGTTGAATGACTTTGAGGAGTGTGGCACAAGAGGGGAGGATGTGCTGCTTCTGATGGAGGGGAAGAAGGAGAGACATGAAGGGACATTGATAGAGAACATGGGCTAGCCAAGGCAGCAGGAAGATGTATCAGCAGTCAGGACATCAACATGCAGGCAGGGTCAAAACTGCACAGCTTCTGAAGTGAATTGCTTGAACTTGGTGTGGAGAGGAGACATCAGTACGAGAGGAGTGTCAAGAATATTAGAAATGGTTTTTGTTTTGTTCCCATAGGTGACAACTTATCCCTTTTTAATTATTTCAGGTAATTGGCTATCAAATGATTTCTTCAATTTTGGGACATACTAATTTGTTATGACAGCTGTAAGGTCTGTGTGATTCACCTCCTCCATTTGAAGGCTTTGGAAATGTTCACATACTTTAGTTTTGTATTTGCTTGTAACTGACTTTGTTTCACATTTATTGGTCCATCTGCTCTTTTCTCGTACCATTTTACCCATCAGTTCTTTCCTTGGAGGTTCTTGAATAGCATTTATGCAGCTTATCCCTCTACACAAGACTTGTATTAATCTTAAATATTTTGAACAGAAATAGTTCACCTTTTAGAGGCTGCCCTGCTGGTGTAGTGTTAATGTAGTAGCACACAATAACAAGGGACATACTTTCTGTCAAATTCCTCTGGTCCTCTAATATCTTTTCTCTCCTCATCTGCCTCACAGTTTCCTGGCTCAGCATTTTCTGTTTTTTGTAATGGCACATCCAAAGGAAAACCAAAAGCCTTGCTCTAAAGCAACAGCTTGCATTCTTTCCAGATGAATGCATTTGTCACCAGGTGATGCTTCCTTGTCACAGTTGTTTCAACAATCATTGCATCAGTGACTGGGGATGTGGAAATTCCATGGGTCATGTTTTCCTTCTCAATAATTTCAGAAAGTAAAAGGGCTAATATTATTCATTGTCTAGTTTATATAGACTGTCCCGGCTAATGATGCAGCTTTTTGCTCGAGCCTGGTCCTTAAAATTTCTCTCAGAATTTAAGGTCCTTTTCTGGGATTGTTAAGCTTCTCTACAGATACCTTCTGATAGATGTCTGGCTCCAATTCTTTTTAATTAAATATTAAGGCTCAGAAAAGTAAAACAGCAAGAGTATGTACAGGTGCAAGACATAGGAAAAGAAGATATTGAACTGATTATACTACATGCATCCTCTTTGTCTGGATTTCATAAGCAAGTTCAGGTTTCTGATCCCGTTTCAACCAAGAGAACTCTGTGTTCTGCTCCCAGCATTCCGGGACTGTTGTTGAGATGATACAAAGAATTGTTTCAGTAGATCTAGAGTAATCCTTTAGACCAGAAGATGGCCTAAATAATTTAATAGCTACTCTCTTGTGTTAATCGACTGAAAGATACTGGTGCCTATGAGGTTAAAATGACATATGGGTTATCTTCCAGATTTGCTTTTTTTCCTCCAGACTTTTTCCCATTTAACTCTGATAATCAGGCTATTGAAAAAACAACCTGGAGTACCTGCCACCTATAGAAACCATTTTGATTTCTTTGATTGTACAGATAATTAGGATGCAAGAGTTAAAGTTTCCTCACTACTATGCATTTACTAGGTTATACTGTCATTTGTTCTTTGTGTCTTTGAGTATTTTACATAACTAATTGGTAATAAAACAATATTGGAAAGTAAGAATTGTCACAGAATCCATTAGACAGTAAGAACAATAAAAAGATGCTTGTAATCTACTGTAAAACATATACTGTTAGCCTGCTTTTAACTTTTTTTACCTGTTGCATTTCCAGGACAGAATTCCTGAAGAAAAGCTGTTACTTCCTGCCACTTGCCAGTGAAACTTAGGACAAGTGATAGATTTCATCAGCCGATTCAAGTGTACATCCAAAAACATAAAGTTAAGAGACACTGATCAGAGGCCATGTAGTACCTTGTAGGTTAAAAGAGCAATTTTAAAATCAATACTTTTGTTTAACTGGCAACTAAGGTACTAGTTTCAAACTGGGTGAAATGTAGGAAGAACAAACCCTTTTTACAAGGAGTATTTTTAGGTTATCAGCACTGGAGTGCTCTGCAAGGTTGCGTTGGACATGCATGACACCTGGGAATTGCAAATAAACTCATCTTGATGTGACAAAATCATGCATAATTCTTTTGAAACCCGAGGGAGGTTGAAATGGCCCCAACTTAGTGCTGTCCCACCAGTGATAGACAGGCAGATGCAGAATTTATAATGGCTCATTTTCCTCAAAGATGAGAGGGAAACTTAAAATAAACTCTCCTGCTGCAGCTCTCATATGTTGCACTTCTAATTAAGAGACTTTGAATCAGATGGATCAATGGCAATCCCGTCGAAGCAGTGGGCAGGCATAAGCTCTGGCCTGTGCAGCGCTAGGCTTTGCTCTTCTTTGGGTTGCATGTACCCAGCCTCTTGTATGGTGGAATCACTGTGAGCATCTATGCAAGTGTGGAAGTTACTTGGAGGTGACAGGAAACCTCCCAAGAGATTTGCAAGTCTTCATTGTCCCACTACTACTATTACATTTGTAACAACTGCCATAAAAAAAAATAGTTGCAACCAACTCTGAAATACTGGAATGGATTGAGGAGGATTGTTTCCCACCACAGATGTGCAGTCTTTTGGCAAACTTCTTTTCTTCTCTCAGTACTTATGAGAATTTTTACCATCAGGAAAAGGCATCCAGTTACACCCTCAAAATTATATACAACACCCAAAAAGTTTAATCAATGTATCAATCTCCTTAGAGTATACCAAATTCAAAGTGATCAATCAAAAACCACAGAAGATAAATCAGCCATCTCAGTTGCAATTAGTTGACTAAATTCAGACAGAACAAGACTTTCTTCTTAATGCATGAAGCACCAAGTATGAAAATATTCATAGCAATTCTTGTGTAAGAAAATGAGAAGACAAAAAATAGTGACACATGAGGCCAGGAATTAGGGGGAAAAAAAAAAAAAGCAAAGGAGGATTTCTTGGGTTTAATTATTAGGAAGTATTATCAGGAATTATATATTATATATATATTATCAGGAATTACCAGGAAGTATTAAACACCACATAAGAAGAAGAAAAAAATTCATTAATTGTTATCTGATCCTAAGCATAAAGCAAGAGGTTGCAGATCTTGTTTGTCTTTCACCAAGGCATCATGAGTTTGGTTATTGACTGGCATGAACTGAGTTAGAAAAGGTGACTAAGGTTTTCACAACTGATGCTCTGTCTGAGCTATTCGGCCACCAAGGCTCAGGTCCCGTTGCCTTTGCCCCTCATGCCTGGATGCTGTTTGCCTTGTTGTGTAATGCACATGTTCTCTTGCATGGCTGGAAATAATTTCAGTGTCAAGGGAGTTGGGCGTTTCATTTTAACAGGCAGGGGAAGAAAAATGTATTTTTTCTTCTTTGAAGTGAAAAAAATTATTGAGGAAAGACAGAAGGAAACTGGGTGAGTACATAGTTCTTGGAAATGGTAAAAATGTTCCTGCTTAAAGAAGATCAGAGAAATAATAGCAAGTGTTTTAAAAGCTATGCCAGTTGTAATGCTTGGTAGCATAAGACAAAAAGGTCGATTTTCTGAAATTGTCTTGGCTCAGCTTCCCAGGACCCCAAGATCAGAAATCCTCCAACCACGTACTACTTTTGAAAACCTGACCCTTTTTATTTGGGTGAACTAAAAGAAGTGAAATAGAAGAACGTAAAAAAGTATGGTAAGACACAGAAACCATAAGACAGAAAAAAGCTAAACAAAAAAATCTCAACATATCTGCCTGACATACTAAAATAGTTCTGTTTTCTTCAAAATGTTTATTGGAAAATGCATTACAAAACCTTGTAACAGCTGGAATATGGTGATCTAATTGCTGTTTCAATAGTGCTGTGAACATGCAAACATATTTCCTATGCAAAATGTCAAAAAGGCAGCAATCAAAGTGAAGCTTCAAGCTTCAAAACAAAGGCACAATGAGTTGATTTGTAAACATTTATTTTTAAGGTTACATTTAAAACCAAAATAGAACAGCATAGGCTTGGAGACGGTGCAACAAATCTTCTTACAAAGCACAAGATCTGAAGAGAAAAGGGGTTTGCTAAAAGATACTTGGGCTGCATCAAGATTTCATTTTCAGTTGTGCTGCAGCTCCCTGAAACCATGTATTTCTTCCCATTCAAATGAGAAGCAAATCTTTGAGTGAGTGGGATTTTTGCCACTAGAAGGATGCAGAGAGCCTAGGAGCTCCTTTCTGTGCAGAACAGAGGTCTATGTTCACCTTCATTTGCACTACTGCACCCTTTCTGTAGATGGTTCACTTGCCATGGGACTTGGGTCAGTGATGATGTTGACTTTTACTACATGTGCTGAGCGAGGCAGGTTTGGAGTCAGCGCTCAACAAAGTTGTAGGGTTTAGGCTGACCTTGCAGTCCCATACAATTTCTGGGAAAAACTGTTTTGGTGACTGGTTCCTGCTCACTTCGGTTGTCTTCTGTCAGGAAAGATGGCAACTTCAAGGTGCAGTGTGACTTGGTTGTAATTGTAGCAACAACCAAGTGCATGTGGTATAACACAAATACAGAAGTCTAGTGATATTAATATGCAATGGTCCTTGCCAAAAGAGCACTGTCTTACACTCATGTGGTTAATGTAGCTCTATGAACACTGCTTGACTTACATGAGTGTGAAATCAGAACCAGCTCCAATGAACATACCCACTCTGCACCAAACTGTTAGCAGCATACAATGAAAATCCTATTAAATGTATACTTGATAAAGAAATAAATTAGTTTGAGGAGTACATTTACTTTTCACCAAGGCCATCAATTTGTAAGATTCTTACTGTATTGTGCTTGCAAATAAAATTTATTTTTGTAGTGTAAATATGCAAGAGTTCATTTTAATAAAAAGTAAGCCCTAAAATAAGATAAACCCCATGACTAGACTTGCATTGAAGATTTAAAGTGTATTCATCTGCTGTTTTTCTATATAAATATTCATTGGTTTTAATGCTCTCAGGTGTTGGAACTTTTAATCTACATTCAGATGGAAGTACTTTAATCAGAGAGTTCATAAAAGTCTGTAACTTTTTTTCATAAAAAATAGAGTAGTAGATATAACAGAGGCTTGCAAAAGCTTAAAAAAACCCATAAACTGCAGCTCTAGGAGGCAAAAAAAAAGTAAACACCAAATGGCATTTTGTGCCATAATATCAATATTCTATTAAAAATAAATCTCTCACTGTTAGACCGAAGAGTCTCAAACAACTTGTCACTTTACTGCAGTCTTCAGAGATGACTGATAATGGGTAAAAAGTCCCATAGCATCTGTTTACCATGTACTCACACAAACTGTTAGGAATGTTTTTAAATGTCAGCAGTAATGTATGCATGTATTAGCTATCACAGAGCAGCAGCTCAACAAAGACACCACCACTGCCATGCTGGGGGCTTGTGTTCTAAATTAGGGAGGTCAAGTGGTGGAGATAGAAGCCAAGTGCGTCTGAAGCTGTATTGTTTGCCTTCTGGAAAACTGGAAGAAATTGTGCAGTCAGCTGCAGTAACAGTGCCGTCATAGAGAGTTTGTACACTTTCAAAATAGCTAAGTGGGATTAGGGTAAATCTTCCAATTGCAAGAAGGTTAATCATGAAAGGCACTGAATTTAAGGTCAGTAGGGTGTGCATGGGGGGTAATGTGGTTTAGGCTGTCTTTTGCATTAGCAAGGTATCACATTTCGTTTGGGAAACCTAAGCATTCACCAAGTGTGGAGTATCATAGAGGTGCAGTTGCTGACTAAACAGCGTCTGTACGACAGCGTTGTTAGCAGCGCTGTATTACTTGACAATTCTGCACCACTTAACTATAGAGATATGCTACAGGGTGTGTTGTCCTGGCAAAGTCATCCTGCTACAAGCCCTTTTTCACACCGAAATTCGCAAGTCAGTTTCCTCCTCCCCTCCCCCTGCAATTGCTGTATAATTGAAATCTTTTTAATGTGCGCAGGTTTCTTCTTGTTTGCCAGCAGAGCGTACATTTTTGGACATTGGTTTTGCAGTCAAAATGTGTGAAGAGGGTTTTGCTAAATCATCAAGTAAATACATTTTTGTGCCATAAGCTCGTGTCCTCCTGAAATGCAATAAGACTGGGCCTGTGCTGAAAGTTGTGTGGGGTGCTGGTATTAAGCAAAGTGACAGTCAAAGCAGATTGCAGAGATAAATTAATCCGTACCATTGCCTTTTTCAGTCCTTCCCCGACAAGTAGCTGCTTCAGCAGACGCTGGTGTTGACACTGCTGAATTCCATAGGATCCGTGGAGACTGTGATGGGTCTGACTGCATGGCCAGACCCCCCCACATGTGGTGCAGAAAGCACATTAGAGGGTGTAGTGTGGACACAATGATCCATATGCTTAAGGTTAAGCAGGGGGAGCAGGGCAGAGCAATGGGCTATTTGAATGCGGAGTGCACTTGCTGCTTTGCTACCCCCCTGTCCCATAGTGGACGTTTTGGAGCTGTCCATAAACGTTTGCCCTATAAGTATATGGCCTTTTGTGAGAAAAGGGAACTCTACTGAGCATTCGTTAGAGAGCCTCCTGTCCTGACATTTCTTTTATGTAGCTATGGTCCGTGATGGCTGATAGGCAGTTTCCATAGAATCATACTGGCCTTTAAAACTGGCAGTTAAAAAAAAAAAAAAGTCAAAAAAGAGCAGAGATAGATCAAGGACATAATGTTCTTGATGAAACAGACTTGAAATCCCTGAACAACAAAGAGAGGGTTTTTTTCTTCTTTAATTATCTAGATCATTTGGCCAGCTGTGAGCCATGAACCCAGCTGGTCAGCTGTGGGTGTGAAAGGAAGCTCTGCCGGATTGCTTTGTTAGTGTAACTCTTTAGTCCACATGAAAAACTATACAGAAATATTTCCTTTCTTGCAAAAATGATTCTTTGGATTCGGAGGCAAGATGTCTGGGATGGGTAGGCAGAGGAGTCCCTTAGGAGATCGTCTCCCCACATGGATCAGTAAGGTCTGGATTCACCTTAGTGAGGGAATAAGCTCTGGGGGCTGGCCAGCTGCTCGCTCAGGTGGTTTAGTTGGATCTTAGCAGAGCTGTGATCCAATTCTCTTAACTTCCGCAGTGGGTAATTGCAGTTGAATTAGAGCCTCGAGAAAGTAATTATGAGAGGCATTGTGGAACACCCTGCTAACCCAGCAGTAAATTAAACCACAGACTGGGAACAACTGGAGATAGTGAGATTAGAGCTTGCTTTTGGATTTTTTTTTTCACTCATGGCAAGTGTATGTCTTTTTTCTTTCCACTTCTAAGGCTGAACGTTGGCCCTTGGAGCACTAGGCTGGAGTTGCTCCTGTGATCAGTTGGGAAGAGACACTCTGTGGTTGGAAAATGATTCTGATACTAGATGGGGGAAAAATAACGTGGTTTTAGAGCTGGAGAAAAGTCCTGTAAGGCAGTGATGAGAGACCAAAGTTGAACACAGAGGAAAAGACAAAGGAAAGTTTGAAAAAATCCACAATTTTATATATATGTAATATAATACAGATACTTAAGAGTAAAGACTTAAAAGTAGAGTATTGCAAGACAGAACCTGATTTTAGAAAAACTGCTTTGAATTACATGTACACAAGAAAACCTTGAAGGAGAATTGCGAAATACTTAGTAGTGGGAGCAATTTCAGAGGGCCAGTTTCAACAGCTTTTGCTCATGTAGCTGGTTCACAAAGTATTGACAGGCTTTTTCATTTTTTACTGTTAAATGTTTAATTCCCAAAAAGCTCAAAGGCAGTCTTTTTAGGCATCGAAGAAGATACGGTTGAGTTATTTCCCCAAGTTATTAATCATTTTTCAATATTGTGCAAAATATGTTCTAAGGAGCAGAGAGCTGTCTTTTGACCTTTTAGAAAACTATAATTTTTGTATGCCTTTCTTTATTAATGCCCTAATAAAATACAGAATATACTCTTATTTTTTATGAATTTTAACCCATTTCATGCTTGGATCTTACACAGAAGCAATGACTTTTCCCAGCTGAGAATCAGATCCAGTTCAGACTCAGCATTTTTAGGAAATTGCATCAAATTGAATTATCAGCTGTAATTTGTCAGATAAAAATCCCCTGATAAAGCCCAAATAGGAACCTGCTGCCTTAGTGAGCAAAGCAGAAAATGGGCCTCTTTGCTTCTTGGGATTAGAATAGCATCCCTGAAACAGCAGAAGTCTGTTGGGATATCAGAGCAATTTACATGTCCTTTCAGCTTTACTGCAGGCTCTTCATGGCTGGCCAGTCCTTCATTGTGAGCCCCTTGAGTTTGGAAAGTCCCTCAGACCAAATCAGAAATAACTGCTGCTAATATAGATGTTCCTATATTTGGGTTTTCAACATAGCTCTCTTCTCAGGGCATGTCTGCACAGCAGTGATAAATTGTAGACAGCCTCCTTTCCCACATCACACTCTTCTTTTCTTGCTTGCAGAATGTATTTGCAGCTGAACAGAAGTCTGGAATGTGTAAGTAGTGATAACTCTGTGTTTCTTTAAAACATTTTCCGTGGCCTCTCATCTGGATATTTGAGATGGTCATAACTCTAATTCCAGAATGAGATGAGAGTAGCCAAATGCTCAGAGGCAGAACGTATTTTGCACTGGTTTCCCTAGTGCTTACTTGCTCTGTGAGAATCTCTGTAAGAGGCAGCAGGGGAAGGGTGGTTTGTCCCCTGCAAATTGCTCTCAGCTCACTTTTTACTTACATTAACTGAGCACAGGACTGTATACGTAATTCATATGCAGGCACACGTTTGTATGCATATGTACCACAGGAGTTTATGAAGTGGGAAGAATCTGCGACACAGTCTGGGATTGCAGATACTGTCACTGAGCTGGAATTTGGGACATACGTAAATCCCCACAGTGAGTGCTGAGTTTTGCCTCCCGATGTTTCATAACAGCTCTTGATGTGTGTTTGACATGACTGTTGTCCCTTAACAGTAGTTTTCAAACAGTGAAATGAATGCATAAGCAGCTCTGTTTCTTCACTTACCCCTTGCTTTATGAAGGTTCTATGTATTTCTCCAGCATCCTAAATCCAAGGTCCTTTTTAGGCAGGAGTTAATGAAACATATTGACGGCCATATAGTGGTGTTCTGCTTTTGTTCAGGAATAGGAAAACCAGGGCAGAAGAAGCTGTCATGCAGGTGATTGCAAGTGCTTTTCTCCACGTTTTAGCCCAAAGATAAACAAAAAACTTTCTGAAAATTGCATCTCTTTTGGAAACTGGAGGCATGTTCTTCAGTTGCTCCTGAAAAGCTTGCCTTGGATGAGTTTCCCACAGAAATACTGAGTATTTTTTCTGTGGAAAATATAGCACCTCGCACTGTATTATCGAACTGCTGGTAGCACACTCAGAGCCTCTGTTTTGTAATTCTTGGTTGCATATTTTAACAAAAAGGACTGATTTCCTTATTCTGGTCTACAAAAGCAGACACTTTGGAAGTGGCTTGGATTTTACATGTTATTTGGATGGTTCCAAGAGGAACCTTAAATCACCCCCAGTATTTGGATAAAGCTTCGATACGATTTCACAGGAGCTGTCTGTAAGTGGTATTTCTCAACATACATTTTTAAAAGGAAGTGAAATCAGCTTTGGAAAGCATATATCACAGAGGTACATAAAAAGTGTAAAATGAAAATAATTGCAGTCCTCTAGATTTAGGCATGGTAAGAGGCCATCTCTGAATATGTGAGACATCATTGTCTTGAAAATAAGAGTGCAAGTGATTTGTGTTCTACTTTCAGCTTAGTAACAGTCAAGCTGTGTAGCCTTATAGAGGTCACCAATTTACACCTCAATACCACCGTTTTCTGATTGGATATTTTTCCCTGCATCTCCCTTGAGACTCCTGTATGAGTACATCACAGGCATGATGCAAAATTCTGGTCTCAATTAAGCTGAAAAAAATCCACAGTACTTTGCCTGACCTCTTGGGAGTTTGTCTGGATTTTCTGTTTGGTTTTTGATATAGTTCTAATCTTGCTTAGAGAAGACTATGAGAAGCAGCTGGTTTTGGCTTAGACCTCACTTTGTTCTCCTATACTTTTACTTCAAATATAAGACATGAACTTGGTTACAATGTCAGTGCCATAGCTAACTTTATGGAAGCACATTTCCTCTCTCCAATCTATCAGTGGTTCTGTCTATTGCTATGTAACATATGTTGCTGATTCTTACTAAATAACAGTGATTTACAGTTTGCAAATGTCTTAACTTAATTCCACGTTATTTAGAAATCAATACTAATTTGAATTGATTATGTTTCTGCACCCTTTGATTTTTTTTATTTTTTTGAGGAAAAAGGCTGACTCTAGCACTGATAAGTGATGATACCGTTTCTCCACTAAAAATCCTTGAAAGTCTTTCTCTGATTGTTCACATATGATAGCCTATTCTAAAATGCTTGTATTTCCTCATTATTAAAATAAAACATTGCAGTTTTGATATTGCTAGCGGTGATTTGACTGATGCAATGCTAATGACTCCAATGGATACAGTTCTGATTTGCATTGAGATTGCAGAAAAGCAGGACTGGTCCCCAGATGGAGGAAAATTAAAAGTCCGGAGCTGAGTTCTTGCCTGCTTTGCATAATGTATGGTTGCTTGCAGGATGGGTGCAAAACTTAAGATTCAAGTGAGTGGGCAGTCAGGTTTCTCTGGTTTTTTAAAAGTGAGATAGTGGGTGGGTGACGAGTAGCTACTCAAGCTTCATTCCCAGCTTTGCCTGTGGCATCCTTGGTGACTATAGCATTTTCATTTCCAGCCTGCAAAATAGGGTGGATAATACAGCATGCTTAAATCAAAGTGTCGTTGAAAAGATTAATTATTTCTAAGTACACTGAAGCTAAATGCAGTGTACTAATAACTAGAACTTGTAAAATGTTAGTTGTAGAGCCCTGTGGATATAAAGTTGATTGACTGGCACTAAACAGACAACTGTTTTGAGATCTGGAAGTTGTTCCCTGTTAGGATAACTAACAAATGTTGTCCCAAAGGACTAAAGAAATTTGGTATCATCAAGGACAAAGGAAAATTTAATGATTCAGTAAAACCAGAGGATTGATTTCTTACTTTTGGGGTAGGAACATAAAGAATTTAATATAATAAAGTAATTTCAGGAAGAAAGTTTTAGTAAATTTGGCATTTCCAGCACATTGTTTTGTCATTTTGTCCAACAGAAAGTCTCTTGGGTGTATCCTAGACTAAGGTGCCCTTCCTAAGCAAAAGAGCTCTTGTAATCTGGGTGCCCAGTGTCCTATCTCCCAAGCTCTGCTTGCTTCAGCTGCAGAACAATGGTCTCTTTCAAGGACAACATGAGCAAAAAGGAAATTTAAAAAGGCCCAGTAATTTCTTACCCAACACATACAAGTGGTGCGGGATCCTAGAAAGTAATGAGCCCTTGCCTTGGATCCATGACTTTCCTTTTCTCTCCTTTGGAAGGTAAATGGGCCCTGGTTATAAGGCTTTCTTTTCCTCACAACCTGATTCTCTTCTACAGTTTTTCCATCTTCTTTTGCCTTTAGTAATGAAAATCCCAAGCATTAGTCCTGCCTGTTGGTTTCTGTGTGGAGAACCATTAAGAGGCAATGGAGCTACTTGCCAGAGCACAGGAAAAAACATAATTCGTGATTTCTCTCTTCTTATCTGTAGGAAGCAGAAATGTGCTCTTACAAAATGGGGGTTCTACTTCACAGAGCAGGCTCTGATCCAACATGATAAAACACATGTTGTCTACAGGATAACAGGCATTTCACATTCAGATAAGGGCATGTTTGCGATGTGTCACAAGCACACCTAGCAGAAATACTAGAGATGCAATGATTTAAATTTTTTTAAAGATGTGAATACCAGATATTGCTCAAACCCTGGATTTTAAAAATCCTGCCATCAATTTGGGGGATTATGTATATATTATGCTTATATGAAACTGCTTAAATGAGAGATGGACACTGTAAATTTTTCATCTTCTCAAAAATCATAATGCTGTGAGAGATCTGATGAAAAACTGAAAACTCTGTTGGTATCTTCACTGTATAATGCCTTATCTGGAACTGTTGGTATAAAGGAAGAAATTCTATGAGTGAAAAAAAAACGAATATGTAAATTTTTGATGCTAGGACTTCTCTAAACTTTCCTGCAGAATTCTAAAATACCTGTTCCCTTTTTAGTCCCATATCTTCGTCAGGATTTCTTTTGTTGCCTTGGATTACTCAGTACCTTGAAAAAGACTTTATTAATGATATTTCTAAGAGAAATGGAAGCAGAGTAATGTAAGCAATAGCACAAGAACACTCTCGCAAGCTTTCCCTTGAGTTCACATGGATTCAAAGGATTTCCTTCTCTCAGATGGTGTTTGAATCCTGTGGTGACTGGTGACCAAACCAAAGCTCAGTTCTGCACTCTGGAGCTGCTCTTCTCTGCACTTACTTTTCTCAATATGGTTATTTATCTTCTCGATATGGTTGTTTCTTCTTCAGCTTCCTAAAGCATTTTGTTTTAAGGGTGTAAGTAATTTTAGATCCTCATGTTTGTCTGAAATAACAGACGGTTGACTGCAAAAGCAGAAGAATAAACCTGTTGTTAAAATTCTGGAAGTGCAGCACAGTCTGTTCTGTTTTCAGTGAATCCGCAGGACTCCTCCTAATTTACCCAGAGTCTAGCACAAGAAAGTTAGTATGTTATCACATTTGTCTATGCATTAAGTTCAGTGTCATAGATAATGTCTTATTTGTATTGGAGATATTACAGTGATGAGCTAAGGGGTGTACTGAACTTCTCAGGTTCTGAAAACATTTTGTTACAGATTTTTTTCTTTCAGGAAAAGGAATGTCTGACGGTCAATAATATAGGGAGGGAATGCCCACAAATACTGCCGCAGAAATAAATCTAACATAATCTTTATTATCTGGTAGTCCTGTTATTAAACTAAAACCAGCCTAAAAGATTTTATGACACTTAAATTAAAATATGTACTGTATGCATCTATTTAAGTTAAAAGAGCATGCAATTAAATTCTTCATAAATGAGTGCCTGACAAAGACACACTTTGACTGTAGAAGGTTTTGCTTCTGATAGGCCACCACTGCTGCTGCACAAGAGATATCTTCTACGAAGAACAGGATAAAGATGATTTTCTTGTTCATCTTGAATTTTTGTACATCAAGTGGCGATTTTCTATATTAGGAACCAGCATTTCTGGCATGTTGGGAAACAGAACTGAATGAAAACATACTAAATGGGCAGGACTTCCATTTAATCTGCCATGTGAAACTGTGTGTGTTTGTGGGGGCAGAGTTCTATTATTGCCATACCTTATATTTGTCAGTGGTTGCTGAAGCAGTATCAGCCTCTGAACTGGGAAAGAGATTTCTGCCAGTTTTTACATTAAGTGGTGTGCCTAGGCTTAATGTGCAAAGGCAGGTCAAACTCCACGGCACTTGACCCAGGTTTAGGAGAGAGCCATGTCCTAGGCAGGGTCGAAATCCCGAGGTGCTGTGGATATTTGGGTACTGGTTGTGAGGGTTGGTCTGCTGGTGGGTCTTCAGCACAGACTGCTGGAGCAGCATGGTTTGGAGCTAGCTTGGTTTGAATTTACCAAGCCAGAGATGTGAGCACAGTTGAAAAACTGTGTAGTCTTGAAAGTGTGAAGAGAACATTTAACTTCTGAGCGCTTCGACTATTGTAAGCATCAACCCAATGAAACACAGCACTTATTCTGGATTTCTGTGATCTTTGGTGCCCCTTTTCTCTCCAGGCCTTGATGCTGGTACAAGATTCTCTGCTGTGTAGAGCCCCAGGTGAAGAGGGTCCCTTATGGGCATTTTATACCAGCATAGTCCTTGCAGAAGAGAAGATTTATTTTTAACAGGAATATCAGACTGTCTGGTTTCTGTCATCAACATCATATCAAATGCATGTGGAGGCAAATTTCTTCCAGATTGCTGGTGTTATTGGGGTGCCATAGCTAAACTGTAGCAACCCAGTTCCAGCAAAGTGAGTAGTAGTGCTCATTAATCTTTTTTCAGAAGTTGCTCTTCAAAAGACAACAGCGATGCAAAAATAAAAAATAACTCAAAGACAGTATCTTTTGGGGGAAAATAAAAAGAGATGCATCATAAATAACCTCGATGAAATACAAGGACCATTATCATGAGTCTGATTCCAACTGGAAGTGAGTCAAAATAGTTTGACAAAGTGCAGATGCATCTCTCGGTTCAGAGATGTCCTGTCAGATTTGTAGCCCAATGTATGTCCAGGCATGCCTCTCCAAGATAATACTTTGAGAATGAGGTAGTAATGCCAATTGTCTGGATATGAAATGACAATATTTGACATCACTTCTGCTAATATTGCCTGCCAGAAAGGGACATGGGGGAATGATCTCTCTATCTATCTAGAGTGAGAATCAAAATCCTAATATTGATCAGCCTTGTTCCCTTTGTCATTTCCCTTTGTCATAGCTGCCCTTAGAGTTGGTTTCTCTCTCATACTTGATTTCATGAATTGCAATTTGGTCTTATGTGGTAAATCCAGCATTTTACTATGACTTGATGATCATGAAATCCCCCTTTCTTAGCTGGACGCACCCACCAGCACAAGGCTGTGGAGTCTTGAAAAAATGCAGTTAATACTACTTTTATAGCTTTTTCTGCTGAAGGTCTAATATTTTAAAGGGAGAAAAAAGTTGTTCTGAGAAAAACATGGCTCTATTTTTACCCATGTTTTGCAGTTTTGCAGGATTTTTCTAATAGCCTGATTCTTGCCTGTACCTGTAGAAATAAAATGTGATTTTGAGCAAGGATTCATGAGGATCTGGTTTGTCAGGAGTAATTTTCTTTTTCAGAAAAAACACATGGGAAAAACACACTTACCTGGCAAGGCTCTTGGTTCAAAACTGTATCATGTGAGCTCAGGCACTGGAGAAGTTTAGAAAGAAACATGAAGCTTTCAGAGCTTGAAGTCCCAACATTTTATTGTGATTTCATAAAACTTCGTGAACTTTCAGGAGACGTGCAAAAGCAAGACCTTGTGGGGGGCTTTTGTGTATACCCATCAAAATAGACCACATAGGTGTGCCATAAACAGTTGGGGTTTTGCTGTTTAACTTACAGTAAACTGGGAAAAGCCAAAAATATGAGGCAACATTTGTGTGGAGGATTAGTAGTCTTTTGTTCAATCAACAGATTTAGCTAGGAAAAAGTGGAAAAACCCTCTCACATGTAAAAAGAAGAATCAGCACATATTAAGTGTGTCTCAGTCTTGGAGAATTCCCTTACTTTGAGAAAACATTTATTTTCTGCATATTACCATTCTCTTAAAAATCCTTTTTTTTTTGCACCCAGTGAGGTTTATATCCCTCTCAGGAGCCAGCAGCTGAAGCTGTGCTTGGGCTTCCAGAGAAGGTTTTACCCAAGGAGCAGTATAGGCATCTTCTTGTCTTTTCCTTTTGCTTCTTGTTTGCCTTACGGTTTTAAATTCATCTTCTCTGTTTTAACTAAGGGTTTCCCATATACATAAAAAACACTTCGCTGGAGTCCAGAGATATAAGGTCATTATGCTCTTTTGAAAGTTAATTGCACCAAAGGAAGCTATTAGTTAGGTTTAGTCTTCTCTTGATAAATCTTTGATTTTCATATCTTCTGCCATTTGTTTACACCTCTTTTAGGTATTCCCTCATGAAAGAGTTGTTCTAAAGCCTAACATGATAGTAAAATGAGATGAATAGGCTCATGTTTGCATGAATCTCTTTCCCTTCCTGAAGTATGTAAGTCATTTTATCACTAATATGTAGCCATATAGTTGCATCCTGGTTTTATCATTTGTTCAGATGCCTGATCTAGAATTTGGTGTGCCAGTTCTTTCCCGCTGAAATTTTGTGCAAGCCTTGTATTGCTTTCTGAGGGAAAACATGTGACAGATGTGTTTATATTTGAAAACAGAATAGGCTTCAAATTCATACTGCCCCAAATAAAAATTCAATTTTTCTGCAGTAATACATTTTGTCTTTTTTTAGGGGCAAAACCCCATGAGTTCTTATTTTTAGAAGAGAAAAAAATCGAACCAGACAATGTTGGTCTGCTTGTAGAATGATGGGAGCTGCAGATGGCATAAATACATACTGTTTGTCAACCTAAGAGATTGTTTCAATGTAAACCTCTGCTTAGCGAGCTGAATTTTGCAGATAATATTTAAAGTGTCTGTATTTTGAGGCTGGAAATAGGCACTTAGACTATGAGCTCTCTAAAACCAGAGTCAAATCTTACGTAGCTTACCCAGGACTGCTTGCATAACACTTGCAAGACTGGTCCCTCAGCTTGCAAAGGTAAATGCTTTTAACTCTATCTTCATTAGCACAGAATTTACCTGGCAATAAAAAGTGTCTTTGTATCATGTATAGTCACTATAATGTTTATTTAAATATTATCCAATTCCCTCAGCACTTTTATTATTTACCAATAGAAAAAATTGAACCATTACTTTTCTTCTGAATTTTTAAAAATGACAATAGTGCAATTAAATTACTGAATTCATTTATATTTAATTGTACTTTTGGTTTTAATGTGCTGTTGGAGGACATTTCTTTCCGTGACTGTTAGTTTTCCATGCAACATAAGAAAATCTAAAGCTATATTAAGGAAATATATTACATAGGCAAGACAAAGTCTCATTAGGGTTATTTATGGCATACTGAAACCTCATTAGGAGAAGGTATGCTGGATTCAAAAAAGCATTACTGAGAATGTTTTTTTTTGGGGGGGGGGGTAGGAGAGAAATTGCTTTTATTGTGTTTCTTTATCACATACAGAGTGGTTAGTGGACATGTTGGTTTCCTAAAGCATAAAATAAATTAAGATAGAAGAAAAAGAGTGATTAATCTAAGTAGTAAGTATAACTTCATTATAGATTGGGAGTAGCTTGCACATGGTCAAAAGGAGCTTCTGTTTACGGTTCACCTTAGTTTCACCTAACCATTAATTTTTAACTTCCTTCACTGAAGGTAAAAAGTGATATTTTTCAGCATGGTAGTTTGCATCTTAAGCAGTAATAATGTGCTTTTAGTGCACTTCAAACCAGGGATGAGTGAAACTCGAGGTGCAAAGTCACAAGTAGCCCTATTTAGGTAGTAGCATTTGCTCTAATGAGAGCTATATATCCAGTCCTGCGTAAATATTGTTTGGTAGGCGTACAAGGAAATCATTATTTGCAAGTAAATGAGAACAAAAGGAGAGTCCCTGGATTGTCAATCTCGGTAGAAAGTCATTCTGTGTGGGCAGTATCCCTCCCCAGGCTGGTGCTGCTGCCGTTCTGTCCCAGGCGCTCAAGCAGCCCCAGAATAAAATCCCCCTGTTCCTGCTGCCCTCCAGCTGGTCCCCTGCCGGGGGCACAAACCAGATGCCAGCAGTTAGTTTCCCTCCTCATGTGCTCCCTCCTGCTGCTGGTCCCTGTCACCGCTGCTGCACAGCTGACAAAGTTCCTTAGCTGCTGGTTCAGCGGGTGCCCTGACAGCGGCTGTCCCTGCTGGCCAGGCTCATTGCTGTGCCTCCCAGACCTGCTTACCGCTAACGCTGCACACAGCTGGGCTGGGGCGGGCAGGTGCGCTGTGCTCACCCTGGTGCTAAAATGTGATAACCTGCAGGGCTTTTCAATAATGAAACGTCTGTTCTGCCACTCGTAGTTCTTTGTACAGCCATTCCACTTGTGGGGTATCTCTGTTGGCACCTTAGCATTTATGAATGTGCTTTATGTGGTTTATGATAGAAGCTGGGAATGGACAGTAGCTTATCACCAAGGCTGGATCAGTTCAGTGAATCCCAAAAACAGCACACCCACTCTCTTTGTAGGTTTTTCTTCCCCAGTATGCCACCTGAGGGTTCTTTAGAGTCTCTTAGATGCCAAGGGACTTTATGATAGTCACTGAATTATTATAATCCTAGTTATTTATCAGGTGATGAATGAGTAATTCCAGGGTTTTTCTGTGGGCCAAATACTTACTTTCAAAGGATTTATAAAAAGTTGAATTAGACGCTACCTATCCCTTCTTCCTATTCTTTTTCCACCCAATCACTGCAGTTGTGCCTTTTAATCTTCTTATAGTTGCAGTGGACAGTATCATCTAACTGCAGCAACTGTGAACTATGTCTGAAATGAGGACCCTACTGAATTATTCTCTGCAGTGATAGGAATTCATAAGTAATCTCTGCCAAAAAGTGTTCTATTTAAACAGACAGCAGTTCGGGAGGGGGTGGCAGGAAAGCATGCAGGCAAAACAAATAAATTGATAATTTTTAGAATGTAGATCAAAACTAGCTTCATTTTGTGTTAGTTTTCTTGTTTTACCTGTTTTCTTTTAAGAGGTTTTGGGGAGAAGATGGGGGAGGGAGGGTATCTGGCTATGAGGATAAAGAGACATGAGGAGGCTGAAAGGGACACACAAGTAAAAGAAAGCGTAAAGAAAATGGACTTCAGGGAATGGTTCAGCAGGTTAGTGGTCAGTAGTAAAGGATGTTTGCAGTAAGCCCATAGGAAGTGGCTGGTTATGTCTGATACTGGCATTGTGCCAAACGCCCAGGTACAGCTGACATGCTTTTCCTGGAGCAGCATCAGAAAGTGCTGCCCAATGAGGCCACTTTGCTGTCAGTATGCACATGCGTGTGTGCTCTCAGCTGTAAGTCTGCTACCTTTGCAGGAAAAGGTATCAAAAAAAGAGGACAAAAGGAACAGGCCCAGAAGGTAAGGACAAGTTGACTTCACTCAGACAAACAAAACAGAGTATTTCAAATAAAGAAAGATATGAGAGGAGTAGATAAAAGTGAGGAATTGATGAGTATCCCCTGGCTTTTTTTCAGAAGTGTCTATCTGCTCAGATTCACGTGGATAAAGGAGAACAAGGCGGGTGATGTTGTACTGATGCCTTAAGGAGATTAAAGTCATTGGTTTGAGGATTGCTGGAACATGTGGAATAAACAATCTGAGTTCTTCTTTCTTCCACCTGAAATGCAGCTACCGTGTTCTGTGTGCAGAGGAAGTTATGACAAGGTTTCATCCTCCTTTCTCCCTCCGCGCACATTCTCCATGTTGCACTTGTGATGAAAAATACTTAATCTTTTCACCTTTGCCAGCCTGCTTACTTGGCTTACCATCTAGATTGACCAGTGCTATCTCTNCTTTATAACAAATCCAGGCACAGTCCTGAAAAAGGTTTCAGCATAAGGGGTTCCTATCTGTAAGAACCTTTATAGAACAAAACTGTGTGTGAGGCAGATCATCTGAGTCACTCCTGATGCCTAAGGTAGAAGACAGTTTTTTTTAGTGACATCCACTTGTGAGGTGAAAGAGGAGACCTGATGGCTATGGAGGAAGACAACGTGGCAAGTACCTTAGGGGTTACCTCTAGCTTAAGTAAGCAGCANGGTAAGGACAAGTTGACTTCACTCAGACAAACAAAACAGAGTATTTCAAATAAAGAAAGATATGAGAGGAGTAGATAAAAGTGAGGAATTGATGAGTATCCCCTGGCTTTTTTTCAGAAGTGTCTATCTGCTCAGATTCACGTGGATAAAGGAGAACAAGGCGGGTGATGTTGTACTGATGCCTTAAGGAGATTAAAGTCATTGGTTTGAGGATTGCTGGAACATGTGGAATAAACAATCTGAGTTCTTCTTTCTTCCACCTGAAATGCAGCTACCGTGTTCTGTGTGCAGAGGAAGTTATGACAAGGTTTCATCCTCCTTTCTCCCTCCGCGCACATTCTCCATGTTGCACTTGTGATGAAAAATACTTAATCTTTTCACCTTTGCCAGCCTGCTTACTTGGCTTACCATCTAGATTGACCAGTGCTATCTCTTCTGTGACAAAAAAAAAAAAGAAGAAGCCTTACTAAAGACACTGCTACCTCATATTTCAGATGTGCTTACCTTCACACCCTTGTTCTGATGGATTCCCAGCACTCCTGAAGTCACACAGGGTGATAAGCATCTCCAGAAGATGCACAAGCATGTTAGAAAGAGCTTATATATATAAGCATGTATAGTATTCTGTGTAGATATATATATGCATATATAT
>VXBB01010194.1:22171-48670 GCA_013399915.1 Illadopsis cleaveri | reverse complement strand
AGGTGTCTTGAAGGCAAGCCGTCTTCGCACTAAAAACTGAAGCAAAGTAGGCATTAAGCTCTTCTGCCTTCTCCTCATCTGCAGCTACCAAGTTCCCTCCCTTGTCCAATAAAGAACAAAGGTTGGTCTTACCCTTCCTTTTAGCATTCATATATTTGTAAAAACAGTTTTTGTTATCCTTCACAGAAGCTGTCATTCTGAGTTCAAACTGAGCTTTGGCCTCCCTAATTTTTTTCCTACATGCTCTAGCAGCCCTCTTAAATACTTCCTGAGAGACCTGACCCTCCTTCCAAAGATGATACATCCTTTTTTTATTCCTAAGTTCCTCCCATACCTCCTTGCCCATCCAGGCTGGAATTAGGCAAATGAAGAAATCAAAGCAATCTCAGTCAGATCCAGGTGTCTTACCATTTTCAGAATTTTTATCCTCTGTCATTTGGGATGATCTTCGTAACTTTCCTGATATGGGGATTGTAAGTCTGTCCTTCTTTCATCAAAATTGTAATTTTCAAACTTGTCTTTTATAATGGTTCCTAATAGCACTACAATTTAAGGTTAGGGCATGCTAAAGTTAGAAGGCTCCAGACACATTCGTGTCGAGGCCAGGAAAGCTTTATGTGATTAAGATGAATACTCCTGTTATGGTCACTTGTTTTTACATGTCTTACTGTGAAAGGGGAGGCAAAGAAACCACGGAGGCCAGTCAGAGTTCTTCTTGCACTGTTAGCTGGATTTCCCAATATCCCTTTGAAAGGAAGAGGGACAAGTCAGGATTCCTTTTTCATTTGTTTTTTGAAGCATTTGCATCCTCAAATAAGTAAAACAGAAGTAATTTTCATTTGCAGCCAAATTCCTGACAGGCTGTGACACTTCCACAATAGTCATCACATTGAGGGCTGGTGTCACATGGAGATGTACTGGCAGTACTTGCGCAGAGGCCTACTTAGGAAAGAAAAGTAGGCAAATTTCATTCCAGGTCCTCTCTAAAGAGGACATGAGAGGAAAAGGACAATGAATTTGATTTTTGTTCTCTTTCACAAAGTGAGGGTGTCTCCTACAGCCATACACAAAGGCTGCAGGAACTTGAACCTGTCACTAGGAAACCTGCCTCAAGATTTGACAAAATCTACGACTTGAAAGTTTTCTACCATTTTCCCTTTGTCTGTTCTGTACGTTGTTAGTGTAACTAACCTTCTATTATCAAGAACAGAGCAGGCTATTTGTTGCTCAAGTGTCTGTGATGGTATGTGAGAAATTAATCTGAAGACACTTGAAAGTTCACCACCACATTTGCATTGATCAGGTGGAGAAACTGAAGATTATTACTTTGCAGGACTGCCTGCTTTTTATTATAATGCCTAAATAAAAGCAGCATATTAAATGAGAGAGTAGAATAGAATGTGTGACAGACAAGGCTCTGCCTTGAGCACGGCACAGCAGTTGTTGCCCTTTTATAAATGGGAAATGTAAAACAGCCACTCGTGACCTTACTGAGCTCCTCAAGTTTCCTAAGCAGAAAGCTGTTGTGTTGGAGTCAAACACCTTCTTCAGTTGATATTAACTTTTATTTTGAAAAATAATTGTTAGAGAAATTAAAAGGAGTCTTAAGCTCATCCAACAATTTGGGGAAAAGAAGAGGAAAAATTAGCTGTACTGTGATTCCCATGAAGCTTTATGATCTCCAGAGAGACGTGGCAGAAAATGGTGAACATACCCCAGAGAATGAAGCAGAATAGGTGGATCTGATCAAAACAAAGCTGGAATACTTGGCTAGTGATGCTAAATTGTTATTTGCTCGCAGGAAAATAAAACTCTTACAGATTGAAGACCATTTTTTTGAAAACTCCCTACCATTTTCCCCATGGATCCCATGGCAGTTGCAAGGTGGTTGAGGAGGGGTTTTCCTCCTTTGGAAGGGTTGAGTTTGCTTGTTGCCCTTGGATTCTCAGCCCAGTGGGCTTCCACTAAGCACCAAGCGCACCAACTTATTCTGTTCTTCACCAAAGTCAATAATTATTTACTCATTAAATCTGACCAGCATGCCTGTTAGGTTTGCAAGAGGAACAGGGACTTCTTAAGAAGGGTTTAGGGAGGTGTGTGTGAGGTTTTGTTTCTTTGAGTGGGGGGATGGGGGTTTGTAATTAATGGTTTGCTGTAGCATTTTCAGCTTATTTTCTTTCTTTTCAGTAGCTATATGACCTAAAATTATATTATGGGAAAAAAAACCAAAAATGTTGGAGTCCAGGGCATCCCAACCCAACAGAAGAAGGGTTTTTCTGTACTTTCTTACTTGTAGCCAAGCAGATCCTTGAACTCAGGTTTATCACGTCTTCTAATTTGTACAAAATCAATAATAAAAATTAGAAATGATAGAGTCTTGTTAGTCCTTCTATAAAAGGATTGTTCTTTTCTCATAGATACCATTCTTTTTGTAGATTAGTTTTACATGACTCTCTTGATTGAACAAAAATATTCAAGAGGATATTGTCTCTGATACATCATTTTAAAGATAACTATATAGATGGTTGTAATATCAGTGTCATGCATTTGTCTTTGAAAGGTCCCAGTATCAACACTCTAAATCCAGAAGTGGGTCAGTCTGAGCATAATGCATTTAGTTGCCTATAATGCATTTAGAAATAATTTTGTGCTGGGTTTGAAAGGCACATGGTTAAGGTGGACATCTCTGGTCCCTCACTACATCTGCTGATGGCCCCTGAAATCTGTGGCTGCTGCAGGGGAGGGACTGCACCAGAGAAGCTCCTTTTAGCACACATTATTTAGTAATGTAATATCTTATACAAAGGCCAGTTATTCAAGCTGTAAATGGAAGAGCTGAATTGCCCCATAAATTTGAGGCTTATTGATGTGAGTTGCTTCTAATATTTCTATAGGGAAAAATCCACTTATTGATCACTTGGGCACTGTCTTACTTCTGACATTAATTTAGTTGTAGATTAGGTTGGAATGTATTACTTTCATAAAGATCCTGAGTGGCTGGAGTCATGCAGTGAAACTGAAGCACAAATACCAGCAGACTGTATGGCTCATGACACCGCCTGAAATAGCAAGTAGCAAGCAGCACCAGTGAGCTGGCGTGCTTTCAGTTCAGCTTCCACTGAGAAGGCTTATTACAATAACAAACAACAGGTAGGGCTTGTACAAAATAGGTCTCTTATTTGAGCTGCTCAGGAATCATCTGCAAAAGTCTCCCTGTAAGTGCTTTAGGAGGAATAAGGAGGCTTCAGCAAAGGATTTGGGCTAGTATATGTTCAGCACTGGAGTAGTGTCACAGGGGATTAACAGAGCAAGTGTGTGAAGTCAGCTGTAATCTTGGGGGGTCGACTGGATGCCAGGTGCCTACCAAGCTCCTCCATCACCCCCCTCCTCAGCCAGACTGGGAAGAAGAAATAAACCCTCCTCCTCTCAGAGTCACAGAGAGATGGGATATGAGGGGGGTTGTCACACTTCATCTCTGCTGCTTCCTCCTTTTCTTGCTCTTCCCCTGCTCCAGCATGGGGTCCCTCCCATGGGAAACAGTCCTCCATGGCCTTCTTCAAGTTCACAGTAACTGCTCCAGTGTGGGTTCCTTCCACAGGGTGCACTCCTTCAGGAACAGGCTGCCCCTGCATGGATTTCCCAGGGGTAACAAGTCCTACTAGCAAACTTGCTCCAGTGTGAACTTCTCTGTTCACAGGTCCTGCCAGGAGCTGCTCCATCGTGGGCTTTTCACAGGATCACAGACTCTTTACAGTGCATCCACCTTCTCTGGCATGGGGTCCTCCATGGGCTGCAGGTGGATCTCTACTCCACCGTGGAACTCCATGGGCTGCAAGGCACATATCCTGCCTCACCGTGGTCTGGATCAGTGCCCTCTGGTGCCTCCATGCCCTCCTTCTTCACTCACCTGGGTGTCTGCAGGGCTGTTCCTCCCATAGGTTCTTCTGGTTGTTGTTGTGATGCCTTTCAAAATCTAGAAACAACACAAGATACTTTCGACACAATAGTAATATAGGAAGTAATGGAAAAGCAGGTCTTTAATTGGAGGCCTCCAGGTACAAATGTGACAAAATGCACACATGATACAGGACTTCTACAATTTTGTAAGTTTAACAAATTAGCATATTTGACAATAGTGTTCAATTAGAAGAGCAGTTAGTTAAGTAATCCCCCCTTTTGGTTCTGCCCCATTTGGAGGTGCTCCCCCTGAGTCTCTAGCCTCGTAATTCTTATGCCTAGGATACATGGTAAAAGAAAATAAGATGTCCTTGGCTAAAGAGGCAAGACTAAATAATATTTCAGGAATGTAGCATGATATTTGTTAGAAGGTTAGCTTATTGTTCTGAAACATAGGGCAAAAGGGGTGGGAAAAGTACTGGGAGTTACAGCCATGTATTATAAATTTACAAAGCTAGATATATGAAAAATATATTAAAAGCTTAGGCATCAGTTGCACAGCAGTTTTTACCCCTTTTTTAACCATGTTATCCCAGAGGTGGTACCACCATTGCTGATGGGCTTGGCTTTGGGCAGTGGCAGATCCCTCCTGGAGCCAGCTGGCCATAGTTCCATCAGACGTGGGGGAAGCTTCTGGCTGCTTTGCGCAGCAGCCACACCTGTTGCCCCTCCACTACCAAAACCTTGCCACACAAATCCCATGCAGTGGGAAGTATTAGCATTGTCCAGAAATTCTTAGAGTGGCAGAAGTGATCTCCTTAGAAAGGTCAGAAAAGGGCAGAGTGAAATTAAGGCCATTTTGCTGCATTAGCTGGAATCTGTGGCTGTGCTAGGATGGCAGGAATGGGGAGTGGAGTGCTCTTGCATTTGGTCAGCCTCTCCTAAATCTTGATGACAAATCTGCTTTGCTAGAGGTCTGTGAGAAATGCTGATAAGCGTTGTCGATGCAGCAATATGTGCCAACATCCTCTTTTGTATTCTCTCTACTGGTTCTGGTTTACTGAGAAATGAGGCAGCATCTTTGGCTTGATCCATCTGCCCAGGCAAAGGAGGGCAGATCTCCCAAAGCCTACTGCAGCGTGATAGATGACCCATGGTCCTGTTCCCCTCCGATGATGAAGGGTTTCTCTCTTCACAAATTGAAAACATTGCCTTCTGCTCCCTGGAGTGAGAGAATTGGTCACATTAGCTCTGCTGTTCCAGAGTCCTTCAAGTCTTGCCAGAGCAGGATCATGAGCTTGCAGGCAATTGCATGGGCTTGTTCAGCTTCTTTTGGACATACCTGAGATTTTGGGATCTGTCTTGCTTGCAGGTTGGAAAGATTTAAGTGGCAGATAATGAATAGGTGTTTAGGTGAGAAGGATACAGAGAAATAAGATTGATTTCTGATGTTTACCTTTCGGTCTCATTGCACTGAGGATTATAAATGCAATAAAGCTATAATTGTTGTCAACCCTGAGAACACCCTGACCAGACATCTCAAGTATAGCCTACATCAAGAGCAATAGCTGCCTACCCAGGTAGAGGAACAGGATCCAGTGTTGATTTGTAAGGCCATGGGAATTGCAACACCTCTTCAGCCCTCTGGTGCACCTAGAGTAGATGGAGCTTGGGCTGTCAAAGTGGCCAGCACCAGCTGTTTTCAGCCAAGGATGGAGAAGTGTTGGGTGATCATCAGGGCGATCAGACATGTCATCCTGCATTGCTCCTGATGTGAACCTCCAGCTTTCCAGGCTGGCATATACCGTGAAGAACATACTTTTGTTTGTGGTGTCGGTGTTAAGTTTGAATTGCTTAGTATTACAGTTGCACTAACACTTGTAGAAAGTTGATACATTCTTTCCCTCAGGCACTTCTTTCAGCATTGAGTTCCACTCTCTCATTACATATTTCTGAAAAATCATTCAATTTTGTTTATTTGAATCTGCCACCTTTGGCTTTTGTTGTATGTCCTTGCCTTCTTTTGAGAATCAGAAAGAATGGATCCACTCCTTTTTACCATTCCCTTCTCTAGAAAATTGTATCATGTCCAGTGCTAATCATTCTTCTTCCTGAAACTAAAAAGAAAAAAGCAACCTTTTCTTTTTTGTCAGTTTTCATAGGAGGGATTTTCCATGTTCTATTTTCACTGACCTTCTTTGACCTACTTCTGCAAAGTGGAGTGCGGAGTATGTAGCAATATACAGGCTTCAGCAGGAGTCTGGAAGACATGTATAAGTGTATTTCCATTATATGTAATACCAGATTTTTTCTGCATGCATTCTACTTTCACTATTAAAAGAAAAAGTTAGTGCATTCATTTATGGCAGATTGTGATTTGTGTGTGACTGTGTGTGAAACAGGGGCCTGTTACAAGTAGAAATATATACCTTGATGAAGTGATGCCCTGCACTGAGGGCAGACCCACAGCTGTTAAAAAACTTTGAGTGTGAACCCAAGTCTTCTGTTTTCTCTTTTACTATCCTGATTGTACAGCAGAGTTTTCATTGTGTGTCTGGCCTAGGATGCTACAGCAGCTGGGGTCCAGAACCTGCTACAGAAGAACCACAAGGACAAAATACCTGTAAACTCATTTAACTGTTAAGGACTATAACATTGTATTGACATCAGAAATCAGGTATTGAAATCAGAGTCAGAGCATAGTGCAGACACATTACAATCAGATGGCCACTGTCTTTGTGACTCAAACCCAGCAAAATGAAGGGAATTCAGGATGAAGAGGAACATGTTTGAGTTAATATTTAATTTTCAGCTTGTGTCAAAGCACTTTAATTGTTCTCTTCCTGCTCCTTTTTGTCCCCCTCTTCCTCAGTGGTGCTGTTTGAGGACAGAGTTTCCAGCCTTAACCCTGAATTACCTTCCTTTGGGGTTTCAAATAAGAGGCTGGATAACGCTTTAGCATAGGAGTTTTTGTAGTTTAATTTATTTTTGTTAGTAAAGAAAATTCATCACTCATTTAATCCAGAAGGTATCTATTGATTCCTTTCTCCTCATTTGGTATTTTCTGACATTTTATAGCACTTGCTATTGATTTATACAAAATTCGTAGTCTGAATGTCCCAGGGAGTGCTTTATTCACTTGTCATTTGCTGTTTTTCTTAACTGATAAATTTAACAGCCGTGTACATCCAGTCTGTTAAGATCTCGTGGCTCTGCTTTCAAAGAGATGACAGGCTGGCACTAACAAATGAGTAATTCTTTCAGGCAGGACTTAAAAGTTGCAAGATAGGCAAGACAGAGAAACAAGCTCCTCCTTGAGTGGTTAGCAGACAAAGCAAGCTCCTCTACTCGGAGGACACTTAGGTTAAGGTAGGGAAAACACAGCTCTGCTTCAGCCTGTGGAATGTCACACAGTGTGGTGCTCTAATAGCAACTTTATTTTTAGCCTGTCAACAGGTAATCAATTTAGGTGGCACTTGCAGCAGTACATATGAGAACAGGTACATCTAAGCTGCCCTGATCTGCTGCACCATCAGCTTGTCAGGTGCTGTAGTTCTGCAGGTGCAGCAGTGTGCAGGGGCTCCATCAGGAGGGAGTTGCCTTCAAGCAACTGGCACCCAAAACCTTTACTGGGGGTAACAATCTAATCTGTACTTCTGGAAGTGATCAGGGGATTTCATGAGCCCAAGTTTCATTAAAGGGGAATGAATCAGCTTTCCTTTTTCACTGATACTTTCTAAGCTAAGTTTGGGAATGAGGTATGAGCTTTGTGTAATCTCAAAAATATGGGAGAAGATGCTGGAGTCGTTTGTAGCAGGGGCTGGGAGGAAAGTGGGATCTGTGGAGCTCTGAGTACCTAGGAGGTTCTGTATTGGGTCTGGCTGAGATGGAATTTGTTTTCCCATAGCAGCTCTCACACAATGCTGTGCTTTGCATTGGTAGCCAAAAGGTGTTACACACTTTGGCACTGTGCATGGCTCGGACTTGGCCATATGCACTGCACAGCATGTGGGGATGGTGTTTAGAGAGACAAGATGACTGTAAACTCCATCCAGAAAGATACGGACTGCACCCAAGAGTGGGGGATTCTGCTGCACCACCTGGGCCACTTGGGCATTAGGTGTGCGGGTCTGCGAGTCCCCCTCACTTCTTCCCAGTGTTGGCAAAGGCATGTCCATGCAGGGGGTGGTCAGCCTGAGCTAAAGTTGGTGACCTACTCTCCATAGGTGCCTTTCTTCTCTCCCCTTTAGTAAAGGGACCTTAATCAGGTATGGACAGGTGGCATTTACATTCCACTATGCAGTTGAGGTGAATATCATCATCAGAAACTGTTCTTACTATGTTTGGAACATAACCTGAGTACTGCAAGTTTGACAACAGTTCCCTGTGGAATGCTCTTTATTGTCTCTGGCTGTTATGCAGACACCTTACAGGTAAGCCTGGCTGATGAGTAAGAACACTGTGTGAGTAGCTTTAATATAGGCTGTGTAGGAAATTACGTAGCTATGGCTTGGATTTAGTTTAGGGAAAACTTATATTTCACACTCAGAAACCACTGTATAGTTAAAAGTGAAGATGTACTTCAGGATTTTTCTCTCTCATATATTACCATGCAGTGCTCCTTGATCTGAGTTACACTTGAAGACATTTGTCAATTCTTCCTCTTCAGCTTCCTAGAAAGTGCTAGAGGGGTCTCTTTAGTTTAAATTTCATGCCTCCATAAGTTAAGGTGCCAGCCATGAGTTTGCCACTGACAACATGCTCTGGGCTGAAAACTTGTGATCCAAGAGGCAGAAATGCATAGAGATGTTCTGCACTGAGGGATCCCAGGGATCCTTTAGTATGTTCACCAGTTCACTCCATCATCCTCTGATGGGAAAACTCAGAAATGAGGCTTATTGCAAGGCTGCAGTGGGTACGCATGGCAGGAAAACAAAACTGTAGCAAGAACTTCATGCATATCAGGTAGTAGACTTCAGGGTTTAATTCATATGGAACTGGTAACAGAGATCAGAGTACAGTGTTTGGTTATGGAGAAGGAAATGAAAAGTGGGCATACCTAGGACTGTAAGGAGAACATAACACTTTGAAAGAAATATGTTGAAATGGTATGAACCCATTTTGTGCTGTGTCTGAGATGACCTCACTTTAGCTTTTGAGGGAGATGGCAAAAATCACTTATGTTTGTCCTTGCATCCCTCCAATAACCTTATCAGTTAGTCTAATGGTATCCAGCATGATGCTGCATCTCCTAAGAGTGGAATTCAGTTCTCCACTAAAGACGCTTTGTAACACTGATGTCACCAGGAGGCACCCAAATCCTTTCCTACTTCATTGTCGTTTCTGATTATGCCATTGGAGGTCTCCAGGCAACCTTGACGTGGTGGAGATATATTCTCCTGGCTATATCCAGTGTGGTGGAGATGTATCCTCCTGACTGTATCCGACCTAGGTGGGTTCTGTTACTGCGCTCAGCCGCCTTGGCAGGGAAGGGCTGTGTGAGTGTGAGAAGCCAGTCCTTGCCCAGAAGCAGCACCCATTTCACAGTTCAAGTGTTTTGAAAAAATGGGATATGCCTGGTTCAGTATTCAAAAACACCGTCATGTTTTTCTCACTTTTGTTTCTTCATGCTGCTGCCAGCTATATAGTGGTATCACAGTGATAAAGTGGAGATAGCTTAAAAAAATTAGCCTGTTGTTAAGAGTCAAACCCAATCCTCAGGATGGATTTCTGATGCATCCCTGTTACCTTGTTCTGATAAATCCGTTCTCACACTTTTTCTTACTATTGGAGATAGAATAGCAGTAAAAGCCTTTTAGACTCAAAGCTGTAATATCCAGAGATGTTTTGTTTAGTGTAAAATCAAGTGTGTTGTATGAACTGCAAGCAAGGTACATTTGAGCTGAGTACTGGATTATGGAGAATGATGTATGGAGCTTCTTTAACTGTGTGGAGTTAGATTTGATTCCCAGCAAATAACTGACAGATTCATACGTAGGAGAAAATTGGAGTTCTCATCTATATATTGCTTTTATTATGTTTTCTTTGCTTCAGGCTCTAACATATCAAAGACACTGTGGGTGAAAAAGGTAGTTTGATTTCCATCAATAAACATCTGCATATTCTTGCAGCTCATGTGCAATTTTGGCTGTTACACACTGGTAAAAAAGACAAGGGAAAATCACGAAATAATTCATTGCAATCCAGAGGAGCTTAGGTTAGGAGCATTGCTAATATTTACAATTATCACCAAGCCCTTTCTGTGCGCTATCCATCTTAGATTTAGAATTATGCTTCTGGCCCAGTATGAGTATGTCGCTCTGTTGGTTTGCATCTGTCTGTGCCATATGCAGAGTAAGACAAGAATTCCTCCTGCTTTGTTTTTAATTTTTTTATTGTACTTCTCCAAAGCAGACCAGCTGTTGCCTAGATGCTGCCTTTTGCAAATGCCAGCACTCTTAAAAATCTCAAGGATTTGTTATCTGTGTCATTATATTTTGTTATCATCTGGGAGGAAGGTTTTGGCATTGGTGGTACTGCAGGCTCTTTGTCACTCTGCTAATGTGGATCAAGCACACTTTAGTTGCTGAATAGTGGTGGGTAGTGATAGGCACAGGCTTCCACCAGGGCCAGGTCAGTGGCTTTGGGTTATCTTTGCCTGGTGTCTTTGTTTCATTAAGTAAAATTAATGTTTTTTCACCCAGACAGCAGATTTCTAATAATTTATGAATGAAAAGTCCCTTTCCATCTCTTTTGTTGCCAGCCTAATTCTCCCTCTGTGTCTGTGCAAGCATCTGGCTCCTTCTGGTGTTTGTACTGCTTTACCTTGTGCTGCTGGGTCTAAAAATAAAATATCCATACGTGTAAGAGGAGCTGGTGTCCACACACACTTCCGGTACGTAACACAATTCCAAAAGTCACACTGAATGCAGCAGAAACCCACACTGCCCAAGCTTCTCCAATTCTTTAATTAACAGGAGAAAGGAGAGGAAAAAGAAAACAGCAGAGGAGAAATTTGGAGCTGCAGGAAGAAGGCTCACGACATTGCCACAGTGTGGAGCAACATACACTAAATGCTACTTGGCACACTTTGTTTTATGGCAAAGACATTGTCAAGCTGTGGAACACCCCAAATTTTTAACAATTGGTGTATGTGAAGCCTGAGACAAATGGAAATATTTTCCAGCAGCCTAGAAGAAATGTGTAGAGGGAGGGGCTTTGCTTTGTGTTTCAGCAGCCCTGTGCAAAGGTCTGTCTCAGCCCAGGAAGGATGGCTGGGATCTGCAAGAGAAAATCCCCAGGAGAAAATATGAACCTAAAATTAATCCATTTCTTTTTGTCTGCTTAGTAAATAAACAATGTGAATGACAGATAGTCAGTGCTTTAAAATGAAAATCTCATCCTAATAGTCATAAACTTTGTGAGTTTTAAAGTTATCACAGTATATTTTTTTCTACAGGAAGGAGTTGTTTCAGCTGAAGCATAATTAAAAATTAGTATTTGCTTTTGTACTGAAGCGGTACTTCCAAACAAGAGTTTGTTCCTTGTCACTGTCTGAAATCTTGATTTCCACATGCAATAAGCTCAATGTTTTCAGCTAATCTGTGATAAATGCTATAATGAAGTAGCAGGAAAAACTCTAGGATTTGGATTTTTTTTAATTTTTTTTTTTAATATATATATTTTTTTAGTTTGGTAAAAAAACCTAGAGGATGTTTTAAGGAGTTGATGGAGGGAGACTAAGCTGTCCCTTGATGAAAGATGGTGGTGCTTGGTGAAGGAGTGATAAAGAACATCATAAGGAGAGCCTGGCCATGTTCAGGGTATGTGGCAGGCATCTCTCAGTGTGATGCACAGAGAGCAAGTGCAAGCAGTTTTTTTAAAATAGCTTACATTGGGACTAATTTTTTCTGGTTTGGGGTTGAAATACTTGTGTCCTGCTGAACCCATTTCTGCATTGCTGAACCTGCGCTCTGAAAGAGCTCAGCAGCCAGTATGGTAATGAGCCCATTTCTATCAAAATGGCCTGTATTATTATTCATGTTTATTGGCTGCAGAGCAGTTCAGGAAGCACTTTTCAAACAGATACGCTGAAATATTTTCTTTTAAACAGACACAGCAGCTATTTGTATTTCCTTCGCTTGAATCCACACCCCCAATGCAGTCTTAATTATATTGACACCAAATGAGACAATTATTGCAATATGTGAAAAAGACACTTTTGGGAAAGGCTTTGGATAGTATTAGCAGTTCTACTATACTTTACATCTAATTAGAGCTGTTTCACAATGTCACCAGCCCTCTGTCATTAGCCTGCAAACTCCCTGGCTGCAGCGATGCATTTGCTGGACCAGCGGGAACGTGTCAGACCGCGGTCACACTCCCCAGATCTTTTCACATGTGGATCCTTCGGTCGACCCTTTCACTCCCCTCCCATTCCCTCTCCCCCCTTGTCTCCCCCCCACCCGTGATGTGACATTTTCTTTATGACAGTCTGTCACCGAACTGCACTTGCTACTGCCTCGGTAAAGGCTTACAAAGAGAGTGTAACAGCCAGTGGCCAATCGAGTTTGTGCGAGCTCCATCAGCTATGGATGAAACATCCACGAGAGAGAATAAGGACTTAGAAGAAAACTGGATAAAAGGGCTGCGACGGGAAGCTAGCTGGCAGGTTAGTGATACAAAGATGTATGCTTGCAAGCGGATTAAATCTCAGCACTGAAAATCTCTGAACTTTTTTACCTAAGCATAGGTGAAACGTGTGTGTTTATTTCTAACAATGCCTGAAAGCATATTTCTGTGAGAGCAGTTATCATTATCTTCTTATTTTCTTAGAAAGAATAGTTGTAAGATTCCAAAGCTATGAATTCTAAATTGTAGGGCATGTAAATAGTTTTATAAATCTGCAGACATTACTAAATGCACACTTGCTTAATAAAGACCCTTGCAATAACAAGTTGCAGGTGCCTAGTGTAATATCAGAGGAAATATGTGCCTTGTATCTGTACATATGCAAGTTTAGTCCATTTAAAAATAATAATAGACCACCTGTCACCCTGTTACTTAATTCCATCGTAGAAACTGTAACAATGGATTTCTTTCAGCTTCTTTTAATGAGGCAACATCTTTAAATGCACAATGCTTGTTTTCTTTATCATGCTGGACTCACAATAGATATGTATGCAATTCAATCCAAAAGCAGACATTTTTCATTAAGGTGTGCAGAGCAATAACGTTTACAGTATGCAGTACCTTTCTGGAGTTTGCAGAATTAGATACTGTTTCAGACCTGCTAAACCCCACTGAGTGGTTGTGATTGCTCTTTACATTACATCCTAAGCATTGTCTGTGCACTTTTTTCTGCTCTATTGCATTTTAATTAGTCAGTCAACAATATTCAAGAGTTGTGTAATCATATGATTTCTTTTTTTCCCTCTCTGCTTCTTACAAGGAGTGTTAAAAGATTTTTTTTTTGTTGTTTTACGTATTACTGTATTATGGTTATGCCATCATGCCAATTTCAGAAAAAGTGGTGATTTGAGTTTTTCCTATCAGGTGAAGCTGTGCAAGAGTTTCAGCTTGGTAAGAGTTACTGCAGCGGTCTAAATGCTACAAAGTGTGCTCCCTTACCCCAGAAAAAAAGCTGATTTCCTTTGGTCCCCTTCCTATAACTTGGTTCTAGAGAAGGAAATGCAAATGTCTTTTCAGAGGAGATGATACTCTGTGTAGTACTGCTTGTGGCTTGTGTCATGGCACCTTTCTGATTATCTCTTTGCATCACTGGCAAAATGAAATATAAAATCAGGATGTTGTGAATATCAAAGCCATATGGTCACTTTGCTCTATAAAGCTGTGAAAGCAGGTGTGTAGAGGTAGAGGAGAGGAGATGGTCACAGTGCAGGCACAGCATGGGAGACCACTGCTGCCCCAAAGGATTGGGCTCCACAGGTGGGTGAGGGAGTGGGAGACCTGGAGGCGATGAGGGTAAAGCAGGAAGATATCTGGCATGTTGGAGGTACCTGCAGCTAGCTTATGTATGCTTCTAAATGATGTGGGAATCTGTCCTGCTCTCTGGTTTGTGCTGTTTCTGCTGGGTCAGATGAGTGAAGAGTGAGTTAGGAGAACATGGAAGCAATTTTCCTGTAGTACCTGGCTGCAAACTAAGAATGCCATGGCAAGAATCAATTTCCAGTCAGGTGGTTCTGCCTCCTTTTTGGGTCATGGAGTGTTGCACCATTACACAGTAGTGGTGGCAGCACAGTGAAGGAAGGGTTCACGTGTGCTGTAGGTGCCATACCTACAGCTGTGATATGGACAGAGGTGGAACCTTATCTCTTAGGAGACCATATACCCTGCTGCCCCTTCATGGGTGCTCATATGTCCCTCTCCTTCCCAGGAAGAAATGCTGACTTGATCAGGTTCCCTTCAGCAGGAGCGCAGGAGATGGCAGTTCTGGTAGATGTTTTGCTCAGGGACTCTGTTACATCTGAGTGAGATGTTCACAGAGGCCCCTGGGAAAGGGTTATCCAATTCTCACTCTGTTTGTAACTCATCCCATATTTCTTCACGCTGTAAGGTCTTCAGAAGTCCCAGGGTAGGGCAGAGCATCAGTCTTGAAAGAAGCTGATTTTAGAGTGAGCGCTGCAGAGCCAGAGTTTCTCTTCAGTCCTGTCTGCTGGGGAGCTCCAAGGTGATGGCGTACATACTTTCTTCTTAAATGGGCCAATTTTTTTTTTAGCACTAGGGTCTTATATCCATATTTAGTTTCCTAAATAAGTGTCCTGGTTTTCTGAAGTGCTGAGTGTCCTGGGAAGCCAACAGACATTGCAGTTTTCTTCGGCTTCAACATGTGAGACCTGTGCTTCAGAGTGTGTGGTGATGGGTACCTGTGGCATGGTCCTGGGGTCAGAGGCAGGCTGTGGTGTCACATGGCAAATGCTGTGGAGTGGCCGGTGTGCCAGTCTCCCTCTTGAAGTGAGAGACACGGCAATTCTCACTTTGCACTTTGAAAAATCAGGCTGCTTATTTAGCAGGCTAAATATAGGTTAAGCAGCCAAGCTTGAGCATCCTGCTTTAAAAATTCTGGTGATAGTCGTCATCTATCATACCTTTCAGCCAGCACGCTCGTCATGCTGTGAGAGGTCTGTGCGGTAGCTCCATGCACATGAATAAACATCAGCTTACTTGTAAAAGAAGGAAGAAGCTTACAGGTTTTCTTTCAAGGGGATATACAGTTTGGAAATAGATCACATTCTCTCTCCAAAAGGAGTGAGTTTTCTCTTAAGAAAAATAATAAAAGTGGTGCTAAAATGATAATTCTGTTTTTATCACTGAACTTCAAATTTTTGTCTTCTGTTTTTCACATCATCTCAGACTTTGCTGTAGTGGTCTATATCTATTTTTGATTTTTTCATGGCGAAAGAAGGGCTTTCTTGCTCCTCTTAGCAGACCTTCAGAACAGGTTTTCAAAACCTCCTATAACTCCTTTTCCTGATGTTTCCTTGGGAACAGCTTCTGACATCTGACAGATCTATAGCTGTCACAAAGCTAGCACAGGTTTTCCACAGACCAGGCACATATTTGGGTGACCGCAGCTGTGCTGATAGACTAAAGGTTAAGAAATCTATAAGGGTCTAGATGTCAATATTTAAAGAAAAAAGTCCTGCATATTTATAGAAACAAATGGATTTCCCTTCACATTTACCCATCCAGGGGAAGTTGTGCTCTCTGAGATGACAGAGCAAGTCCAATTGGTTTAAAGGCGAATTTTTCGTCTGCAACTGAGAGCAAACAGTAGTCCAGATGTCCTGAGAAAGGAACAGTGCACCAATCCCAGCAACTTGTCAGAGCCACGAATCCCTCTGCAGACATACTGAGATCTTGAAAGCCACAATTTTCTTCCTAATTGATGACTCAATCAGAGTATGGCCGCTGTCTCAAGCTTACATTTAACTTTGTCCTTGATGTGCTGAGTTACTGTATAGCCTAAAATATACTGTCTGTATTGCAAAGGGAGGGGTACAGAGCAAGAAAGATTTAAATCATTCCAGAATAATTTGGGATCTTTCATCAAGATAGGCATGCAGTTGATGGAAAACAGGCATTTTTTCAGAGCCTTCAGCAGTTTGACGATTGTTTCCTATGGAATAATAAAAGCAGACATCTCTTGCCATTTTCATTTAATTTTTAGTTCTCATAAACATTTGTGGAGAGCAGGAGTAATTTGTCTGAAATGAGAGTTTTATCAGGCTTTCAGAAGGTGGGGAACACAGCCACACATGGTATAAAGTGCAAGAAACACAATAGCTGTATATGTATGTGAGTTATATGTGCAAGTATACATCTGTCCATCTGCATGGGCATGTGCATGTAGTGTGTTCACATCTTCAGGGTATGGCAGTGCTGAAGAGTGAATGTTTTGGAAAAGGAGATTTAGAAATCCATCTCTGAAGTAATAGGTAAAATTTTCATGTTACTTCCTGTTCTGTCTAGGGTAGCCTTTCTTAAACCTTGTAAAATTTCCAGTTCCTAATTCAATAGTTTCATAAGTATTTTCTCTCTCAGATCTACTAAAACAATTCAAAATGTTAAGTCATCAACATTTTTGGGTTTTGTTTCTTCTTTCTTTCACAAGGACATAAATGCCGTTCTGTGCTGATAGAAACACAAGCAAAAGAACCTGCAGATTATTTTTTCTTTTTAAATTTTTTTTTAATTTACTGATCACAGTAGTGGTGGTGGCACTGTTGTTCTGTGTTGATGGTAGCCAAACCAGCGCTATTAAACACCTGGTGATTCTAGCATGGAATTTAATCTGCTACTTCTTGTATTATTTCACAAGTCTTCCCTGTGTTCCTCCGTGATACTGGATGTGAAAGTTCTGGAAAATCTTTCTTGGTTGCTCAAAGAAGGCAAGATTCAGGTGTAGTATATCCAATAGCACCATTGTACTGTGTTTGCTGTGAACACTAAATGCCTTAAAATAATGAAGTTGGTTAATTTTTTTTGAGTGTGTGTTTGGGTTTTTTGTTGTTTTGTTTTGTTAGGGTTTATTTTTGCTTGGTTTGGGTTCTTTTGAGTTTGCACAAATGAGGAATGGACACAATTCAGTTATCTTAGGCCAATAACATCTGAAACTTAATTTTTTAATGTTCTACTGAATATTGAGTTTTCAAGACAATCATTGTAAAAAGATTTACTGCTGGATTAAGTATGTGTATTTTATTGCCCATTTTGCTATTTAAGGTCCATGGCTGCAGGCTCCATGGTCCAGGGGTGAGTGGGCTGGATGGACTTCCAACCCCTCCGTCCACATGGATTAGCATGACAAAGAATATTGTAGAGGCTTCACCACATGATTGGCAACTGAGCAGAAGCACATAAACTGGAAATTCTTTATCCATTCTGCCTACAGTTGCTGTTTTGGCTGTTGCTTTATTTGGTTTCGTGTATATGTATACATCATTCTCCCAAGGGTGATACTGACATAGGGAACAGTTACCTAGGAGTATTTGTGAGAAAATGTGTCTTACATGTAAGGTAGAGGCTGTTAGCAAATGGCAGTGCAGTTATTGGAGTCTTGGAGTTGTTAGACCCTGCTGCTGGTATTTGACTGTGAGTCACATGGGGAAGCTCTGACCTTCCGTAGGCCGTGTTAGTATGCCATGAGGCACTGGCCTCTGGCAAGGGTGGGCACGCTGATCCCACTTCAGGCTGCTGGCAGTGGTTCGTCAGTTCTTGGTATGAGGGTTAGCCCCTATACCGTGAGGGCAAAATGATTTGCCTTATTTTCATCACACCAGAGGAAGTACGCTCTCCTTGATGCTCCTCATCAAGTGGAGCAGAAGGGGAATGTTTCCTTGTGAGGCAAGACAGTGTCAGTCCTTCTAAAAGCTGGGATCAGGCTTGTAGCCATGAGAAAAGAGACATTGATGCACCAGGATAGTGCAAGGTGTCTTTTTGATAATAAAATATCTAATTAGTGTAAAGAGAGATAGGACTGATGTGTGATATAGTATGGACTGTAGTTTTAGAAATCAAATGCCTTAAGACTAAACCAAGGGAGAGGTTCTACCAACCTCGGCTATTTAATATCCTGTGAAATGCACTGTGCATGCTGTGCTTAGCTTGCCATTGCTCAGTACTTTAAGCCTGTTCCTAACCATTCACAGCACTTAAGATCTAAAGATACACTCATCCTTTGATAGGACAAGGTCAGTTATTTTCAATTTATTGCCGGTACCAAAGTGTTTATGTAGTTTTATTTATAAGATGAGTTTATGTTTTTCGAACACTAAAGACATTTGATAGTAAAAAAGAACATTTCATTTGAAGATTACTTGTTCTGTGACATATTTGTATTGAAAATGTGCATGCGTGTATTCCTGTAAATGATACAAATTCTGTCTTTTGGTTTTGCCAGGACACCACTTAGCTTGTTTTAAACATGCTAATAGAAGGCTGTGCTATCCTGATGTATGAAGTATGCTGATGGGCAGACATCTGGGTCTGAGAATAACGTTAATTAAACTGCCGCCTTTTTTCACTGGGTTTGTTCTTAGGATCATTCAGGCTTTGCATTTTTCCCCTGCACTACTAGGATGAGCATGCAGAGCCACCTTTTATACTTTCGTCTTTCAATACCAGTGTTGTTTCAGAAAAATCTGTAGATGGGCGACTCTGTTCCTGCAAAGCCTTAGGAGGCAGGATTAAATCCATCCCTGTGTAATGAACCACTTAAGCATGTGCCTAAGAAAAGCCTATATTAACTTTCTGGCTTGATAGAAATACAGGGTACGATGGAATGGGATGGAATGGGATAGGATAGAATAGAATAGATTTCTAAAACTACAGTCTATAGAATAGAATAGAATAGAATAGAATAGAATAGAATAGAATAGAATAGAATAGAATAGAATAGAATAGAATAAAGACTCACAGTTGGAGTTGAGTCAGCAATGTCCATCTAGTCCAGCTGCATAACCAGTTCAGGGCTGACCAAAAGTCAAAGTGTGTTACTGAGGGCATTGTCCAAGTGCCTCCCAAACATTGACAGGCCTGGGTCATGAACCACATCTCTATGAAAACTATTCCAATGTTTGACCACTGTCTTGATAAAGAAATGCTTCTTAATGTACAGTCAAAATGTCCCCTGGCACAGCTTCAGACCAATCCCTCAGGTTCTGGACTAGATCTCGGGGAGAAGAGATCAGCACTGCTCTCTTCATCTCCCCTCGTCAGGAAGCTCTTGTAGAGAGCAATGAGCCCCTGGTTTGCTGATAGAAATCTGGAGGCTTCCTGGCTCATGCTGTGCTGGAGGTTTGGTTCTGTACCTACTCAGATCTTCTAAAAATTTTTATTCCTGGCAAGGGGCTTATTTGACAACTGACAAAAACAATCAAGTAGCATTTTTGACTGTGCTGTATGAATAACTTCTCTGTTAATTATTCTCTCAAAATCTATAAGGAAATATCTGTATTTAAGAAGCATTTCTTAGACATAAATGTTTTACATATAAACCATATTTAATTTCTGTGAATTATATTTTAATTCATATGAAAGCACTTGTTGCCATCATGTACTCACTTCTCTGGTGTTATCACAGTTTAAATGTTCCCTGAAGGCTTTGCACTGTGGCTGGTCTGCTTTGTGTCAGACTCAGGGCAATTATATGCCAGTTCTGGAGGCAGATACTTGGCGCCCTAGAAGAAACTTTCACCTCCCCCTTCCCAGGTTATCCCAGGCAGAGTTTAACCTGTTTACATTTCTTTGCTAATTTAGTCTTTTACTTGCATAGAAAATTATTGCCAGGCATGCCTGAAAGAGGTGAACAAATTATCTTCAAAGGAAAATAAAACATTTTGGTTGTGTGACTGGTCTTTAAAACATGTTCCAGTGTATTTCACATGGGGATATGTGGCCAACGTGCAGTTCAGAGTTCATGAAACTTCTGGAATTCATGCAAGTTCTTACAAAAAAATACTGTTGGGTTTTTTCCCCCCTAAATACTTTGGACTGATGAATCATACATGTCTCTCAATCCTGTCTCCCACAACATTGTGGCACAGAATTCAGTACTCATCTTGCTGTGGCTGTTGGCTCATGATTTTTGTTTTGCTGGGGGATTTTCACAAACCCTGAATCTCACTCTGAGCTGGGAAGGAGGGCAGTTGGTCAGCAAGTTACCATTGGCATCTGCTCCTCCTTCCAGCAGATCCTGGCACACTGCTCTCAGCTGACTCCCAGCTCTCACCCACCCCAGGGCTGGGGCTCTGGGAAGGCAGTGCCCCTTGCAGGACTCAGCCACCACCCAAGGCATCACTATCTGGGCACTCCTCCAGATGCCTCCATTTCATTCTTCTTTCTCCCCACTCACTTATTTCCAGATAGTAGAAAACAGTAAACTTAGCTCTTCTGGTTCTGACAAGAATCCTTTCTTCTAATGTTACTAGATTTAGGAACACTCATTGTTTGACACACAAATTACTTGACTAAACTTGGTCTTCAACAGGAATGTTGCACAGTTGTTTTACACAAGCTGTTGCAGATTTCCTTGATCACTTTAATTGGAGGACAGGAGGTCTTCAACATTTTAAATAGCTGACAGAAGTATCTGTTCTCAACCCCTTCCCTCTAGCTAAACCTGTGATGTGTCAAATCTGTCTCCAGGACACAGACAGTGCTGTACTTTTGAACTTTTACCATATTATCCGCTCTGCTTTGCCCTAAGCTGGTTTTCTGGAAAATGAGATGGATTTTGCTTCTTGGCAAAAATAACTGTATAGAGCTGGAAAATCCAAATGAGCTGATACATCTTTTGTTAGAGCTACTTTATTACCGAGCAATTTCTTTTTTTTTTTTTTTTTGGACATTGACAGTATAGGTGCAGTTTTATATTTTCTCTATTTGGTTTTTATCATAAAGCCATCAAATAGCACCTCTTTTTATACCTGATTAACTTCAAAATAGCGCAAATTTTATTCCACGTTTTGGGCTTTTGTAGGAAATTAAAAATATTTCAGAAATAGATTTTTCAACTAATAACATGAATTATAGGAGCTGATAAATATGAGATTAATAGCTAAGAAAACAGTCATTTCAGATGGATAATTTAGATTTTTATCATTTATTAATCATAAAAAGTAAACCTGCTGTATAACTAATTTTAGTTTTATCAAGAAGATGGATTGTTCCAGCTAATGAATGTATAGATATTCTATGCCAAAGGCATTCGTAGGAATCTGTTAATCATTTAACTGTGTCATGGCATATGCTTTGTCTTCATAAAGCAATTAATACATATAACTTTCTCCACTGAAATGCATGTTGGTCTTCAGTGCCTACAGCAAATTAGGACAGCATTTGTCTTAAAATACTGCTTCAGAATTGCAGATACAGAAATTTAATGGGGATAGTATCTCCAGGTAGGGACCCTTGCCAGGCAGCCTGCACTGCTGCCATGTGAAGGAGGTGCTGTTTGCAGCATTTCAGGGAGCTGATACATACTGGTCACGTAGACTGAGTGGAGGGCTTGTGAATGGTCTCATCCTAATCAGCTAATCCTTCCCTGCTTAGATGGAAATGTTGGCATAAACACGTGAAAATCTCTTTTCCATTTAGAATCTTTGGGATGGGGCCTATCTGTTACATGAAAATCATGAAAGAAATTACCTCACTGGGACTTACTCTTGGCAAGGGTTTAGAGATGCTGCTGTAATAGAAATAATGGTGCTGATTGCTGCTGGCCATTTTCCTGAGGTGGCATATGCGGTTGAACCAAACATAGAGGTTAGAGGGTAATAGTTGCACTCAGGGTTATTTTTAGTCCATCCTAGAAGAGACTGTGAAATTTTAAAAATGGATTTTTATATTTGAGGAAATTACAGCTTTCTGGAAAAACTTCCGAGCTATGACAAAAACTGGGAGACAAGAGGGTATTTAAATTTGGAGACTGGATTTCTATATTCTGGTCATTCAAAGCTGTTTGCTGCATCTCCTTTCTTCCTTCTGGTGAGGTGAATGAAAGAAAAGTGTGATTGTGTTTAGCTTTTATTCACAGCATTGTTATAATTTCAAAGCAAATACAGATAGAGATAGAAAGCCGACAGTGGATAAATCAAAAGACAACAGGCACTCAAATATTTAGCTCTAGCTAATCCAGCTCTAAACCACATTTTGTTTGGCTGGTTAACGACCTGTATGTTGCTGTACCACCTATACTGTGTTATTTTATTTATACCTTTAATACATTATCGGTAGGCGACATTATGGGTAAAGCACTGTTGCTAAAAGAGAAGGAAAAATTATAGTTATTGCTATAATAAACAGCTTGAGAATATCTTTTTAAGAAGATTGCAGTGATACAAAAGGAAATAGCATGAGATTGCAACATCAATTATTTAGAACAATGTCATTATATTCATTTTTTACCCTATTTCTTTTCTCAGAGGCAAAGTTCAGTCTTTACAGCATCAGGTTTCTGGAGGCATGAAATGCCTGCTTGGGTCAAAAGTCCATAGCTTTCTGATGAACCAGGTCATGAGACTAACTGAGCGGGTGTCCTTGAATGGATGAGGCAGAAGTTCTCCAGAGGTGGAGATGAGGGAGTGCCTGAGTGCTCCCAGCATCGCTCTTGTGTGTCTCATCCAGCTATAGCTCTGCTGGACAGGAGAGGTGCCAGTGGCCTGAGGTTTTCTGGGACTTTGAGGAAAATAGCAATTTTAGGCCATCTTGCCCTAGTTTTAGCTGGCTTCTGGGAATAAGAAAGGGAAAATGGATCTTTGTAAAGACTTAGAGAATGTTACTGAGAGGGAGGGGATGAAATCGGGTCCTTATGGAACACTGAACCTGGTTTATAAATGGAGTGAGGAAATGTAAGTCATTGTGCAATTCTAAATTTGGGACTTTTGTATGGATATTACTTAACTGAAGACATAAACCTTTCCTGAAAAAGAAAATGCAATTGTGCCAGGCAGGTAGGAATGCTCAGGTTTCATTAGAAGTGAAAGTAAAGGCAATAAACAAACACAAGAATAAAAATGTTTTCTTTTTCCTTCTTTACCGCTTCCTTTTAATTCTGTTCACAAGTAAGAATTTCTTCAGAAAATAAACTAAGGAGGTGCTACTAAGCATGCAGGTTGAGAACATCATACCTCTTGCTTATATTGATGTTTGGAAACAACGCTATGAACAATCCACTCAGCATAGTTTTCTCAGTGCAAGTAAAATTTTCAGTGGCACAAACCTCGTAAAAATAAATGATATTTTATATAAATGCTGAGTGAATACACAGAAGCTGTGAATACAGTTAGGATAGCTGCCACTGCTTAAAGGTCAGTAAAGCATAGCATTAAACAGCACATTTTGTGCTCCCAGACACGTAACTCATGATAAATTTTATGCAGTACATTTCTGAAATATCTATGGACACATTTTTGTCAATAATTCACAATCCTTTAAAAGCTTTTTTTTGCCTTTTGACAGTCAATGGCAGGACATAGTGTCTATAAAAGTTGCTGGTACTGGACTTCCACGGTCAGTTTAATTGGAGGACAGATGATGCTGAACTCCTACAGCAGCTGATATGTCCCCAAGCTCTTCCTTCCAGCTAAACCTATGGCATGCAAGTGCAGTCGGCAGGATATGTGCAGGACCTTTAGCCAAGTGCTCTGACCATTTTCTCCAGGGGAGGTTTTTATTACTTGTTGTCTCCCTTTGCAAGGTGATGGGTTTCTAAAGCAAGCGTAGGAGGACTCAGAATGCATATTAGTATGAGATATTTAGTGGGAAATGTCATCCCTATGACACGATTTTTTTCCTGCGTCTGTTTGCTAGTGTAAAGTCAGCAGAAGTAAATTAGCTGGCAGATTTCAATGGAGAGTGTTACCTGTGTCCTCTGCCAGATAGCATGTGGAGTGCCAAATTAGAATTGATTTCTCAATAAAATTGAGTTCAGCCTCCTCAACATAATTTAAGACAGAATGACAAAATCTCTCTCACTCACTTTTTAATTTTATTATTTTTGGTCAGTTTTGTTCCTGGATATTTTTGCTGCCCTAATTGCTTGTTATTGTCTTTTTCCTCGAATCTTTTCCCTTGTCCAGGAAAGCAAAACCTCATCTGCTTTTATAAGCAAGTGAGGAGTAAAGTAAAAGGGAAAGGACTTCTATGCATCACCTCCCTTGCCTCTCCTCACACTCCTAAGACTCTTCTGGCAGCCGAGCCAGGAGCACAAGTTCCCTCTCTGTGCTGTGACTCAGATGCTGAGAGCACAACAAGCTGTTTACAGTCCCATCCTCATTTCTCCTTCCCACTCACAGCACGTTGCTTTGGGAACCACCAACCAACCTAATTAAAACAAATTTTTCCTATTGTGGGAGCAATTCCCCAAATGCTCCGCCTCGCCAGAATCATGCTGTGTCTGCTCAGTTCGCTACCTCCATCCAGCTCCCAAAGACGCTCATCTTACTGTAAAGAAAATCAATGCCTTCTAATGTGGCATTAGTTCTTAAATTCAGCACATTTATCACATATACTTCTATGGAACCTGAGGTAATATGTGGAAGTGAAAAAAATACCTTCTTTTTTAAGAGACTTGCAGAGTAAGTGGCTTCGGAAACATTAGCAGTGCCTGTTACATGACTGAGTAGAAAAGCTATTCAGAACTAAATAAAGCAGGGGTTTAAGTGGGGAGGCACAGGTGGAAGCACAAGATGGCAGCACTGTAAGGATTGCAAAAGATCTGGAAGTGTAACCACCACTTGGAATTTCCTGGCTTGATTTTTGCGGTAGAAAAGGCAATTGCACCTATTCATTATGCCTAGCCCAGGCTTACAGCCTTGCAAGGACAGCAAGATTTCCAAGATGCCATGACAACTGTCCTCTTTCTCAATGACCAGGACCTATTTCTCACCCCACGTGAACTCCAGCAGGAGAGGTCACTGAGGTTGCATGGCTGCAGCAGTTCAGATCAGTCTTCCAGAGAACTGAAAGCTTCCATCCCTCAGCTCGTTCTCTGGAAATCAAGATATAACATGGCTTTAGAAAGCACAAGCGTTCATCTCCTGTCACTTGGGTGCCTGTAGTGTCTAGGGTGGAATGGTGTATGTTTCTGCCAACCCTGTTTAGCAAAGACAGAGTTTACAAGGAGTGCTGAGCAGCATAGTAAGGCAGTGGCATTCCTCAAAATACTTACCTTGTTCAGCTTTTTGTCTCTGCCTTCTAGTTCCAGCATTTTCTAGCTTTATTTTTCCATTGGAATGCTTGGACCAGCCATCCCTCTTTTGCCTGTTTTTGGGCAGCTTCATGGAAATTCTCCCTGGCTGTAAGAGTAGGAACATGCCTCTACACCTTATTTTTTTTTTTTTCCTTCATGTGAGATTGATAGTTCCTGGAGTGTTCTTTCTGTTCTTTAATCATCCAAACCATACTACCATACTGGTATGTAGCTGTGCCCCATGCTAGGCCCTTCTTTCTTTCTCCTCCTTGCTCCTCATATGCTGTGGTTCTAGGTCTCCCTGCTCCCACCTGTATCCTGTTTATTTTTCTCTATCTGCATAAGTACACCTAGAGCATAAATCCTGCTTTACAGATGTTTATTACTAAGTCTGGACTGGAAATACATAACACTTCTTGCTACAGTTTTACTTATTTGTGGAGTAGATTTTTCTAGTAAGAGCCAGAAATAAACTCCATTGATACCTCATGGTGCAATGTAGGTATCAAGCCACCTACAAGTGGCCGCCATAACTTCTGGAGGAAGTAAGTGCTCAGGCTGTGAGCTCTCAGGCGTCTGAGAGCAGTGGCAAACACTGGGCCATGTGCTTGACTTTAAGTATGCCAGCAATTGAGTGGAGATGGGTTAGACTAGTAATACATCTTCATCATATTCTAAACTGCCCATGGATTGGTGGAGCTTCTGAGTTACTTGCACTCCCAGGTCAAAAGCTGTAATGGAATAGGAAGTTAGATAACTGAAATACTGTCTAACTAAATGAAAGTCTTATGTTGGGGTGGAGTAATTCTGCTTCCAGCTGTTTCCAGAATATGGGAGTGAGAATTTAATTGGAAGGGCTGGTTGTCTCTCCTTGGGTGTATATGCAGACTGGCTGGTGGATCCATGTGGATGATGGCTATGCTTTCTAGGATTGCTGCTGCTTGAGAACAAGATGATCATCTCAGATGAAAGGGCTGAGATGTAAGGGCAGAAATGGAAGAGTACTCATCCACCTCTGGAAGATTTTGTAGCAGAAATCTTTGTGTTTCCCAGTGCCCAGTTCTTTTGTTAAAGATCTCCCTTAATTGCTTCAGTCAAAGGATAGGAGGAGCCAGATGTTGGTGTAGTATATCCATGAGCAAGATCAGAGTTCCACTCATCCCAATGGATTTGGTCCTGAGATCTCTCCTGAATACAGACACAGGTTTGGGACTTGCCCTGCTTTCATTCTTTCCTTGCTGGCTGGAGAGAATAAATGGATTAACTAGCACTTTTGAGAGGAGTCTTCCTGGCAGTTGTTGAGTCTCAAAATGTCGATTCTCAAGGCTGACTTCACAAGGGATTTAGTCCTATCTTTTGCCAGCAGGTTGAAATTACCCTCTATGTTT
>VXBB01010194.1:0-22164 GCA_013399915.1 Illadopsis cleaveri | reverse complement strand
AAAGGAGAGAAAGAAAAAGAATAAAAACACATTGAAGAGAACAGGGATTTGTAAAGGTGGGTTTTGGTGACTGGGAGCTTATCCCACAGAGTGTGTATAGTGGGATGTGTAGGGTACAGCAGCAGAGAAAATGAAAAGTGCTAGGTCATCCTGTCCTCTTCTCAGGCACACACTATCCCCTTGGTAGCGCAGGTTTATTTGCAGGAATGCTTTGTCCCTGAGTCACGCTGGTTGGGGAGAGGCTTTACATATGCGAAAAGGAAAAGAAGATATACTTGGGTGCTTTGTCTTCTAGAATTTTCACCGTTTCCCCAAACCAGCTATTTTTGGTGAACAGGCTTGAACATGCCAAGCAGTATATACACCATGTGCTAAGTGTTTTTATTATTTATTGTTTTATTTACTATTAATGTATTATTTAGTGAGTATTGGGATTTTCAACACTTTATTTGGGAAGCTATTGTACATTCTGATAGATTTCACTGTCAGAGTTTTTAGTGACAGCTTGTATCTTCCTTTCCTTAATTGCTGCCTGTTACTACTTCTTGTGTTCTCTGGTAACTAATTATAAATGTTAAAATGTCAATTTAGGAAAAATATCAGGGCAGGTTTCACAAGGGTCAGTGCTGATCACAATATTGTTTAATACTTTCCTAAACAATATATAGAGCAATACAATTTGCAGATGATGCCAAATTAAGAAGGATCATAAACACAGTGGAAGGCAGAGAGAGAGAGATAACAAAAGGATATTGAGAGTTTAAAGAACTGTGCAAAAATTAACAAGATGAGATTTAATTTAGATAAAATACAAGGTCATACACTATGGGAGAAAAATACCAACTACATAATGGAAGATGCTGGTTGGAAAACAGCAATAATGGTGATATATTTTACATTTATGTGGCTTCTTTCATCTCACAGAGTCCCTAAGAGCTTTACAAATTATATAAATTAATATAGAAGCTACACATAAGGATTATCTTATTCTCCATGGAGACACCTCCTGTGTTGGTGCAGAATATGACAGCTATTCAGCTGAACTCTGCAGTGATGTGTAACAGTTCAGGACAAAATATTACAGGTCCCCTTGAAATGGCAGTAAAAGTTAACGGAAGCCAGCATTTGTGCAGAAGGGCTGCTTAAAACTGTTCCTCTGATGAAAACTGCCAGAGCTTTTTTTTTTAAGCTGCAGATGATTGAGATCTCAGTTTTACATCTGTCTTTACTGCAGTAACACAGAGCTGAACCCCCTGACTACTGGTGGACAATTGCAGAAGAGCTTATTGTGTGAGGCAGTTGGGAAAAAGCATGAGTTTTTTTACTGGAATAAACAAATACATATGACCTGTTCATTAAAGAACATTATCTGTTGTTAGTTGAGGGCTATTCATTTTCACATGGATAGGGAAGCATAACTGGAGGGTATATGAAATGGGTGATGGGAAGAGAAGACACTTGAAATGATGGCTGTGGGATCTGGCCAAAAGGGAAGGGATCTTCTTTCCATGAAGAAGATGGAAAACATAAGTGATAACAGAGTAGAAGAACAAGATGGTATGGGACTAATAACACAAGAAAGGTAATAACGTGGGAGAGGCCAGGGTTAGTTTCTGTAATGGCTCCGGTATTGCTCACCATGTCCATGTTTTCCGGTGAATATACTTTAAACTGTGGCATATCAGAAGGCACTGCAGAATTTGGAAGAATACTTTCTTATTTGGTGTCTCTGTCCTGCTAACTCTAGGCAATATTACAAAGGTGAACACAGGTTTTGAATTTACTCGCCTTTGATATATTTGTGTCTCACAGTGGAGACATATTGCAGGTTGTGTGTAGGGTGGCCTCTCAGAAGCCGATCCATTGTTAATTTCTGACAGTCCCATGTCATCACAGAGTGGCTGGTGGCACAGTGTTCCCAGTGGGATGGCGGGATTTGCACTCTCAGTGCTTGCCAGTCCTAACACACATATGCTAAGATAATGTCCAGAGGGACAAATGCTAAAGAGTGTGTGACCTCGAGGGGCCTGGTGTGTGCAGTGTGCTCATCCTGCTCTCTGGGGAACCAGAGGTCTTTGCAGGATCCATGTCTGATACCCCTGATGCAAACTGCAAAATCAGGTCATTCCCTAGGTGACAACCAGTTCCATATGTCTTACCAAGGGATGGCTCTTGAATTGGGAATATCTTGAAGCCGTTTCAGGCATCACGTTTGTTGTGGGTTTACTGTGGCTGGATGCCAGATATCACTTTCCTCCTCAGCTGGGAAGAGAAATATAACAAAAGACTCCCAGGTCAAGATAAAAACAGGTAGAAATCACTCACCAATTACTGTCAAGGCCAAACAGACTCAAAGTGGCAAAATTAGCTTAATTTATTACCAAATCATTCAGAGTAGTTATTGCTGCTACGTGAAATAAAGCAAATAATGTGAAGTAAAAGCAAATCTTAAAACCACCTTCTCCCCAGCCCTTCCTTCTTCCTGGGGTCAAATTCAGTCCCAGATTCTCCACCTCATCCCCACAGTGGCACAGGGCGGGCAGGGAATAGGGGTTGTGGTGAGTTCATCAAACATATTTTTCTGCTGCTCCTTTCTCTTCAGGGGGAAGACTCCTCACACTCTTCCCTACTCCAGTGTGAGGTGCCTCCTATGGGAAGCAGTCCTCCATGAACTTCTCCAAATTCTGGGCTGCAGTTCTTCACAGATTGTTTCAAGTTGGGTCCCTTTCTAGGTGTGCAGTCCATCAGGAACAGGCTGTTCCTGTATGGATCCCCCAAGGGATCCCCCAAGTCCTGCCAACAAACCTGCTCCAGCATGAGCTGCTCTGTCCACTGTTCCACAGGTCCTGCCAGAACCTGCGCCAGGGTGGGCTTTCCACAGGGTCACAGCCTTCTTTAGGCATCTGTCCCCTCCATTGTGGGCTCCTCCAGGGACTGCAGGTCAGTCTGCACCCCTGGGGATCTCCATGGCTGCTGGGGCCACAGCTGCTTCACCATGGGCTGCACCATGGGCTGCAGGGGAATCTTCTCTGGCACCTGGAGCTCCTCCTCCCACTCCTTCTTCACTGACCTGGGTGTCTGCAGAGCTCTTTCTCACACGTCTCTTCCAATTGCTGTTGCACAATAGTTTTTACCCCCTTCTTAACTACGTTCTCTCAAAGGTGCTAAAGCTGTTGCTGGTGGGCTTGGCTTTGATCAGCAGTGGGCCTCTCCTGGAGGCACCTGGTACTGACTCTGTTGGATGTGGGGGAAGCTTCAGAAAGCACAAACGTTCATCTGCTGTCACTTGGGTGCCTGTAGTGTCTAGGGTGGAATGGTGTATGTTTCTGCCAACCCTGTTTTAGCAAAGACAGAGTTTACGAGGAGTGCTGAGCAGCATAGTAGGTTGATGGCATTCCTGGCTGCATTTCAGAATGGGCATCCCTGTAGCCCCTCTCACTGCAAAAACTTTGTCATGCAACCCCCATGCAACTTCATCCTTCCAGGAAGGCCTTTTAATAGGAATGGTTTGTGTCTGCATGCACATGTCCCACTGAATATAGGTTTAGTGCTTTTACCTACTGGTCCAAATTGAGAATTAATATGTCACATTTACCTCTCTGCTTTGTTTCTCTCTGTAATGCCATGCGGTAACATGTGGCTAAAGGGCAGAGGAATGGGAAAGGATGATTTTCTGACAAGATTCTCCAGTCCCTGTTTGAAGCTGTGTATCTTTAAACTGCTAGTTTTGATTTTTCTTTTCTGCTCAGCAAATAAAATAGAACTTCTTCCCCTCCCACCCACTCAAATATTTTCTGTGCTCATTTGGCTCCTACTCTCTTGAGGTGCAGCTAAGTGCTTGGATGTGTAACTCCCTGTCCTGTATGACCGTGCAAAGTGAATTTAAGCTGACATTTCAGTTTTGGAATTTTTTACATTTGGAGTCCAGCAGTTGCATAATATTTTTGGTGAGATCACTAGTGTGGCCAGCTGCTATCACAGACCTGCGCAGAGGATAGAATTCATAAGGTCTGATTTTCCACCTGCCTGCCCCTTGTGCCACTACTCATAGCTGTGCAAACTGCCACCATTGTTCTTCTGCAGCAGTTTCACATCCATTTTGCACAGGGATGACTGACTCTAGGAAGATGCAAACTGGTGTAAAACCATCTCTACCCAAGGCACGAACCAGCACCCTCATGGTCTGTTGACTGTAAATCTCTTACTTTTAGATGAGCCTTGTAAGAAGGAGCATTGGCATGGCTAAGCTAGTGTGAATCACACAAAGTTACCTCAGCTAAAATAAACTCCCTTCTTCCTTCTCAATGCAGCCCTCCTGCCGGTGGGGTGTTTGTGCAGCTTGGCCAGTAGCATCTCCATGCTGCCAGGATCCACAAGTCTTAGAAAAATTGTGCTTTGGGGTTAGTACTCCTATCTACTGCAGGGATGCTGGCTTTGAGCAAAATGAATTCAAAACAGTGGGTTTCAAATAAGTGATCTTGGGAAAGAGGGTCTGGCAACTAGTGTGTTATGCTTTTAAAGTGTATTAGTTCTGTATTAAAAATCCTTGCAGCTATGTCCATGTATGGAGTAGCTCAAGGTTTGTTCAGTTTTGGAAAGGGCAAGCATCACCTTTAAAACTAAAGTGTGCTCTTGAAGTTCTTTTGAGGGAGCTGTCAAACCAGTATCTCATTTGCTTTTTATTACATCTGAGCAGTAGTTAAAACTGGAAAGGGAAGAAACCAAGCAGCTGAAGGACAGACTTGCTCTCCCCTGGTGATGTAGAAGTGCCTGCTTCAGTCTTCTGCCATTTTGCTTGAGAGAGCTGGAGCACTTGAGTTATGGTGACATCTATTAGAATTCAATTAGTGATAGTTCACTGACCCAAATTAACATTCTTTGTTAAGCTCAAGTCAGTGTATATGTATGCTATTTCCAGGCCAAACGGACCTGCATAGAAAAGAGGCTCCGAATCTCTGAGCTTGTTGGCAGTGTCTTAGTAACTGGATTCAGAGCACAAGCTTATCTAATGCCAGCGCTTTAGGCTGGCTAATAGAATTGCACATGTGTGTGGTTTGTAATTAAACTGTGCAGAGCTCTGACTCGAGGTGAGTGGGGAGCAAAAGGACAATGGAGGACATGCTAGGACCTTCCCTGCAGTCTCTCGGCTCCTCTCCTCCATCCTGGGGAAGAGGCGGCTGCTGGGACGTGCTGGAGGTGTGGATCTCTACTGGGAAAGGCATTCTGCCATGTGGAGTGGGTTGGAATATTTCTCTCTCACTTCACGTCTTATTTCAAGTCTTTTACAGGCTCCAGACAGCATCAGATCTGCCCAGGTCCTAGATTGGGTGTCATTGGCTTTGGTGCTGGGGCTATATTAACCCACTTCTCTCATTCACTAAACCTTTCAGACGCCCAGTCCATGGATTGCTGGGTTTGGCTGAATGACTTTGGCAGTGCTTTGCATTGTCAGGCCTGACTGTCATAGAAATAATGTCACTGCAGTCAGGAATGCTGTTCAGCATCAGGAGAGGAAACTGAAGGAGATTCCCACTGTTGCTTTATCGTGGTCTATCTGTTCAGTGACTTGAAATATTTCAGAGCTGTCCATGTGGTTGTGGTTTCCCTACAGTTTATTTTTTTTGTTTAGAAAACTTGCTGGGTAGTATTTACCCATGTTTGCAACTTAGGTTTGGGGGTTTTTCATGTGCTTTTATGGCTTTATCCCTCTAAGAATGAGTGAATAGCTGGCTACAACTAGCTATGATTTTTGTTGAAAAGAAAACATAACTTATTAGCAAACAGTGGTTAATGATTGATTTTTAAAGGGGGAAAAAGGCTGTTTAAAATAATTTTTCACAGACTCTACTTCCATGCTGACATTTACACTAAGACATTGGGCAGAGACTTGTTAGTCTGGATCTGTTCCCATGTGTCACTTTGACTAGTTTAAACTGTCACCAAGCATCTTAGAAAAGTCAGCTTCACGTGTCTTGCGGATATCATTCATTATAGTTCACATTTTCATTTTAATGACGACTGATGGAGATGTCAAGAAGTGTTGAGGCATTTGCGCATTACACTTACGGATATTTTCTCTTATTTAATAGGGTTTTGTCTCAAGATACAGTTAACTATTATAAGACTAAATTATTCCTTGAGCAAGTGAATGTTTCCCTTGTGTGTGGATTTGAATTTGATCCACAGAGAGCAAGTTCTTTTTCTGATACAGTGATTTTCCTTCATTATCTCTGCCTGTTTTCTGTTTGGTAACTTGGATAAACATATTTCAAATTTAAATACACCAATCCCCATGGAAAAAAATAGCTAAATACATGTCAGCATCTGTAGAGAACATCTTTCTGATTATGACTGTGCCCAGTACAAGGTAAAATTTCAGAACATCTCTTTTCAATATATTTGAAGGCATTTACTTATCCAGCAGTACAGATGATGCTTGAAATGCTGAATAATAATTGTTGAGAGCCAAGGTAAATGATGGTGCAAATGTGAAAGTGGACACAGGCATTAAAGTCTATGTGAGTTGCACTACTTGAATAGACAGGTGATAACATTTGCATATGCAAACTTTGTTTTACCTCTGAAATGATCAGCTAATGTGCTTACTTGCCTGTGCAGGTATTGGGTGCAGAGGGTAGGGCAGCTGGTTGCAGAGGTGAGGGATGAAGGGTCCAGGACATACTATAAACTCTAATTCCTGCTGGCCCTGGCCCTGCTTGGGAGTAGTGGAATATGCCTTGTAGCCATGGAAGGTTTTGGTGTGGGTTGTTTGTGGTTTTTGTTTGGTGGGAGTTTGCTTTGTTTCTTTTTGATATCAAATGGTCATATTTCTCTCCATCTTTTTAGGATTAAAATTAAAATAGGTCTTGCTGCAATGACAGTATCATTCACAGGCTGTAGCTGACCATTTCACTCAGCAGCATCACATTAGCTCTCTCTTCAAACCTCAGTTTCTTCTAAGTTTGGCCAGCCCACCTCAAAAGCTGTGAAAGCCTCCTGCTCCTGTTTCAGCTCTTTCTGAGCTATTTACTGCTTTACTGCTGCCATCTGGTATGGGATCCCTTTCATCTGTGGATTTCCCATTTCTCTTCTGATCAGTGCTAGCAGCCAAAATTCAAATCTGCAGTTGGAGATTTCAGTCCTCCTGTTCTCCTTCCTCCTCTTCTGAGGCAGGGGCAGAAGACCTCTGTGCCACAGGTTTCTGTTTGACCTACATGTAGATGCTTGGCCAGTGGCATGACTGTGGTGGTGTAAAAGATCTTGACTGTAAAATGAAGGCATTTGGAAAGCCTTGAAAATGTTCCTTTAAAGAGCTTATTTACTAATTTTTTTTTGTTGTTGTTTTTCTTGCATTATGGTTTAATTAGGGATGAAATTTGCTTTCTTCATAAGTGCAACATCTGATATGCTTTTGTCTCCATTTCTCATACCTATTCATATTCCCATCTATAGAGAAAAAGTTGAAAATTTTAATTAGTGTAATTGATGTTCTTTGCAAGACATTTCTGCTCCCAGTTTCAGTCCAGTTTGGAATATGCAATAATAAAGCAAATACATTTCTAGGGCAGAACATTTTTTTTTGTTGGATTTACATGTGATATTAAAAAAATCACTGTTCATAGAGTAGTAGAAATAGAGTAGTAGTAGAAATAACATTTTAGTTCTCTGTTAGCTACATTCTCTTCAAGGGTCGATAGAAAGTGGCATTTGCTCTGTGATGCAGAAAATAATCTGTTAAAGAAAAAAGATACATACATCTGTAACCTGCAAAAAAAAAAAAGTGCCTTTAGACTAGGAAAGAACAGTAGTATGTGGCGCTCAGACTGGAGAAGAATTAATAAAATGTGGAGAAAGTTTTACATGAAAAGTAAAATACGAGAAAAGCACTCAGATTCCTTCATCATCAGAAACCTCAGCAATAATGGAATAGTTCATGCATTTTGTTGCTTTACTTGAGTTCAAAGTTCTCTTCAGAATTTAGTTTTTGCACCAAAGTTCAACAGTCTCAAGAGCGTTTTAATACCTTGTGCTGTTGTAATTAGTCTGCATTTTAAGTTCAGTAGTGGCCTGACTAATGTACTCTTAAGAGGCTTTATTTGGAAAAAAGTCAATATATGAAGCCAATAGAGCTCTTGAGAGTTTGTGCCACATACACATTCACAAATAGAAAATCATGTTATCAATTTTCATTTGACTTTTAATCAATTACAGTGACAAAGAGATGATTTGAAGTCAATTTTCTGTTGGTGCTAAATTAGTGTTTGATCACAGATGTTTACTCTGGTGACTGCTTTCTTTTGCAAAAGCCTTGTAAACTAAGTTGCATAGATTGATGCCTCTCATTTTCAGGTGATTAGCAGATTTTTCTCTTATTTGTCTGCTTTTAGCAGCATGAGAGATACGCTTCTCCTGGGATACGATTGTGTGCAAACCTCTTAAGCTAAACATGGAATTTAGTAATGATGCCTGGCATTGACTTAGAAGTGCAGCTCTTTGAATGGAGATGCTCCTTCTCAGTGATCCAGCACTAAATCAGTTCTCCAAAAAGGAGACTCCTCCATCCCATCTGTTTAGATTTGTAAAATTCATGCTAACAATAGCTTTTGACCAAAAGAACATTTTGCTTTCGACTTAATATTAAGAAACAGAAGGCAAAGAAGAAAAGAAGAAAAAGCTATAAAAATAAATGTGAAAAATAAGAAGCGAGAGTTCTTTGCAAGAGTCAGAGAATCAATCTTGAAAGCATTTCTATTTTTTTTATGCCCCTTCTTTATTTATCAGCTGTTTAAAATAGATAGGCCAAGACTTTTCGTTCTCTATTCATAGAAGAGCGAGACCACATAGCAGGCACATATGGAAAACTACTCTGTCTTCTTTTGGATTCCCCAGATGGGATTCAGAATATTAGTTTGATGCTTAAATTCGCATAAACCCAAGCTTAAGACCAGATTTTGAAGTGGTCAGTGCCCTCAAATGCAGCCAGTATATTTCTTATTTAAATTCTGGTATGAGTTGCCAGAGAGCAGGTGCTAAATGTTGGAATTTTTCATTCATTTGAAATCTGTGTGTCATACTAAGAGATGCAGGACACTGAACATCACTGAGAATCCAGCTGTAGAAAAATACTGCATAAAATGCAAACCATAGCACACAACCCAAACCCATCATACAAATCAGCCTAAATCATCAAAGCAATAGATCAAACAAATGCCTCAAAATTCAGTCTCTCTCTCCTGTCATTCTCTCCAAATGCTTTGCATAATACCCTGAAGATCAGCAAACAGATTTTGCCTGGTATGCAGTAAAGTGAGGATTGAATTTTACTGAGGGACCATGGAATAAGAGAACCCACCAGAAACCTTGTCTATGCTGAACTAAAGTTGTAATACTTGCACAAAGAGAATACAGAGGGTTTTTTTCAGTTAGATTTTGGTCATTTGTTGTTAATTGTACGTAAGACTCAATGGTTTAGCAACCTCTTCCATTGATAATCCCTGAGTCATGATTATGTAGCTTGAAAACCACAGGTCATATTCTGAGTCTGAAAATTGATAGTTCTGATAAATACATTTTTAATGCCTCATAAAAAAATCTACTTCATGAAAATATTAAAGGATTAAGTCTCTTGAATTGGCAACCCCAAATAAAGTATTTCAGCTTGTGTTCTTTGGGATTTGCCTTCCCTTCCCCTCTCATAACAAAAAAAGACAGTAAAGAAAATTGTAAAGTAGGAAACAAAGCAGGGAAGTTAATTGCTCATTTTTTGTTAAAAATATGGAATAATTCTACATGTCTGGGAATTACTTGCTTTTTTGTTAAAGCAAGACCCTACATTTAACAACGTTCACAGGAAACTTTCCATCAGTAATACTGGCATTTGATATGAGAGAAAGGCTGATTTTTTTTTCTCAAATGCAACGGCAGCAAAATGTCTGGCCAGTTCATTCAGATGTGACCCTGTATCCTGCACCAGCTTTTTGGAAAGGAGATAGAGTACTGAGGGAGTTAACAAAAAAGTGACCAGACTCACCTGTTTGACTTGCTGTGTGTAAAAGGTGGGCAAACTCCTCACTGGCAGTAGTGTGGTTAATCTCCATTAAACCCAGTTTTCCCGTGGCTGCAAAGGAGGAAGGTGACCCCAGGGCAGGACAGCAGAGGTGAGTAGTCTCAGGGGTGGGTGCTGGTGAGTCTTGGTGGTGGAGGCTTTGCAGCCCAGAGTGCCACATGCCCAAACTTACAGGAACCAGCTCGACCTAGTTTAAACCCCCTAATTTAACAAAACAAACAAATAAAAAAAGAATTCTTCTCTCTGTGTGCCATACACTGAAAGGCTAAAGGAGGGATTTATCAGGGAGTCTGTGGGGGCTGTATCCCCCTCTCTCTGTTGATAGCAATAGGTCTGGTGCTTGCACTGGTGTGCCGTGGTGAGCCCCTGCTTTCGGCTCTCCTGGTGGGCTGAGCCTTCATCCAGCATGAAGCACTTAGTGCAGGTAAACTACATTAAGTCCCCAACAAGGAGAAACATTGTGACTCTTAATAATGATGCCAAATCTGCAGCTGTAGCTTTGGTGTTTACTCTGACCAGTGCATAGACCCTTTGAAATTTCCTGCACTATCTCTAAATTTGGTACATTAGCATATGCAAATTATCCACTTGTGTATGACCTGCTTTTTTTATTCATTCATAAAAAGTCACCTTAGTGAATGATGATAGTAAAGTTCAGTATTTGAAAGACAGTGCCTTCAAGACTGTATGAAGCACATTGCCTTGGTCATATCTGTGCCTTGATTGTCTAACAATAGAAGCTGGGGAGCTAATCAGATCTTTGTGCAATTCTGGTTTTATTTTACAAGCCTCCCTTTCAATGCAAGCCCAATATGCTATATTTATCTCCTCTATTACACTGTTTCCTTACAGCATTTTCCTGAGTTTTTGTGTTTAATAGGATAATCTGAGGGTCTGATTCACTTCCTGCTTGACGTGAATACCTCTCTCATGATTTTTAATCTCACTTTCCATTAAAGTAAATATGAACTACTAGTATCTCAGGAGGAGAAATGGAACCTGGATTATTGGGGGTTTTTGGCTCCAGTTATGTTTTGCAGGTTAATATGTCTTTTTGGAAATCATACGTGGTAACTCTGTCTCCAGTAATTGTTCAGCAGAAGACAGTGCTTCCACTGCTAAATTGCAGCGTGCTTGTAGGCCAGGCTTTTCTGCAAGAGTAAATAAAAGCTGCTTGCCTTGTCTTAACTTTCCTCTCCTTTACTACAGGTGGGAGTGCTCCCAGTGATATCCAGAAGGACTCTTTTTCACTGTCCTTTCTTCTGTTTTCCATTTGTCTTGTCAGTTTTGGAGTAGAACATGAAGAATGAGTTAGGCAGTCAGGTTGAATTTGCTGTATTGGGAAGGGCCTGGTTAAGACTAGAGAGAGTTAAGGCCTTTGTAAAACTTCAGAAAAAATGTCATCATGCATGAACCTATAAATCTCTTAAGTATCAAATGAGCTTTATATATAATATTACTTAGCAGGAGAAGAAAGGACATTTAAATGCTGTCAGAAATTAATTGTGAAGGATGCCTGGAAAGCTTCACAACAGAAATATATCACATTCTTTGCTGCTTCATTTTGTATTAGAGCAAATATTCAAACCAAATTTGGCTGGTGTGATGTGGAGGCAGTATGGCTTCAGCATTTCCCTCAGGACTGACCCTTTCCAGTTGGCATTGCTGCTGTTAGTGAGGTGATGAACCACTTGCTCCATGCTGGAAACTGGCCAGGGACAGAGGTAGAGGAGGACGCCACATGGAAAGGTACTGGTCCTGGGAGGGACAAAGAGTGACTCAGAACGCCTCTGTAGCACAGCTCTGGATGTTCATGTTTCCTCTGCAGCTTGAATTAATTCTCACCTGCCTTTCCACTGAGTGGTGAGGGACCCTCCATGGCAATCAGATCTGTAGTGAGGCTTCTGTGTGCTTGCCCCTCTTAGCAGCCTGGCACTTAAGAAAGCAGTATTTAACTTGAAAAATGGTTTACTTTATAGAATTTCCAACCAGCATTATGTTTATTAAAACAGCCATAAAATTCCCTGCATACCACATGAAATTCGGCTGGATAATGATAGTGCTGCTATTGTGATTATGTAAGCATAAAGCAGATGATTTACAAAGAAATAAATTCAAATAACACTGTGCAAGAAATACAGGTCTCGAAAGCTAATGCTGGGGTTGGTACTGGTAGCAGCAACGGGCTGTACAAACTTTCAGCCTAAGGTTCCTTGACTCAATTTAAGCTGAATCAGTTACCATGATCTAGTGGCTTTGTGGCAGTTTGGATAAAATGAAGTTATGGTCTGAAGTCCATTTCCTCCTGTACCTGTAGCACCAACAAAACAGCCTTCAGCAGAAGGGATGTTGGGCATGAAACAGGGATGTGACTGAATTTCCCCCCTTGCATCAGGGACACTATTCACAGGCACAGAGGGAGATGTCTGATTAGTTCTGTGTAGGTTCCCTGGGTACATTTGGTTGTGAAACCTAGGATTGCCATTCCCACAGAAAGCTGTGAGACCACATAGGAAGGGTTGAAATGGCACTGGGGATGATTGCCAAAGGATTTTCAAAACACTGGGTGGTACAGCTAGGGATTGAGATTGGATATATTAAATGCTTTTAAAATGACAGCTTCGCTTTTTTTTTTAGTGCCATTTTACTGTATTTTCATTACTAAAAATAAAAGGTCAATATCCTGGCAGGACATTGCATTGCCAGTCCACTAATTTTCAGGACTCCATCTCTAGCTATTTATTGCTTTCAGTTTTATCTCCTGCTGAAATTCATGTGAGAGCAAATAGTCACATCCTGGGTAAAAGTTAGATGTAGCACATGCCATGGTGAATAGATGCCTTTTAATTTTGGAGATTACATCAATCACATGAATGTTATTTGGACTAGCATGTGTGTTTGGAGCAAGCAAGCCATGAATATTTAAAAGGACAGACCACAGATGAGAAACCTTCAGAGGCTGACACTCTAACAGGTGTTGCTCTTACCACAGCACTTCTACAGCACTGCAACTGAACCAGTAATGGTGTACCCTTGTAAGCCAAATTAGTTGTGCTAGGTTAGTTGTATGCAAATATTACATAGCCTTTGATTGTTCACTCTGGTTTATTAATACCCTACTTTGTTAATCCTCATTCCTATTCCACTTTTAAACATACTGTCTTTCTACCCTCACAGGAGAAGGTCTGCCCAGGTGCTAACATGGGATAAATGTCCAGGTGAGGGTTGGGTTCTGAGCAGAAGATGCCTGCTTTGCCATGCAGGGCCCAGCCACATCCCTTGAGGACCAAAAACCCCCAGATCTACTGCCGCCATTTTCCTGGGGTGACATGCAAGTTCTTTCATGATGGACACAGTCATCTGGGGAAAGAGTCTTGCTGTGTCTTGGCACAAAAAACAATGAGGTGTGTTTCCATATAGCCACGAGCAGAAGGTACATCAAAATAGCTTGCAGCTGGAGAGGTCATGCTAGAGCTGTGCCATGGAGCTCAGATGTGATTGTCAACAACCCAGGTTGACCTTCAGCATACAGACACAGCCCAAATAGCTAATAAATCCAATAAGCTCTCTATGCCATCTGAAGCATCCTAATCCCAGGTTTCCCTTGCCTTTTCCTTTTTTATTTTTAAAGCATTTTTGTGACTAGTTAGTTTTGCTCTATGATTTTTCTGAACCACTGCTTCAACCACTACTTCACCCTGTACCATATGCACTGTATTTCTCTTAGATCCTCTGCCTGTAACTATGTGCAGGAGAAAATATCCATCTGTTAAAGGGTGAGGTATTAGACAGAGGGAGAGACAGTTTTAAATAGGTATTACAGGCATGTCAAATTAAGTTAAACAGAGAAGATTAGACAAAAAAAAAGTCCCAGGAAAATCTGGGTGACATTTTATTCTTGTCAAAACATGAAAAATTGTTAGAGGAGGAGTGGAAGAAAAAGGCTGTTTCATCTCAGAATCTCCCATTCTAGTTAGATAGCTGTTGTACTCTCAAAATACAATGATTTAACCATGACATGAAGATGATGAAGTGCAATTGACTGTATCAACAGTTTCACAGATGTTTATTTGAAGTTTAATGTTAATGAAATGCAGAGATGTGCCTTGTAGGTTCTTGGTTTAGTTTTTGGGTTTTTATTTTGGTTTGGTTTTTTTCTCTCTTCAAGTCCCAGTTTTCACATTTAGTGTTTCTAATAGTGGAATTAATTTATCTGATTTAGTACCTGAAGAACAATCTTCAGAAAGTAATTTAATGAATGACTGCAGAAGGAATTCTGTTTTTGAGGGGGGCCAGGGCAGAACAAGTAGAGAGATTTAAAATGAGTGAGCCTGTAGGACAAAAGATTTCTTTTGGGGTCTGTTGGAAAATCTTGCGCTGCAGCTTATAGCCTGGCAGGTTTAAACTCCCTTGTCACCAGGACTGAATTTATCATTATTAAAAGTACTAAGTAACATGTCATGCCTTTGTCGCTGTGTGAGATAATTGCAGACTCCATACTTTAAGGAAACAAACTGAGAAAAAGACTATTTACATGCACTAAAAACATGCACAGATTAGCTTCAGCTGGCCTGTTTATACTGTCAGCCTGTATTATACAGGAGATTAGATGAATGTACATAAATATTAGGCATAACAAATACTTGGCAGTGTTTCTCTGTCCTTGTGTTATGCTCCACGTAGCCCATTACAGCGCATGCCTGGGTAGGCTGGGGACACACGTGTTTAACTCCTTTAGGTCACCTGGGGTAAAAGACTGCCCAAGCAAAATGGTTTCTCAATAAACCACAATTTTTGGTGTATTATTTCCATTTGAATATTCAGGTTGGAAACTGCTGCAGCTGAAAAGGTGTGAATCAGAAGGAAGCCTCAGGATGAATTAGGATATGATACCGTTATTGTTGCTGTTTTATTTGTAGTTACCAGTTTGCATTGCCAAGTTAAGACAATTTTGTAACTTGTCATGTGCAAGTAACTAATCCATTTACACTCTCAGCTGGGAGTAATAAAACCTTCAAGATGTTAGTGGTCAGCTCTGTCTATTTAAATATTTAACATTATATTTTGTAATTTCCTTCTCTGTATTTTTGTATTTAATTGTATTGATTCTTCTGCATTTTTAATGACATCAGAAGAAAAAAAAAAGGACAAATACAGTCTGTTTGTCTCAGTGGCTAAGTATGATAACTGGTCAGCCTGGAGACATCAGGGATGGATTCCTCTGTTGCTCCCTGGGAGCTGGGTGTCTCCTGCTGGGAAGGTGCATCCTGAGGGTGTTGGTGCAGTGAGACTCCAGTAAGCTAGAACAGGGCTCAGGGACTGGGATGTCTTTTCCCATTGTTTTGTTTCTCAAGGTTTCTCCTGTGTGAGGTGATGATGATTGCTCATCATGAAATACACAGATTAAAATTTGGACTATGTCTCTTTTTCCATTCATAAATTACAAAATGGGTTACAGAAGTTGATATATTACTAGCTTATGCAAAGAAGTGCACAGAAAGCTAGACTTCATTGTTTTAAAAATGGCCTGGAATTTTGGAGGTGCAGTTTTAGACATCTGTTGAAGCTTTTTCAGAAGTCCAAATGTACCCCAGCTGCTATTGTTTTAACATTCAACATTTAAAATAATAAATAATTTTATTAACCCACCACTTTGTCTGGTGTCTGGCACAGGAAATGAATCCCAGGATGTCAGAGCCAGAGCTGTGAAACCTTTGTGATATGTGGGAAATTCTTTGGAGTCCAAGAGCACCAAATTCACAAGCGTAGTTGCAGGGTCATGGATTGGAAAAGGGGAGGAAATATACCTCACAAAGAAAGAGAAACAAGAAACTGTTGAGGAACTGATATTCCAGTGAACTGAGAATATAATTTCAGGTGCTGCATTTGGACATATTATGATAACTGGTCATGAATAAACAAATGATAACCAAAGATAAACAAATTTGTGAATTCTAGACCTTGATAGCCTTTGGTCATCCTTGATATGAATACCTCTGAAATACTTCTATTGTACATACTAACCTCTGCATAAAAACATTAAGACCACAACTAGTAGTCTCAGCTTTGGTAATAATCATTCCTAAAGTCCTTAGAAATAAAGATGCTGAAGAATCTGTGGACCACAGCTTGGAAAGCACTGTGTCAGGGCCTTGCCTGATCACAGAGTTGGCAACTGCCAAATCTCTGAAAACATTTCTAAGGAGGAAACTTTGGATTGCCTAAGTAAACAATAAATACATATGAGCTGCATCAGGGTTTTCTTACAGAAACTGTGGGACTTTCCTTTTTGCTTTATATTCTGGAAAGTTCAGGAGCTTTTTTTCATGTACCTGGAAACAGTTGATTTCAAGCTGGAGTCAGTCCTCTTCCCAGGTTTCTGCAGTCTGTTTGTGGCCATCATCTGGCATCTCCCTTCCCAGGCCATGTGTTGCATATCCCTCATCCAGTTCTTCCCTCTGCTTCATTTTTTGTCTCTATCGTTTCCTGACTCATGCTCTGCCTAAAAAGTGGTATGATGTTCCATGATGTAAATTGGTACTTTTAATAGAATTTTTCTGTTAAGGATTCTTTTGTTTGTTTGCTTGAGCTATGTCTGTATTGAGTATTTTCCTGGAGGTTGTCCAAGTAGATTTTTATACTGGCTATTTAATAGAGCTTTGAGGTACATTTTTATATGTATTTTAAAGTGCAGGACACAAGATATACTGAGCTTTAACTGGAATTACCTCATCAACAGTTGATTCTAAACCTTCAGAAATGGGATATTTTGTCTTGTCATGTTAGCAGCTTGTTGCTGTGCTGAGAGGATGACCCGTGCTGTGTTCATCAAAAAGAGGTAATGGAGGGATCTTCTGAAGATGATGTCTGTATCCCTGATGTTATTTTCTTAGGGATTTCAAAATGGACAGTGTGATGTACTTCTCTGTATGACTACATTTATACTATTTCAATACGAGGCAGAGAAATACATGCCCAAGCATATGTGTACTCACCTATTGCTTCAAAGGGAGTAGAAGGATGAGGCAACTAGTGACAGTGAAAAATTCAGTTACTGAGGCATAAAAGGAGAGTCTGAAAGTATATTCCGTTAGAGCATAGAACAGACTTTTGGGAATCACAGCATAGTGGCCTGTTTTCACTGCATCATGAACCCAGTGGAAGGACAGAGCTTGAAATGTATCCGATGTTATTGAAATATAGACGGATATTCTAAATCTACTAAATGGGACTGAGGGGACAGAGTGCATAATATTAAAAATATAATGTAAATAACAGCTTCTACAGGTGTTTCTATTTGTAGTGAACCTGTAAAATCCAGAAGCTCCAACTGACTGTAAAATTAATAATAGGCAAAGTCGATGCTAAATGGCCTCAAGAAAAAAAGGCACAAAAATCTTATAAAAAGTCAGGATCTATACGATACCTCTTGCAGTACAATATTGAACTTTCTTTCCCCTTCCCCCAAAATAACATTGTCAGTTATACAGCAAAGCTTTTACTTACTTCTACTAATGGAAAACTGTGATAACGATCTTTGAATAATAGGGGTGTAGAAATAGCAGCTCCTGGGTCCTTATATGAGCTTTACTAGTCAATACTGTAGTTTTCTTTTTGAGAGGCAGCAGTCTTGGAGGCAGGGAAACAAATCAGTTCCACACTGTGTATCTTGACCTTTTTTTGTTGTTGTTTTGGGGTTTTTTTTGTATGTGTGTGTTTCGTCTTTTTAAAAAAATCTTATATGAATTATTAAATGCAAATTCAGCAATGCAAAGGAGGAAAAAACAGATTATTTTCCTTTTGAGTTTGCTGATTAGTCAGTTGCTTAGTTCATGTAGGATGTCACTTGTGTCAAGTTTCTGTGTACTGTCATAGAACTGGAGTGTGATACTTACCGTATCTCAAGTGAATGATTTTTCAATTAGCCTGCAGTTCCTTGGCTGTATTCCGTTTACAGTCCTATGTGGATGATGTAGAGGAAAGGTTTAAGGTGTTTTGGACAACTTAGGATGTTTGGAGACGCTATTTGTCAAGAAACAATATCTTCAACAACTTTTATGTTCAATTTTTGTCCTGGGTCTTTTGTTTATTTTTATAACATTCTTTTTGAGGTGTAAAAGCTAACTTTAGGGTATTGTTTAAAATGAGGGGAAAAGGGGAGAGGAAAAAAAGCCAGTGTTAAAAGATGGAGATATCTGGGGGCATATGACTGTTTTTACGGTGGAACTGCAAATGGGAGGGAGCTGTGAATTGGTTTACTCTGACAGCCAAATCGTGAAAGAAAGGAAAGATCAGAAATATTTGAAAATGAGATCATACAGCATGTGAACTATACAGACATCTCAACCATGTTTTTTTATGAGAAGTTTTACTGACATTTGAAAAGCAGGGACCGGTTCCCTAGTCTTAAGGTTGACTGACGTTTAGGGGCAGCGTAAGGCGTGATTTCCTTCCCCTCTTTTTAAAAGGAAGTTTTCATATATTGGGGTGAAGGAGAAGACTGGTTACAGCTTGCAAAGCATTCACATCTGTGTAGAAATATGAAAAAAGTAACCTGTGACATTTTAAACATTTTGCTGAATCTTGTTTTGTTTTTCCTCTATAGAGGCACGGATACAGAGCTACACTGCTGTGGGGAGGGAGAAAACTTGAAAATGGTTTCATTTCAGGTATTTTTCCCAGCAGTTCAAACACAATTGCACAGAATTATCAAAATCGGGGTAATTTGGGGTAGTCTACGAGTACTGCTGAACAAGCTGCTACTCAGTAAGACCAGGGCAGCATGTTTTATCTTTGTCCCAGATGCAAGCAGGCAGCCAGGCTCATGCCAGGGACAAGTTCAGGAACAGCTGCATGGGGGGACAATACCAGCACCAGCAAAGGGCATTCAGTGAGCACCACTGAGACACTGTGTCAGTACCATCACTTAGAAAGAATTCACCTTCCTGTGTTTTTCTTTACTTATGTCTTTCTCTGCTCTAAGAGGCTTGGGACACTTCCCCTGTAATGGCAGTACCATGGTGTGATTGATAAAGCTACCAAGGCTACCCCTGTTCACTGGTGTCCCAACAGACTGGATGTAAAGTGTGCGTTTACCCCTCAGCTGTGTGTCTTTATTCCAGCAGAGTCTGACCTGCAGTAGTATCAGGGTAATCCTAGTTACAGAAACTCCATCTGCTTCCTTGTTAGGTTTTACAGCTGTTCTCTAAATATCTTCTTTCTTTGACCCTCAAGCCAACTTAAATTAGTCATGTAAGCCCTTAACAAAGGGCTTGATCCAGACATCCTGGGTAATGGAAGGCAAAATCCCAAGTAGTTACCTAGGCTGAAAAGGGGCAAAATGTTTGGTAGTGGTTTGAAATGAGTTTCTGAGAGAGTGGCATCACTCTGCAGCTTGTCCTGCTTTTGGGAGTGATGACAGCTAGGTGTTGCAGTCAGGCACTGAAGCTGGTTTAGGGTAATAAAGAGCATCAGCGGAGGACATTAATATTTAGGTGGGCTCCTACTAAACCTATCTAAAGAGGAGTTATATAAGTGACATAAAAATTGCCATATTGTAATTTGAATAACATAGAAGAGTGACTGATGAACTGCATTGTTTTTGTAGCTAAGCAGACTGGGGATAAGATGGGTTCTAATACATTCCTACTATGCAATTATCATGAGAAGAATTTAAGTTTACATTTTTTATTTAATTTTCAGTATCATATATTACCACGTGTGTATGATAATATAGATTGTTTGTATTTATATCTTTCTAATCTGTAAATATTTCTGTGTTTATCTTTTAAAAGTACCTGTTAATAATTTAGTAAGCATTTTTTGCCAGTGGGAATGGTTTGAGTGTTTCTGTTGCTCTTACATTTTAAAAGTAAACATCAGAAGTACAGGCAGGATTCTCTGCTGCTCCAGCAGTAGCCAGCATGGAGTGGGAGGACCATCAGGGAGCTATTTATGACAACATGCTCCTCAAGCAATTACTGCTCAGGAAACCAAATAAATGCTAGTAGCTTCGGGGTTTCTCTGATTAAGGAGCAGCCAACTGCACTCCTAGTGGACACCATCAGTTTGCAAAATTCAGGGGCACCCTTCTCTTCCCTCATTCCCATGCTTTCCTGCTCTTGCTGCTCCTAGATTTCATTCATCCTTCCATCATGTCAAAGTTTCCTTCTTTCCTTTGGAGCAGCTGGGGCTCATCAGAGCTGTTACACAGTCAGCCTAATACTGACTGTGTCCACTATGCCTTTCATATGCTTATTGCCAGGTGTAGTCTGTCCTCTTGCAAATGACTCTCTGGAAGACTCCCACAGCAGCACTGACAGTGAGCTGCACTGAGTCCTGACAAATGGGACTGGGCTGGGAGGCTGAAAGCCTCAGGGAGCATCAGCTGACCAGCTCCCACATCTCCCCTGGTGGTGATGAAGCCAGAGGATGTGGCAGCTCTGTGGTAGATCTTTCTCATCACTGTGGTGTTTTTCAAGCATAGTGTACGAGTCTGGGTTCCAGTAAGTAAGTGTTTTCCAGGTTTCTAGTGAGTATTTAATGATGTTTGACTGTGTGTGGAACAGTAGTAGTAAGTCTCGAGAAACCTCCAAAGCCTTAGAGTCTCGATTCAAAACCTAGCAAGCAGAGAAAAATATTCTGGATTAGGCACTTTTTTAGTGAGTTCTTTAAACCTAAAGCCCTTGACCTTGTTTTCTGGAAGGCTTGTGATCCTTCATTTCTTCATGAAAATTCTTTTTTTTGGTTTTCTTGTGCTTGGGTTGTAGGACTCTAAAATAACTGCTTTGCTTGTAGAAGGCTGTGTAGAAAGAGAAGGTTTTGTCCTGTGGAAATGCAGCAATAGTGACTAGCAAATCTTTTAAAGCAAAAGGACAAAAAGGACAGTGGGTAATCCAGTAATTGTGTGAAAGAGATTTGTTCTGGAACATGGACATTGCAGAAGAAATCATCCAGCTTCCTTCATTCACCTTGTGTTGTGAAAATGTAAAACAACAGGAGGATTGACTCCAGAGCGTGCATTCTTGCTGCCTAAGCATTACTCTCAGGCTTGCCATGGGTCCACAGGGCTGCCACAGCACTGGGAAACCTGGAGAAGAAAGCCTGTTTTTGTATAGAGGTGAATTCCACTTCTGTGCATTCATCTGTCTCTTCCCCTGAGCTGTTTTCTTGCTTTAGTGTGAGCAATGGCTGAGAGACAGCTTTTACCTCTAGCTTGGATATGATGGCTTCAACAGGTTTGAAAGGGAAAGTGGCAAACCTAGGTCCATCCCACCATGGAGCAGTCTTTGAGTCCTTGAGTGGACAGAATGTAGTACCTGCAGAGCTGTCTTTAGGTCTTCAGATGGAAAATATCACATTCTGCAGTTGACTCTCCGTAACTTAGTGGGATCCTCCAGCTGCCCACATCCTGACTCAGGCAGGTCAGCTGAGTCCTCAGGTTGAGAGGATAAAGCAAGGCCTCAGAGACAGGAATATGCAAAAATCAAGTAAACCAACATGCCACTGAAAGTTCTGCCATGCTTACTTCCGCCCTGCTTTTCTTGACTGGTGTTTGATTTCCTTTCTTTCATACACTGGCGGTACTTAGTTAGGATGAGAAAAGACTTGGTCCATCACCAAGCACTAATTTTCAGTTAATGAATACTTGGCTCTGCAGTAGCACTTTAGAACCATGACTGGAAGATCACTGATAAAAAGTCTAGCCTGGCATCTAATTACTGCTTCTTTTGTATGTGCCAAGGACTTAATAATTTGTTACTTCTTCTAAGGGAAGAGGAAGTGGTTATGAGTTTCTTATGGGAGGTAGAGGTACCACTGGGCTACCATTAGCAGTGCCATGGGTATGAAGGGCAAATTAAGCTTGGCGATCCTGCCAGGCTTACATTCAACAAAGTCTGGCTCAGGTTTTATAGATATTATTGTCTGGTGACAGACATAAGTGGCCCTGTTAACAACAGGCCTTTATGTATTTTCTGCCCTTCTGTTCTTGTCCTTCGTATCAATTCTGTCTCTTAATGTTTTGCCAGGACATCTTGGAAGCTCTTTCTCAGTTGAGCTCAGTGAGTTTGTTACTTTTTATTTTATAAGCAGCTAGG
>VXBB01010191.1:7616-71643 GCA_013399915.1 Illadopsis cleaveri | reverse complement strand
CCAGCCCCCAGCTCTGCACAGCAGCCAGGATGGCATTTGCTTTCCTGTGTGACATGCATGAGTGGGCTCACTTGGCCCCCGTTTGGGCAGCCTCAACATTTGCAGACGGGTCTGAGTGTCTGCAGATCTCCTGGTGCTGGCCTTGGGACCAGGAACACTCCCAGGGCTGTCAGGGGCTCCAGGAGTTTGTGTTTAACCTTCCCCCAAACTGATTACATTTCTGGGCAAAATTTAGAACTCCTTTATTTTGACCTTTTTTTTTTTTTTTCTCCTGACCAATCTCTCAGGTCTTCCACTATAAAGGTTTTGGACTCCAACATTCCACCACTGCTAAAAATTCTCACATGACTGCTCAAGTCTTGGATCTGAGATGTCAGGAAGTGACCAAGCATGCAGGAGAAGTTTCCCTCACTTTTTCTCCACTGCTGTAGGGTTGTTCTTTGGGGTAAACTGCAGAGGCCAGAGACAAGGATGCTGAAATCTTTGCTAATGAGCCTTATAATGAGTTTTATACAAGTAGAGAGAACCATGATTAGCAGCGAGGGGTTTTGTATCTCCCAGCAGGGATTAATACATCTGTTTATGGATTTGTCACAGTCAAACATGTCCCCAGCCAGGTGCTGATGTCTGTGGTGGCACAGTGGGTCCTGCCTGTGATGACTGTGCTGTCATAAGCCTGGCTTAGCCTCAGGTGGTTTTAGGAGAGGTTTGAGCAGGCCTAAAGCTTTTTGGGCAGTGCTTACAGCTGGGTGCTGCTATTTCACATACACTGGGGTGACGTTGTTTTACACCGCAATGACACAGATTCCAACTTCAGAAGGCTGAAAATGACTCCTTTATTTTTGGGATGTGTCTCCCTTATATACTATTTCACACAGACCAATTTGAGTGGTGACACAAAGACAAACCTCTTCACTCACATTGGTCAGACCAGAGGGACATCAAGAAGAAGTCCCTCCTAGGGAAAGGAATGAATAACAAAGTTACAGTTTACAAAAACAGTTCTCTTGTTTACAGAAAATTCCCTGGGAAAAGAATTTCAGAAAACCAAAACACTTCAGGCATGGAACCAGGGCTACACTGGTGGCTTTCTGGCAGCCTTTGGCATCCTACAGCGTGGCCAGTGTGGCACAGCTGCCTCATTGACCTTTACACCAAGCCATCCTGCCAGGTGCTCCAGATTTTGTGGGGACAGTTGCCCTCTCAGCCTGCACAGCTCCATTAACACTTTTATTTGCAAGGCCTGAGATGTGCTATTTGATCTTCTTCATCCTTTAACCTCCTCACCCTCACCTTCTCCTCAGTTCCTGGGAGAGTTGCAGTGAGTGTAATCATCGGGGGAAAGCAGGCAAACTGTGGGAGGCAGGAGTGGTCATTGCTTCCCTCCATATGCTGAGAAGAGCTTCCCTCTCACAAATGTCTGTTGGGGAACCTCTTCAGGGACAGGATTTGGCCTGGGTAATATGTCACATTTTCCTCTCTGCCAGTTAAAACCTGATCATCTCTCTGTAAACAGTTTTTGAGTGCTGGGATAAGGGTCACAGACAAATGTCACTGAATTCTCTTTATTGCAAAGCATTCCAGATCAACAACAACAGAAATCACAGCAGAATTCTCCTGGAAATGCATCAAATCATCATCAGGAAAGCCATGGGGAGTACAGGCAAACTGAGACACACCTTCCATGGGCCAGAAGCTGTTGCTAGACTAGAGACAAAAGCCCCTTTGCCATTATTTTCTACCTCAAATATCCTGTGCAGCACCCCTGTGCTCTGCTCTGCCTGGTGCTGACCACACCATCCCTTTGCAGTTTGGTTCCATGTGCTCAGCCTCTCCTCCCCTGTTCACCTGAACAGCTGCCCTGTTCCCTCCTGGGACACTATTCTCTATTTCTCAGCCTGGTCCTTCATAGCTGGGAATGAGGAGATTTAGAAAAGTGCTCTGGGGCCAGAAGGCTGCCAGGAAAAAGTCAGGCTCCATAATTTCCAGCTAAGGCTCCTGCTGCTGATCTCAGGTGTTTTCTCAGCATGGAGGGCAGCACATCCTCAGCCTGGCAGCAAAGATTTCTGCTGGAGCTCTCCAAACCCTCTCACAGGAGACAAGAGATGAAGTGTGAGAAGTTGTCTGGCAGTGCATAAAGAGCAGCAAATGTCACCGTGCTGAGTTCATGCCACTGTGGACTCAGTGGTGGCATTTGCCACCCTGCACACAGTGGGGTAGGGCTGGGAGGAGCTGGGGATGATGGCAGCTGCTGCTGGTGTGGGTCACCCCTCTGGAGCAGCAGATGCTGATTCAAATGCTCCTTTAAAAAGCTGGGGTTTTGTTTTTGTTTTTTGGGTTTTTTTCCTACCCCTAATGAGGAGGCTGCTGCAACACGAGCTCTCCCTGCAGACACTGACAGACAGGAATGAGGTCCATGAGAGGGGCTCAGTCATGTCTTCTCAAGGCTGAGTTGATGGAGGTGTTCCTGCCATCCAGTGAGGGTGGTGGCACTGGGTGCCAACCTGTGCTCAGAGAGGGCTGCAGGACAGGCTGGGTCACCCACTGGCTGGGTGATTTCAGTGAGATGAACTCTTTCCTCTCCTCAAAATCCAGCAGCTGAGTCTCTCTCCTCAAGGATTTGTGCATGAAGCTCCTGTGCCCCATGAACTGCCTGCTGAGGCAGGTGGGAACAGCTCTGTGCAGGGGCCTTGAAAAAGAAAGACTTGGAGCTAAAAGCACTGCCAAAAATGACAGGTGCTTGTTAAAAGACTCAAAAAGCATGTGCCAGTTTTTAAATGAAGCATTTTGCCCTCCATGGGTTGCTTCCTGGGACGAAGAACAGGGAGCAGATGCCTCATGAAGTGCCAGTCAGATGGTCCCTCTCTGCAGGGACATGTGTCAGCAGCACAAGGTCTGGGCAGCAGCAAAGGACCCTGCAGGGCACAGGGGAGGTGGCTGTGCAGTGTTTGTTCCTCTGGTGGCACTTCTGATGGAGGAACAGGCTGGGGGGTTGTGGCTGAGGTGAGCAGTGGATGTGGCACTCCACCTGTGCCACACTCTCTTGTGGCTTCTTCTTTCATTTCCCTCTTCTCAGGGGGCAGCACCCCCCTGCCCACTGTCCCTTCCCACCATTGTTTGCTCCTGCATTTTGAAAACCTCCCTCCAGAGGGAAGTGGCCGCTGGAATTTTGTGTCAGAGGGAAATTCCTCTGGAAATGGCTCTAATGTAGAATAAGTGGCTTAATTCCCTGGTCAAAAGCAGTGGGAAGGCTGAGCAGGTGCCTGCTTCCACAGCTGGAAAGCGAGTTTGATTGCCTCAAAATGCTTTTCTTTGCCTTGGTTTGCTCCAAAGTAACAGTTTGCTTGATGGAGTAATACTTTGAGGTAATACTTTGCTTTTTTTTTTCCAGGGGCTGCCCACATCAGATGGGGTGGGGGCTGAGGGAGGGCTTGGGGTTGCTGAGGGCTCATCCCAGCAATGGTGTGAGAAGAGGGTGCAGACAAGCCCATGAAATGCCCATTTGCAGCCCAGGCAATGCCCTTCTGCCCCTGTTAGACTGACTGGTCTGGTGCAACTCAGTTTATTTTGAGTTGCATCACTGTGGTGGCTGAGGCCACACTGAGGCCCCTGGCAGAGGGGAGCCTGTCCCATCCCTGCCACCCAAACGTCCACAGTTCCTTGCTAGCCCACAGCCTGGCTATTCCCATGTTGCCAGCACTGTTTTTAGCAGGGTTTTTGGAATAAGATGATTCTCCAGGCTGGGGCACTGAAGGTGAGAAACACAGCCAGGCTCCGGGGCTGGGGCTGGCAGGGCACCTTGAAGCACTTCCCACTTTGCAAGTTTGTTGTGTTCAACAAAAATGAGAGAGGCTGGGGACCTGCTGCATGGCAGGATGTAACCCTGGTTCCTGACTGAGGTGTTTTGGTTTTCTGAAATTCTTTTCCCAGAGAATTTTCTGTAAACAAGAGAAGTGTGTTTGTAGTTGTAACTTTGTTATTCATTCCTTTTCCTAGGAGGGACTTCTTGATGTCCCTCTGGTCTGACCAATGTGATTGAAGAGATTTGTCTTTTTGTTAGCAATCAGCTTGGTCTGTGTAGAATAGTATAAAAGGGAGACACATCCCAAAAATAAAGGAGTCATTTTCAGCCTTCTGAATCTCGAGGTCTGTGTTGTTGTGTTGTAAAACAGTGTCAGGAGGATGGTTGTTGAGAGCCTTTAAACACCTTCAGTGTTAAGTGCAAGCAAAACATTCAAGGATTTCCGTGGCTTGAAGCTCTTTTTGGCAGCCTGCACTAGCAGTCTGTGACTCAGTTTGGTAATGAGTGCAATTAGACATCCCACAACTTCTTGCAGAGAGGCTCTGGATGACCTGTGCTGGCCTTGGCTGAGTTCCTGTCCCCTTGGGGCATTATCCAAGTGATGGTCCAGGATTCTGTGCCAGTGCAACATCTGGCTGTGCCTCCTTCTGGCAGCACAGCCAACAGAAATCCCTGGGCTGTGCATGGAAAGCAGTGGGAGCTGACAGAACTTCACTGGGGCAGAAGGGAAGGGCAGAATTTTGCCTTTGCTACCTGTGCCACCTGTGCCCAGCAGTTTGAAGCATTTTCCCTTCAAACTTTCATTGCCAGAGCTTCCCGTGAGCTGCTCCTGGCATGGCTGTGTCCAGGGCACAGTGCAGGGACCCCCTTGGCTGTTTCCTGGCAATTGGTTCCATTGCAAGGGCTTGTTATGGCATTTGCAAGCACATTAATTACACTGCAAGGGTTTGTCCTGCTCTGTGTGAGCACGGAGGAGCATTTGCTGCTGGAGCCCTGCTGGGAGTGCAGCCCTAGCTGGGAGACTCAGATATTATCAAGGTCAAGAAACAAACAAGTTTAATGTTTCACTTGGACTTCACTCTCCAGAATCTCTCTGCATCATCGGCAAACTTTGTCATTTTCCCCTTCATGCCTTTTTCCCCTGCTCACTTAGGAAGGTGCTGGATGGTTGGACACTACAGGTGATTGTGTCCTCTGAAAACTGGCCATTTACTCCCATCCTTTGTTTCTTAACTTTTAACCAGTTATATTTGTCTGATGACCTCTGCTCTGGGCTCTTGGAAGTTTAGCTGTTGGAGGACCTTGCTGGCTGCTTTCTGATAACCCAAACAAACTCCTGGGATTATATTTCTTTATCCTCATGGGCTCCTTGAGAGAGCTCCAGTCTATTCCTAAGCAGAGCTTCTCTTTCAAGAACTCGAGCTGCCTTTTCCCCACTCTGCTTTTTCAAGTGCCTGTTCACTCTCTTTACTCCAGTTTCTCCTAATTCACCATCCTTACTCCTCCAAGGTCCCTCTACTCATCACTGAAACCTTCTTTGGAAAACTGGCATCACATTCACCACTTTCTAGTTATTCACTACACAGAACTCGAAGCAAAAAGCAACACTCCAGAGTTTAAGCTGAAGCTGTTTCATCCCTGGGCTTCTTCACAGCCATTCAGTGAATACAGTTCTGACATCCTTGAAATAAGCTCATACAGCAGGAGAGGTCACAGTCAGGTGTATTTATTTTATTTCATCGATTTTCTGGCTTTTAACTCACTGTATAAAAAGAAATCTATGTTTTAAGGCATGTGGTGCTTACATTGAGTTAAGAATACTTGGACTGAAAATGTTGCTTTTAAAAAACCATTTGAAGGTATCAAGTCTGGACTGCTGACCCCAGGTCCTTTCAGAAGTGATAAAGAAGCTGTTAAATGTACCAGAGAGTATTCTGTGGCATCTCCAGCCCTTAATGCATCACCCCTGGTGTTTTCTGGACAGATTTAGAAAGAATAGGAACAATGATCAGGAAGAAAAATAATAATAAAAATCATCTTTCTATGTTACAGAACAAATTCTCCTGTGCAAGAGCTGGTTGTGCCCAAGCTCTCACTGTTCCTTCACAGCTCCCTCTGATCATAGATCTTGTCACGAATCTGAGGGTCTCAGTGTTTTTACAAATCCCTAGAGGCATTTCCTGTCAATTTTGCACACGTGAGTCTGGGAAATAAGACCCCATGGGGTATGTTAATGCAAATTGGTGTGTTTAAGCTGAGGGAGCTTGGGGAGCTGTTTGCTCAGGCCTAAGGGCATCCAGTGTCCCACCAGGGTGGCCAAGCTGCCCCTTCTCTCCTGTTAACAGCATGCAGCAGGATGGGAGGCAGGTGTCTGTTACAGAATTCCTCAGGGAAGGTGGACATGATGTGTACCTAGGCCTTGAACTACCCGAGCTGAGGCCTGGTCGAGGCCTTGCTGAGGCCTGAGCTGAGGCCTCAAGCCTCTGACGCAGTTAAAATTAGTTAGAGAAGTTGTGGCGCAGTTAGAAATTATGTTAAGGTGTCTGGGAAAGATAATGGGGTTGGTGAAGGTCATTGTACAGAGCTGTTAGTAAGTGTTTGATAGCTACCTTAAAAGTAAGTTCAACAATGTGTGTTTGCATTCTCCTCTCTGCTGTGTGCCAATGAAAGAGCTATCGATTTTGTAAACTATATAGAAATGTATATAAGCTGCCATTTTACACGTAATAAAGGAGAAACGTAGAAGTGACCACACTGGTTGGACCTGCGTTTGCTTTGACCCAACTCTCTTTTATAAACAGGGTAACCCTGGCTTCAGGTGTCTGCAGCTCCAGCCTGGCCCTTCAGCAGGTCCCTGTGCTGGGAAACCCTTTCTTCCTTGTGTCCCTGAAGGGATGTTCAGTTTTGCACAAAGAACCAATCCTCTTTATCCTCTTTTTCCTTGCACAGTCTCTACCTGTTTCCAGGTGATGATGTGCAGCCTTCTGAATGCTGAAGTGCTTCAGCCTCTCTCTGGTGAGTCATCTTTCTGCTTTAGATTTTCTGCATTTGTCATTTCTGCTCGTCAGTATTTCCTCATTCTCTTCTTTCCAAGCTAAGATAAAGAAGTGCCTGTTCACTCTCTTTACTCTTTTTTTTTTTGTTTGTTTGTTTGTTTGTTTTTTTCTTTTGATTCATCTCACATAAAAATTCAGCCCTCCATCTCCTGCTGCCTTGGCTCAGACTGTGACAAAGCAGATCAAAATGCAGGGGATGCTGGTTCTGTCAGGGGTGCCTGGATCTGGGATTTAAAGCTGGCAGGCTGTCCATGCCCTGGGTGTGACAGCAAACCTGCTGTGCCTCTGCTGGCTCAGCTTCCTCCACATCTGGGAGATGCCAGGGTGGAGAAGGCTCCTGTGACTCCTCCTGCATGGAGAGAGGTGAAAGAGCTTGGTGAAAACCCATCCCCTCCCAAACTGGAGCTGATGCTCTCCCCTGTTTCCAGCCAGATGAGGCTGGAACAAGAGACGTGCACAGATTTGTGTCCCTTCCCCACAAGAGCATGCTATGTGAACAGTGTGCCAAAGGAACAATTAAACTTCACTCTTGGAGCCTTTCCCAAGGGTTGCACTGGATGTTCCCTGGAGCTGTAGCTCACTGCTGAACAACACAGACCTTTTCCATCAGGATGATTTTCCAAGACTTTAAAATATATAGTGGGAGAAGTGTAAGGAAATGGCTTTTCTCCCATTCTGACAAGAGCTCCTGCCTTCTCTCTCCAAACTGGCAGCATGTTGTGCAAAAATATCCCAGCTCTCACTGGTCAGCACTCCTTGACAAAGCTTCTTGTCAAGACACTTGATGAGTTTTGATGTGGTTTCTGCTGGTGTGTGCCAGCACCTGGCAGGCAGCACCTCTCAAAATCTCTCATCTTTATCCCTCTTTCCCTCTCCCCTGTGCCAGATTCTCACCTCACCTGTTATCTCTCATCTTGCACAGCCCTTGCCTTGTGCCACTTCTCCACCTCTGTCACTGCTCCTTTTCTGCCTGTGTCCCTGTGCTCCTGGTGAGCAAACCCCAGATGTGCTCATGTGGGTGGGTATTCAGTAACTGTGCAGCACACACAGCCTCTGAGCCTCCCAGGCCACCCTTTGTGTGCACCTTTGGGTAGCTTTCTGTGCTTTTGTGGGTTGCTTTTGATGCCTTGGAGTGGCTACCTGGAACAGAGGCTAGACAAGATTAAGAGAATAAAAGCAGGTATTTATTAAAGGCCTTCAGTAGATACACCTTGGGCAGTCAACAGCCTCACAGAGGCTACACCCCAAAAGGACTACAGTCAGGAGTTTTTCAGACAATTGTAAGTGTGGCCCATTTACATATCAGGGGTTAATCCTCCAATTACAGCTTCAGATAATGAAGTCATATCACCCCAATTCACTTTTGTTTATAGTTTTTGGGACCTGAGGCTGTAGGGTGTCCTTGAGTTTCAGGCCCAGAGGGATTGCTTTGTCTGACCAAAACTTGAAGACAGTAGCTAACACTTTCAATGGAGTTTAGAGTTATGCATTAATGCAGTACAGGATTTGACAAATATAAAGGATAAAATCTTAAGGCATCACTTTGAGGCTTAACCTTGCCAAGAACTGCTGTTCCCAAACCTGTGCTGATCTAATGGTCCCTGTGTCTGTGACATCTCAGGAAGCAGCAAAAATCTGGTGCCTTGGTAGATGGGAAGTAGGATTAAATGGCTTGTGGGAGAGCATGGAAAAAATGAGAGTGAAGAAGAACCATGAAGTTATACAGTGAGGAATGACAGGGCAAGGATAAAATCTGGTGGGTTCTTCTTTTGGTTGCTCCAATTCAGAGAGATGCTCAAATGTCTGCTGGCTTCCCTAAAGGTTACTCAAGTTGCTCAAATGTTTATTGCCATCTTTAAAGGTCACTAAAGCCCACCTAGACCTTGGTGAAACCTTGAAATGTTCTGCTCAGGATAAGGATAAGCTGTTCTGCACAGCTGAGGATAAGTTGGGCAGACAGGTTTGGTGCATGGGGACCCTGGGGCCTGGTGTTGGGGTTACACAGACCCACCTTGTACCTCCAGTTTGAGGGGAGGAGAGGAGACCCTTGTCTGAACCAGCTGGGCCAGCCAGTGTCTGTCCTGGGNTACACAGACCCACCTTGTACCTCCAGTTTGAGGGGAGGAGACCCTTGTGTGAACCAGCTGGGCCAGTCAGTGTCTGTCCTGGGCTGTTCCTGCAGGGGGGTGGAAGGGAGGGAGATTCTGTGCTGCTCCTTACAGAAGTGTCTGTGGCATGCACCTCTGCCCTCGCTGTGGCTGCAGGGTGTGAGGAGCAGCAGCAGCAGCTCTGAGCCGTGTCTGACTCTGTGCCAGGCTCCAGTCCCTGGGGCAGGGCAGGCACAGCAGCACTGTGTGGTGCCAATTAGCCCTGCAGCTCCCCACAGCTCCTTCATTTGGGTGCAGGCCTGTGCTGATGTGATTATGCTGCTTCTGATTCTCAGGCTGGTTCGTGTGCTCAGCGTGGCGTCACAGCCATTCTGCAGAGCAGGGAGGAGTCTGGGGGTTTATGTGCAGAAACAAGGGGGGAAATGGAAAGGAAAGGACCCCTTGGAGCAGTCCCTTGGGGTGAGGAGCGGTTGGGTTTGATGCTCTGTGTGTGGTTTGTGTGGAGAGATGAAACAGCATTGAACAGACGTGTCCCAGCACTGCCCTGGAGCTGCTGTGCTGCTGGGAGGGGCAGGGTCCCCATGGAGGAAACCAGCCAGGCTGGACAATGTGATACCTTGGCAATAACAGCTTGTGCACCATAAATTAGGAGCTGGCCTGTCCTTTCATCCCACAGCTTGGTGTTGCTCCACTCCGGCGTTGTCAGCCCAAGCTCCCAGCTGTGGGAAACACAATTTGCCCAAATCCTCCTGTCACTTCTCCTTTGGCCACGCTGTGGCAGTGACAGCTGTGCTGACATCCCACAGCCCGTTCTCCCATTGCTCAGGTTAATGAGCCCAGGTCTCAGCCCTGTGTGCTCTGAATAACAGAATAACCACAGGCTAATTCTTGGAGACCGTTCTCTTGCATTATTTATAGATGAGGAGTAACACACTGTCCATGAGGGAAACATATGGACACTTGGCAGTCAGCATGTCATACAGCTTCTGTCTGGCAGCAGCCTCTGCTCAGGTATCCTTTCTTTCCATCTCCTCTTTCCAGTAAAGTTAGCTTAAAAAAAAAAAAAAAAAAAAAAGCCAAAAATGATGAGCTAAAAATGTAGCTAATAAGACACTGACTTCAAAAGACAAGCCCCTGTCCCAGTGGTATTGACTTACCAACTCACAGCTACCTGTGCTGCCCATGTTCCCTCAGCCTGGAATCCTTCCTGTGGTTCCACTGAAATCCCTTCAGCAGAGCAGTCCACACATCTCAGCTTGTCTCCTTGCTGTAATTCCTGCCTACAGATGATGTAAAGATGACACAAGTGCCCTGTTGAAAGGCTGCTTTCCAGCCCTGAGATTTCACAGCTTGGAGCTCTCCTGTAGAGTTAATCAGTAATTCATACACCTCCTCCAAAATCCCAGCCTTCTCTGAAGCCTCTTTAAACCACAGATGAGTAATGTTAGAGGAAAGAGACTTGTGTAATTAAAAAATGTTCTTCCACTGATATTTTCCATGGTAAACATTCATTGAGACAAGAACTTTTAAAAGACTTTTTTCCTATTGCTTCACCTCAAGCCCAAGGGTGTTAGTATTTAGCAAAATACTGTGATTCTGTTGAAAAGAAACATTTAATTTTAAACTTCCTCATCCAGGGCTCCCTAATGTCTCATTTTCCAGCTCACCTCAGCATTCCATCTTTCCATTCTTGTTTGGAATTGAAAGTAATTTCAAATGTCTAAACTCCTGGTTTAAATTCCTTTTTGGGGCTAAGTGATGATTTTCCTCATGGAAGTTTTCTATTCTCTTTTCTGCTTGGATTTTACTGATGAGTGTGTGCAAGCATTTCCCTAACTTAAAGAAAATCAGCATCTACAAGAAAATTAATGCTCTTCCTTTTACCCAGTGCGGCTTTAATTTCACCCAGCACCAGCTTCTGCCTCGTGCTGCCCAGTGGGAATTGTGTGTGAGGCTCACAGTTTTCTCAGCATTAGCTCTGACCAAGGAAACAGTCCCATAAAAACAAATTGGTTTATTTAACAGCCTTAATCACATTTTTATGTGTAGAGAGACAAATACAAATGCTAACACAGCTTTCCTCTTGCCCCTGCACCTGGAGCCTGGCTGATGGATGGTACCTGAAAAGCTGGGAAATAGCAGTGGTCTGGAGTCAGAGCCTGCCTGTGGCAGCCCTGACTGCAATCCAGTGCCCTGGTATTGAATTCAGATCTGCAGGCATGATCCCATCAGGAATTCCCTCAATTCCCAATTTCCCCATCAGGAATTCTCTCCTCCCAGCTCTGAGTGCGCTCAGTGTTCCATTCCTGGAGGCATCACCTGCCTGGCAAAGCAAACTGGCACTGTGGGCACCTCCCTGCTGGGCACAGCTCCCTGAATCCAGGGGCTCTGAGTCTCTGCTTTGCTCTGTGGATCTGTTGGGTGGTTCTTTCCTGGCAGCTCCATGGGCTCTCTGCCCACTCTGCTGTGTTGGGCTGGGCTCTGTCCAGCTGCTTTGCTCTTTGAAGCAGAGATGAGACTGTGACCAAGTGAGGTTTTGTCTGGCTCCTATAAGGAAAACATCTCTGCACTGACCCATATCCAAGGGAACGTGGAGAGATGACAAAAGTTTGTGCTCTCCAGGCTCCTACTAGCAGAGAAAGAAGGGGGAAAAGGGACTTAAAAATTCTCCCACTATAATTTTCTGCTTTAGGGAATTAAGAGCTGTTGGACCTTGCTGTTGCTCAGAGCAATTCATGAAGAATTGTTGTCTGACAAAAGTTTTAAGCTTCTGGGTTGCTCAACTCCCCCAGATCTCATCTCAGTGTCCACATTTTGGAAACTGCAACTGCTTTGAGCAGCCAAGACTTTTATCTGTGCTGGCACTCTGAGGGTGAAGCATTTTGTCTTTCCCTTCTGGAGGTGTTGCCCTGCTTGCCCAGGAGCTGGGAAGGCAGGAGATCTGAGGGGCTGTGGCTCTGCAGGTTGGGCCAGCTGCTGACAGTGCCCTGGAGGGCATCCCTGGGAGCTTTGCAAAGGCTTTTCCTGGGTGCCAGTGCAGGTGGCAGGATCAGAGGGCAGACAGGACATGCCACTAAGGGATGTGCATCCTCTCTGCCTCACTGCAAGCAGTCCAGAAGTCAAATTTTATCATCTCTCTCAACAGTCTTTCAAAACAGAGTCGTTGCTAACTTGCCTCAGTACAACAGCAGCACCTCATGGGGTTTCTCATGAGGCAAATTTGTGCTCTCCAAAAAGGCCACGCTGCATTGCAAGGGCACTGCTCTTTCCTCACAGCTCCCTTGCAGACCTGTCAGCTTTGGTAGCAGCTGCTGGGATTTGAGTTTATTGTTCCAATGGGAATAACCAGGGAAGAGGAAGATGGGCTTTGTCATAGTTTATTTTTTTCTGTTTTTTTTCCCCCAGTTTCTCATGATACTTGGGCTGGCAGAGCAAGGAGTAGCTGGGGAGAGGTTGAGCATCATGTGTGGCAGCTGTTCCTGCTGCTGAGGTGGCTGCAAGGCTGGCTCAGGAGCCAGGCACAGGTGAGGATGCTCAGACTCTCTCCTTTCCAATTTCACAGTTCATTTGGATGCACAGACAGGAGAGGAGATTACTGCAAAGCCAGCCCTGGTCTCTCCTGACTGCAGAATCAGAATGGAAATGGAAATCTCTGAACCCTGAACTGGCTCACTAAACTCTTCTCAGGGTGAAGGACCTGGAAGTATTCCCTGTCCTGCCTCTTCTCGGAAAGCTCTTGAATAGGGGATGTCTCTTTTACTTGGAAAAAAGAAAGATTTTTGAATATTACACTGGGGGGTTAGCTGCAGCTGTGTCTTAAATGATTTTGGGAATAAGAGCTGACTACTTAGAGTCAGAATCTGCAATCTGAGCAGGTGGAGGGAGGGTGAAGCGTGGCCATCTCCCTTGAGGGGATTAGGGAAGCTTCCCTGTGTTTATCCTGCCTGTGGAGCAGAGACTGGAAGGAGGGCTGGGAGCTGCTGCGACACATTGCAGGGAGGTGAAGGCAAGGTATGGAGAAATATTAATATACAGACCGTGTTAGCTGATAAATGTGTGAGCAGGTGACAGTTTAAGGGTCCCTGGGACATTCCTGCCCCCACAGCAGTGCCCAGAGGGGGCTGTGGGGACCCAGTGGGAGCTGTACCCATGACTGAGGCTGATGGATTTTCAGCAGCAGTGCCCCACCAGACCTGCTGGGTGGGGTTGCCCACCAAGGGGGCTTTGTCTTGGCCAGAAGTGTCTGCCAGGTCCTTGCAGGTGTGTCAAGTGCTGTGTCCTGGCTCACCAGCAGCTTCCAAGGGCCAGCACTGGGCTGAGCAGGGGCTGTGACATCCTGATCTGTGTGGATGAGCTGTGATCATCCTACTGCAGGCAGCAGCTGGGCCAGGATGCTTCACTCTGTGAGCAACTTCTGCAGAAGTTGCTGCATTTTCCTACTGCAGATCCTGGGAGTGTTTTGGATCAGGGAGTGCTCCTGGCTGGGAGGAACCACAGGGCTGCAAATGAGAGCAGCCTGGGCTCGGTACCCTCTGCCCTGTATCACACCACACATCACTTCCCTGCCCTGGAATTGCCAAATCAGGAGGATCAGCAGTGCCCAGAGCCAGACCCAGTCCTGGCACTGGATGTAACATCTGTGATTGCTCCTTTCTCGTAGCTCCAAAAGAGTTTGGAGATATCTCCTCATCTGGAGCTCATCTCTGGCTCTGAATCTTGGCACATTTGACTGAGTGATTCCCTTCCTAAACTGGAAAACCTTAATCCAACAGGGCAGAGGAGTGGAGCAGGGAGAGGAGTGGTGGGATGGGGGGTTTGGGGGTTTGTTTGGTGGGCTGGGTGTTTTTGTTTTATTTTCTTTCCCCCCCAGGCTTTTCTGTGTTATCAGCACATGCCCAGCAGTGGTACTTGCTTGAGCAGCTATAATTTCCTCATTCCTCCCAGTGTAGACCTGCCCAGCATCTCAATACTGCCATTAAATGTTTCCTCTGAACTATGAGAGGCAGCAGCAGTGAAAAAAATCATCCTTTATGTTGTGGACCTGATAGTCAGGATTATGGTACAATCAATTCTTATCTCTGCCACCTCTTCCAAGGTCAGGATTAACACTATTTTTTCCCCCCTCTTTGGTAGATCTGTCTCTGCTTTAAAAAGCCTTGCCAGCATGTTATAGCCAGTTTCACTTTGGAAGATGCTGAATTTGAAGCAGCAGACTGAAGGCACCAAGACATTAATTCCCCTATTTCTATGCCGTTATGCATTGGTTGTCAGCAACCTCAAGAAATGCAAACCAGGCTTCTTTTTTGATGCTTTTGGGAGCATCAAGAGGCGAAGATGCTGTGCTGCCAGCCTGGAACCATTCCCTAGCCTTGCACCCCAGGCAACACCCCAGGGAACAGGCTGTGGTACTTCATCTCACCTGGGCAAATGTCTGTGGGACAAAGGCAAAGACCCCATGGGGCTGTTTGTGTCACAGCCACCCTTGGGGTGCTGCAATGTTGGCCAAGGCTCTGTGACTTTGACTAGCCAAGGATTGTAAAGAGGGATCAAAATTGATCCCCTAGTTTTTGAAGTATTTACTTTATTTTGATATTTTCAGTGCTTTGCAGTGACTGCTGCTCACTGAGCTTTGTAGGACCCTGCAGGGACAGCTGGTTTCTTAAGGTGGAGGATTTGAGGGCTGTAGGGGAAGGGCAGGGCAGTCCCTGCCTCCTGCACATCCATCTTGAGTATTGTGTCCAGTTCTGGCCCCTCAGTTTAGGAAGGACGTTGAGACGCTTGAGCACGTCCAGAGGAGGCCACGAGGCTGGTGAGGGGCTTGGAGCACAAACCCTGTGAGGAACGACTGAGGGAGCTGGTGTTGTTTATCCTGGAGAAAAGGAGACTCAGGGGTGACCTTATCACTCTCTACAACCCCCTGAAAGGTGGCTGTGCTCAGGTGGGGTTGGTCTCTTTCTCCAGGCAGCACTGACAGAACGAGAGGACACAGCCTCAAGCTGCACCAAGGGAAATATAGGTTGGATATTAGGAAAACGTTTTTCACTGAAAGCATAATGGAATGGTCTGCCTGGGGAGTGGTGGAGTCACCATCCCTGGATGTGTTTAAACAAAGACTGGATGTGGCACTGGGTGCCAGGGTTTAGTTGAGGTGTTGGGGCTGGGTTGGACTCGATGATCTTGGAGGTCTCTTCCAACCTGGTCATTCTGTGATTCAGTGATCTGCTGGGGCATGGGGTGTGCTGTGCTTCAGGCAAGAGGTTTGGGAGCCACAGTTTGTGTTGGATCACAGCTCCCAGATCAAAGCAGCTGGAATCTGAACCTGGTGCTCTGAAATCTCCTGCTGGGTTTCTGTGTGAATGCAGGTTCAGTCACAGGCAGGCAACTCTTGGGTGATTGGGATTTACCTCAACAGCAGCTCTGGGTGCTAGAACAACAATCGTTATCTATAGATGGGATATTAGGAAAAAATTCTTCCCTGTGAGGGTGGAGAGGCCCTGACACAGGTTACCCACAGAAACTTTTGCTGCCCCACCTTTGGAAGTGTCCAGTGCCAGGCTGGCAGGGGCTTGGAGCCACCTGGGATGGTGGAAGGTGTCCCTGCCCATGGCAGGGGGTGGCACTGGATGAGCTTTAAGGTCCCTTCCAACCTAAACCCTTCTGTGACTCTACAATATTCCTAAATAGCCAAAGATGAAGGTAATGGATTTGACTAATGATGCTGCCAATTTCAGTTTACTCCATCCAGCAGCCCTACCCTGCTTGAGCTGTTTCAGGGCTGCTGCTCTCAGTGGTGCTCTGTCACTCTAACCCTGCCTCTCTTGCAGTCCCTTCTATCAATGAACGCAGCATCCGGGAGGGAGGGGAAATTTTACAACTGAATTATCTTCTTTTATTTATTTATTTTTTTAATATAGGAAACACTTGTTCAGGAGGGGCTGTGTTTTCTCTTGCAGAGGCCAATTTATGTGGCTCTGTGCAGTGCTGAAATAAAGCCTCAAATTTAATGTTTCCCATGCAACGTTACTAATTGTTTCCATCTGCTAAAATGGGTTTAATTTGACTGACAAAAATTTCTTAACTGTTGTTAGACAGTGAGTTGACAATGGCAAAGTAATCCATAACTAAAGCCTTGTGGATTTGCACTCAGGATGCCGGTACTCTTGGTATTACTATTTTTACCTTTTTCTTTTTTATGAAGATTTTTCTTGCTGCAGAGAACGCCTCTGACGTTGTGAATGAGGCACCGATTTGAGAGTCGGGAGGTCTGTGTGCATCTTCCAGCTCCCTTAATCCTTCTGTAAGCCTTATTGAAAAGGATTCAGCTCCTTTGAACTGCCTTTGCAAAAGCCGCAGGTCGAGCTGGAGCCCTTCAGGCTTTATCCGTGAGCTGATGCTCAGAGAGAGGAGAGTTTAACACCTAATTGGGGAAAGCAGGGAGCTCTGCCTTTGAAAAGCGTCAGGCTGCAAACGCGTGGCTGGGAGGCAGCCAAGCATTCCATGAGGAAATGTGGGACTTGCATCTCCCTGGGAAAAGGGTCACTCTGGGGTGGTGATTGATACCTCAGTCCTGACATAGCTGCTCCCATATCTGCATCCCCTCAGAAGCTCGGGTTGACCCACGTGGTGATGATTTCTGTTTTGGGGGTGGCTGCTTTGTCTGGCAAAGAGCTGGAGCAGAGTCACTGGGGAACTGGATGAGTGCCTTAATAGGAGTTTAAACTGTGAGATCCAGTAGGAAAGTTGCAGCAATGAATAAAATCTCCTGAGAAACGGAGTGATGACCTCAGCAAGAAGAAATCCAGTCTGCTCAGTGAATAAACTTTACAGGTTTGCACTTCATTTTCCCAGAAAGGTGAGGGCTACTTAGATTCCTCCTCCTGGCACAGTCCTTGGCTGTGCACTGGGGCTGTGCAGGAGCCCCTTGGGTACCTGGAGTTTCCCCCAGCTGAGGGGAATCCCCAGAGCAACACTGCTCATCCCAAGGGGGAAGGAGGAGCAGCTCTCTGCAGCTCTCTGTGAACAGGGGACAAGGACTTTGAGACAAAGGCTGAGGCTGCAGCAAGCCAAATGGGCTGCCAGGCTTCCCAAGACTGCCAAAGGGAAAGGGAAGGAAGGTCCAGATTGTGTGGTGATGCTGTCTGAGGCTATTCCTGTTCCTGGTTCCTGGAGGAAGGAACTGGGTCTCTGCCAGGGTTTGAGTCATCTTATCTCAGCTGTGGCTTTGCTCCCTCTGGGCTGCACTCTGAGTGTGGGTGACTTCCCAGTGAGACGGAGACACCTGGAATCCTGGCCCAGCAGGAGTCACTGGATTCTTATCAACCATAACTGTGGCCCTGAGGGGGAAGCAGAGAGCAGGAAGGAGGAGAATGTGTGTGGAGGCAGTAATGGAGATAACTGGAAATGGGGTGCCTTTATAAATCTGTCCTTTCCTTGCGCTCTGCAGAGCAACCAGACCTTCCCCTGCACAGGGCTCAGGTCCTGTCTCCCTTTGGTTTCTGTGGCACTACAAGAGCACAGAGAGGGCTGGAGGGATGTCCCTGCAGTGCCACATCCATCCCTGCTCCTTGTATGGCAGCTCTGGAATTCCTGTTTGCTCCTGCTGCTGGTTGGGATGAGCTGGGCTGTGGGGACAGGTCTTGCATCACTGGTGATTCAACACCCCACTGAGTCATGGTATTAATATTCCAGAGTGAATTAGCACATGGGTAGGAGTGTGTGCAGGGGCCAGGAGAAAGTCATTCAGCAGTTTTATTGTAAAGGAAGTGCTCTCATTAGCAGAATGGTGTAAACATCATTTTCACATTCAGGGAACTATTGAAGTATTTCTGCAGGCCTGAAGGAAAAGTCTGCTGCAGAATAAAAGTACAAAATTAACTCCAAGGCATTTGGGTCTTCTACCATGAAGTACAGCAATCCTGATCTGTGATTGTAATTATTATGAGTGCAAGTTATTAAAATAGTTTTGATGTAAAAATAAGTTGCATTTACCATGTAGGGAACAATACACTTGGCTGGAGAAGATAAAAGTGTCTGTGTTCAATATACATCAACTGTAATTCTCGAAACATTTTTGAGGACCACTCAAGATTTAGGGTGCTTGAAATGCTGCTCCTCCATTACAAATATTTCTACAAAGGCTTGTGCAGCTCTGAGTTGGTATGTGTGTAAAATCCTTTGGTAGTTTTATGCCTCTGTGACTCACATTTGAGTCATCAACCTGAGCACCTGCTAGAGTTTTGAGGAGAGATCAGATGCATTCCTACCTTTTACAGAAACCCTGGTGGCCTGATGAAGTGAGGTCATCAGTGAGAAAGCGCTTGATCCTGAGAGGATGTGTTATCCTTGTTATCCTTTTGGATTCATTACCCCATCCTCAGAGCATGTCACCCTATTTTTTCCAGCTGAATGTCCTTCTTATTAAATTTAATCTCCTTTAAAGTGTTTGTTTTATATTCCTGCCCCTCATAGGGAAGTTGCATTGTGCCATTTGTGCTTTTGCTGATTTGCTGTCCCGTCCTTAATCTCTCTCTTTCCTCAGCCTCTGAAATTGGGATGAAACAAGTCTTTACAATATTCTGTGGTTAAAAAAATGAGTTAGTCCCACAGATTCACCTGTTCTTGTAAAACCACAGCTTTGCTGCAGAGGAAACATTCTGCTCATAAACCACTGCCTGTGGCACCCCAGGCATAGGCTGAGCAGGTCTCAGCTGCTGTCACCTCTTCACCAGCTGTGATTTTGATTTGTGGGACTCTGGGACAGCTGTCACCTGTATTTAGGTCCCTCATTTTATTTGTGTCCCTGCTGGTGCATTGATTGAGCTGGTCCATGGCTTTCTGTGGGTGCAGCCATGAAAGCTTACAGGGGTAAAGGGACAGGTAAGGGACAGGTTTGAGCTCAGATGTGGCACTGAAAGGACACGTGACCATGGAGAGATGATCTTGGAAGGGCCAGCCAGGGGGAAGTCTGCTGGAAGAGCCTTTCCCCTGTGATTGGACATGGTTAAACAAAAACCTAGCAGAAAATGGGAGCAGGTTCCGGGAAGTGAAGTTATTGTTCTGCCTACATTGTTTGTCTTTGCTGTTGTCATGACCTTTGCTCCTGTTTACTTGCTAAGGGCTGAAGTTCTGATTCTTCTATCATTATATTTGTGAAAGTGATCTGATAAAGAATATTTTTTCCTTTGGGGTAATAATTACCTCATTTCTTGGAGAAGATTTGCAGAGTAATGCTTACAAAGTCATAATGTGGGGAAGTGATTTTGATCTCTAGTGACTAATGTGCTGAATAATTTTTATTTTTCTCCTTGTACATGAGTCACTATACACAAGGTGATGCTCTGCTATAAAGAATTGCAAACACAGGTGGTTCCCCTGCCTTTCAAGGTAATGGTATGATTAATGTTAGAAAGGCTTGGGTTGGAAGGGACATTAAAGCCCAGCCAGTTCTAACCCCTGCCATGGGCAGGGATACTTCCCACTGCCTCAGGGTGTTCCAAACCCTGTCCAACCTGGCCTTGGACACTGCCAGGGATGGGGCAGCCACAGCTTCTGGGGCTCATTTCCTCAGAGAAGCATTGCCCTGGTCATCCCCATGGTCCTTGGCAGGTCCCCCCTGGTGATATTTACCTTGTTCTGCCTTGGCATAGGAATGAACAAACCCTTTTTTCACTGCCCTTCTTGTGTGCTGTGCCCAGCAGAGCAGCTGTTTGCAGGCAGGAGAGCTGTCTCCTTGGGCAGCTCTTCAGGAATTCTCTGTGACTCAGAAGTGCTGTGTTTGGGAATCAGCAGCGTGAGTTTCTCCTCTCCTTCCTGGCTCAGACCAGTTAAAGGGTGAGAACTCTGAATCTGATTCTGCCATGACTTTCTTTAGTGACCAAGGGCAAAAATGTTATTTACACTCATCTGATGGCAGCCTCTGTGCAGCCAGCAGGAGTCTGGGCTTGAGCTGCTCATGGGGAGGACACCTGAGGGAGAAGTCTCTTGAGGCTGGTGGTCTTTGTGCTGAGCTGACAAATGCTGATGGGATGTCTTTAGTGCACTGAGGTTGCACTGCTTCTCCAGGAGCCAAGCAGAGTAAAGTGGTGTGCAGTGTGGTCTCCAGGGACCTCGCTGAAGGGTTTAACACACACTCCTCTCATAACCAGCTCAGGAGATGCAACTGTCAACAGACACATTATCCTGGATTGTGCTCATGAAAGGGAGCAGAGGCTGCAATAAATGCTGGGGGAGGCTGCTGAGGCCAAGAAACCTCTCTGAATCCCCCAGCCAGGATCCTCCCTGTTGAGCCCAGCTCCTGCAAACTGGAGATGCTGCCCATGAGCTCTGGAAAGGCTCTTCTGGCCCAGCTGCCAGCAGTGCTGCCACAGGAATGAGTGGCATCTTCCCTGGCTGAGCCTGACAGCTGCTCCATGGAGACAAGCATTCCTTTGATGTCACATCCCTGCTCAGAGTGTGGATTTTCTACCTGTGACTGCCAGAATGTTGAGGGGAACAGGGGAAGTGAGGGAAATGTCTCAAGCTTTCACATCCCATTCAGCTCTGCTGGGAAGTGTTTACCTGGAAAGCCTTTAGAAAGCACAAGAAGGCAACAAAGCAATTGCACAAACACAAACTGTTTTCTTCCCAGCAATAATCTAATCATTAAAAAGAGAACTTTCAGTTCTGTGACTCCTCAGGCTTGGGAAGAGCTGATAAAGCCAATGCTGGTTAGAACAGCACGACTCATGTTTCTTCTAACAGCTGCTTCTAATTTCACCTCCTGTTTTCCCGGGAAAGTTTCTATTGCACATAATGGGTTTGGGGAATGCCAAATGCAAAGCATTTTCATTTTTTTTGGTTTTCTGTCATGTTTAAATGTGGAAGAAGCACTGTTGCATGGTTGGAGATGTTTCACCATCACAGTTGGTGACTGAAGCAAGTGGGGCTGGATGAGCTTTGGCAAAATTTTTGGCTGAGTTGCTGGACCAGGAGTGAGCAGTGAAGCTGGAGGGGTATTTGGTTTCAGTCCATATCACCCCAGTGCACAAGCTGCCATGGGCTGTGCTTTCACAGGTGTTGATGTGCTCTGGATGTGCTCCTCCTGAACCAAAAGGCTGCTGGTTTAAAGGTGATTCTCAAAACTCTCCCAGAGGCAGGATCCCTGTGTTATAGGACTGTGGTGTCTGGAAGTGGTCCTGTGGTTTTCTCTCTGGTTTTGCTTGTTTTCTTTTCTCTGCTGAAATTCAAAAGATAATATTCATCTAGAAAACACCACAGATCAGGGCAGAGATAAAACAATCAAAGTCTTTGGAGACAATTCTCTGTAGTATGACTTTGAAATTAGAGCAAACCCATCATGATGACAAGTAAACAGAATTCTGAAGCATGTTCTGGGTTTTTTTCACATGATGGCATACAGGAGGAAATCAATGCCTCAGAGGGTGAAATCCATGAATGCTTGGGTTTGGTTTTGGTTTTTGAGAGAAATAGAGCTTGATACTAAACACTGTGGTGTAGCAGCCTCTCTCCCTACCTGGCCTGTACTATTGGCATCTCTGCAGGTCACTGGATGGGGACAGGGGGAATAAAAGGCACAAGACAAACCCTGAAGCAGCTGGAGTCCTGTCCTTTGCAGGATGTCTGAGATGGAGGTGAGTCCCATGAGCCAGATGCCCCCACTGCCCTTGCTGGAGAGCAGAGCCCATGGAGATACAAAGGTGATGGTTCTGGTGATCAGCAGAGGTGGCAATTCCTCCCTGGAGCCCATTGATTTGGGAGTATGCTCCTAAATTGCTGTTTCCTGTGGAAATATCCCCCTGCCTCCCACGCTGCCAAAGGAGTGATTGTGTGAATCTGCTGTGGAGTGAGGAATGTTTGAGTTCCCCCTTGATCTTCTCACACTCACTGCACCAAGTGCAAGAGCAGCTTTAGCTGGGCGAGTGCTCTGTGTTAGCCCCTCACAGCAATGTTAGACACACCTGCTACAAAACGTGTTTAAACAAACATCAGTGGCTCTGCAAGAAACCTGACACAGCCGTGCCACTGAAGGTTTAGCTGTATCAACACCAGGATAAAAAGGAAAGTTAAACAAACAACAAAAAAGGGATCTATCTGAAATTCCTTCACAGATGGGTTGCAGCCCAGTTAGCTGGAGCTTTGTGGAAAATGAGTTGTGCAGCAGACAGCCATGGGATGAAGTGTTGTGGTTTTAAGATCGTGTTGCAGGAGGTTTTTAAGCAGATGAAGTTGCTTTGATGGTGCCTTTCCAATGAAAAGGGGTTCTCCAGCCTCCATCAGAGCTTGCAGTCTCTATCCCTTCTTCATGCTGAGTTACTGGCCTTTTTTTTTTAGTCCCCTTTTCGTCCCCACTATCCTGTACACACATGGCTGTGCGTACAAGCCCAAAGCATGGCTGGGCTTTATTCAGCTGCTCTCAGCTGTTCCTGAGAAACATGAAAAGATTCATTACACCATGAGCATCCTGGAGACCACAAACTATTTGATGAGTAGTTAAAAACCTCAAGCTGTGAAGCAAAACTTTAATTTTCCTTTTTTTCCCCCCCCCTTCTTTTTAGTGAGACAGCCTATGCCTGTAAGAAGGAGAACTTCTGTCCCTTCCAAAATTCATGGCTTTTCAAAATCTTGAAATTTTCATGAGCAGTGGATATTTTTCGGAATCTGTATGAATATTTCACTTTGACTCCTCAGCAGTTACTGGTGGCCACTTGCCCTGCATTCCTCTGCTTCATCCACCTGCAGATGTCTCCTCTCCAGGTGTTTCACACTCCAGGCAAGGGGAGCAGCCATCCCTAGAAAAGGAACGCTCAGGATTTTAACATCTCTAATGTGCTATAGCATTCAGCACGCTGCCCAAGTTTTTAATTACATCATGGTGATTAGCAGTCCAGAAAAATCACTTGAAACCAATTAAATAATGTGCACCTAACTGAAGACTGCTGCAGGCTCTGGAGGCTGCCTCAGAGCAGTCACAGTTGATAGGGTTTTCAACAGGCCCTCTGCCCCTCCCTGTTAATTATTTACCTACTTCATTATTTTCCAACTCCAACAGTAATTGTTTTTTATGGGTTTAGTAAAGCTGCTATCATTAGTGGTAGCAGTAAAATTTTCTCCTGTATGTACACCCCCATGTCTGGGTTGAGACCCTAAAGTGAGCTGTGGCTTTTCTGACCCCTGAATCACTGCTTGTGATTTTAATGCTCTCATGCACAGGGACCACAGGTTCTCCTGGAATAAATCAGCCCTACAGCCCAAATTGGCCTTGTAGTAGAGCAGAAGTTGATGATACACTTGAGGTCATCACTATTAAATATCCAAACCTCTCCAGGAGCAGGCAATGGGATGAGAAGGGCTGAGAGCAAAAAGTGCTTTTCTCCTCCATTTTTTTTTTTCAATATGTAAATACTTTTGCATGGAAAAAGGTCCCTCCAGGGGTTTGGAGGCTCCACCTCAGGTTTGGAGGCTCCACCAGCCCCTGCACTGAGGGGTTCTTGGGCAGCCTCAGGGGTCCTAGGGGCTCAGGGACAGACAGAGTGCCTTCATCACCATGAGTGCCTCAGGAGGGGACAGGAGGGATCCTGAGAAGGCTCTGGGACATAATCAACAGCTCTGGGGGATTGCTGAGGGGAATAAAGTGTTTTTGTAGAGTCCCATGTTGCAAGCCACAAACCCAGCCGCATTTGTGCTCTGCAGGAGGGCCAGGGGGGCACTGAAGGCCTCAGGAGATGTCTGTGTGTGATCATCAGGAAGGATTTATGTATGGAAACACTTGTCAGGCTTTGGATGGGAGTCCCCGTCCCTGGAAGCATTCAAGAAACGACTTGAATTCAGTGCTCTGGTTTAATTGACAAGGTGGTGATTGCCCTAAGGTTGGACTTGATGATCTTGAGGGTCTTTTCCAAACTTAAGGATTCTGTGATCTAGAGTGATCTGAAGACACTCACTGGGCAGATGGAGGAGTCCTGTGGTTGGACTGTGCCTGAGGGGCCTCTCCTGGCCCCAGAAAAGGCAAACTGTGGGCTTCTGTGTAACAAGAGGGTCAGGAAAAGGCTCCTAATGGTGCAAGAGGGCTGATGGAGTGGTGCTGCAGGGACCAGGGGGAAAACTGGGGCCAGTTTCCCCTCCAGCACCTCAAAGCACCTTTTGATGTGCCCTTGAGGGCTCAGTTTGCCCCGGTCCCTACAGCACCTGCACCAGCTGTGGCTGCTCAGCCACACAAGAGGACGACAGCTCCCAGCATGATGAGGACCATGGCCCTTAGAGCTTTGTCCTGGTGGTTGCCATGCTCTCCCCATCACTCCTACAGAGAGGTCAGGCTCTGCAGTATCCTGAAAGGAACGGGATGTCCTGAAGGCCCATGAGAGTGTCCAAACACAGGGCTCTGGGATGCACTGCAGGGGATGGATCACCAGGGATGTCCTGAGGGGACTGGAGGGTATAGTGGGGTCTGGAGGCACCCTGAGAGCACCCAGGTGCCCAGGGCTATGCCAGGCCTGTGCCCTGGGGATCACCCTGCCCTTCCCTGCCTGAGTGGTGGGTCACTGGGACCCGTTGCTGGGGACAGATCCCATGTCAACAAGTGCTGGGACCTGTTGCTAGAGGCAAGTGCTGTGTCACAGTGGGGCCCTTTGTGACACGTGTGGTCAACATGGCTACTGCCTACAGTGGATGGTGACAGGCAGGAGCCTGGAACTGACAAGGAGCCCCCGAGTGCAGCCCATGTCTTGCCCCACCACCCCTGGCAGCCCTGTGGGGCTGAAGTGTTTTGCCAAAGCTTCCCACGACACCACCCCAACACCCATCCCAGGATCCCCCATAGTGGCTGTCCCACAGGATGGAGGAGAGACCCCCTGCCACCCCCAGGGAGGCCTGGGAGGAGGAGAGCTCTTCCCAGGGGAGCGGCTGTTCACAGCCCTTCTCCGTCTACGACAAAACCACGATGCAGCCACTGCAGCTTGGTGAGCGGGGGGCCCTGTGGGGCTGGGCAGGGCTGGGGCCCACCAGCACACCCTGCACGATGCCAGGATCGTGTTTTCCTGGCACGGTGACAACAGCTGTCCTGGGGGACAGGCACGATGTCACCTGAATGCCAGAGCAGCTCGGGGCTGGATGCCAGCCCCAGCACAGCCTCTCCCAAGAAAGAAACAGAGCAGAGGGACTCCAGGGATGGGCAGTGAGAAGCAGTGGGACTCTGGACCTTTCCTGTCCATATCCCAGCATGTTCCTCAGCCCAGGGCACGGGGGCCTTCCCGGCTCCAGCAGAGCAGCTCCTTTGCCCATCACCTCCAGCCACGAGCTGCTCAGGAAAAAGGCTGTGCCTTTTGGGATGTGGGCATGGGGCTGGGTGGAGGGTAGGTCTCCTTGGCTCTCTCCTGTAGCCAGAGCCTCTGCAGCCCTCCCTGCTCTTCCCCTCTGGCAGATGCCAGCTGGTTGCCTATATATGCGGTATCAGAGGACGCTGTGGATTTCATCATGGCCTTTGTCAGCAGCCTTGACAAGGTAACCGTGGCCAGCTGGACAGTGGCTGTGCTGGCATTTGCTGGCAGGGGTTTTGCTGGGCTGTGGAGGAGTGCTGGCTGGGCAGAGCTGCCTTTCTCATGGGGCACTGCATCCCCAGTGCTCCGGTCCTGCTGGCTGTGTCCATCCTCCCACACTCCTTGTCTGTGTCTCTGTCCCCTGGCTGCCAGGACACCCACAAGTTCACATTTCTGAAGAGCACCTACGTCCTGTGCAAAACTGCCTTGAAAAGTGGCTTGACTCAGGGCCTGGATTTATTCTGCCAAACATGCGAAGTGGTAGAGAATATCATGGTGAGGGGACACCTGGTGTTCTGGGGATGGGGACAGGCAGCCCTGGCACTGGCACCCTGTGGGGACTGTGCTGGGGTGGGTCAGGGACAGGAGGCACTGCCAGGTCCCATCCTGGTTGTGTTCTGCAGGACCTCCTGGAAAAGGAGCCCAGGGACCGTATGACCTCACAGATCCGGTATCTCGCCATGATTACCATCGACGAATTATGGTGGGCCCCCTGCCCCAGAGCTCTGAGGCCACCTGCACAAGGCCTCAGGGGCTGCTCCCAGCACCAGTGTCCAACTGTCCCTCCTCTGTCCTTGCAGCTTGGTGGAGAATGTGCTGGAGGGCAAAACCAAAAGCCTCCTCTCTGCATGTTTCTCAAGTGTCTTCTTGCTTCCCTCAGAAAGGGAAATGTCATACCAGGGCGTGTCCCTCTACACCAAGGTAAGAGCTGGGTGAGCTCCAGGAGCCTCCAGTCCCCAGTGGTCATCCTGTGCGGACCCATGACCAGAGATGTGAGGCAGGCTGAGTTCTTGGTGTTGCTGTCTCACCCTCGTGGCTCTGTGCCCTTCCAACATGGGCCTGGCTGCTCTATCCCCAGCAGTTTGTGTGTCCCCATGTCTCTCCTGGGCAGTTCAAGTGCCCTCCACAGGCACTGAGAGTTCAGCTCAATCTCCTGGGCGTGGGGGAAAGAACAGCAGAACGACAGGCAGTGCTCTCTGTGGTGTTTGCAGACCCTGAAAGCCATGGACACAATGCTGATGACAGTGGTGCTCAGCTTTCCTGCCTCCAGTGTCAGCAAGGAGCTGCAGGACATCTTTGAGGTGTGGCACAAGCAGAGTGGGGGTCCCAGGGCTGTTCCTCACCCTGGAGGGAAGGAGCTGCCCAGTCCAGTGCTGAGCAGGCAGAGTGTGGTGTGGGGAGGGTGTTCACCTCCGTGAGGAAGCTGGGGCTGGCACCAGGCTCCTCTCAAGCACAGTGGCTGCAGAGGGTCCACCTGCCTGGCCAAAAGGTTGTCCTGGGACCTTTGTCCAGGCCTGTGAGGGACCCCAGGGACAGGCACCCCACTGCAGGCTTTGTGTGAGGTTAGAGGAAGGCGCGAGGGATGGTACAAGTCTGGCCCAGGGGCAGAGCTGTATTTGCTCTTGGTGCTCACCAGCGGCTCCTCTTGTCCCAGATGCTGCTGGACTTCACCAGATCTGAGAGAGAAGTTGTGCAGGAAAGGGCTGTGGGGAGGATTGGTGTCCTCACCAATTTGCTGTCCAACTATTCCACTCTGAAGGTAAGGACCAGGCACCCTCCAGCAAGTCCAGGCCCCCCTCCCTGCCACTCTCCATGCCAGGGCTGGGCATGGGCAGGAATGTGCCCAGCTGGTTGCCCCAAGAGATTGGGCCATAGAGCCCTGCAAAACCCAGATTCACCAGGGCACAGCCCTGGGCACACTCTTTGGTACAGGTATTTGACACCAACTTCCTTCTCTTAGCCCTTCTTCTCATGCCTCCCTCAACCAGGCCTCTGTCAGCTTTGGAAGAGACAGTTCTGAACCTGTCTGCCTTGGAGACATCTCAGTCCCAGTCATGGGAAGGCTGGTGGGACGTCTCATTATTTTCCGATATTCCACAGAACAAATAAGCTATACAGCTTTCCACGCCCTTTTCTCCCTCGCTGACTTCCTCTGTAAGTAAAAAAGCAAGAGCAGCTGTGGCCTTCATCCCTGTGCACACAGACCTCTCTTGACAGATCTGCTTCCTGACCTCCTTTGCCCCTCCCCAGCTGCTTCCCGTAGCATCCCAGCTGTCACTTTGCTGCAGAAGCTGAGTGCTCACCTCCAGTCCAGGATCTGTTACTGCTCTCCTTCCCCCATCCTTTCAGGACCTTGAACCCCACTGGCTTGTGACCCCCACAGCCAAAGCTCCAACTGACTCCCAGGTCCCAAAGCTGAGTCTTCCCTGTTGGAGAAGGGCAGATCCACCACCCTGGCTGGTGCCTCTTGCCTATAGCCAGAAGCTACTCCTGAGGCCCTCCAGAAATCTCCACTGATTCTGTCCTGCTGTCTTGCAAGCAGATCTCAGGGTGGTGTGATGACCTTGCTGGCAAAGCAGCTCTGTCTTACTGACTCTTCTGTGCTTGCTCTGCTCTTCAGACAAGTCAAGGCCAAGGGATGAGTCAGCCCAACTCAGCCCTTGGGAAGTTGTGACCACTTCCTCGATGTGTTCCCTGAGCACCAGAGACTCTATCCAGGTAATGATCCCCCTCCTTGCTGGGACTCTTTGTCTGTGGCATCAGCAGAGCACTTGTGTGAGCAAAGGGACCCAGAATCAGTGGGGCTGGTGGGGTCTCACTGCCCTGGCAAGAAGGTTCCTGCCATCCCTGGGCAGGGACAATACATGGGCTGCACTCTGGTGTCCTGGCAGCAGCTCCAGCTCTAACAGGAGCTCCAGCCCTCCTGGTCCCCAGCAAGCCCCTGGATTTCTGTAGGACCAGCACCCCTTGCCCATGAGCCCTCCTCCCTGATGTGGAGGGCCCTGTCTCCCCATCCTCTCCCACACAGGGACTGCAGGCACTGCTGCCAGCTTTCCTGTGGGGTCTGCTGCCAGCACTGCCAGGAACCTCTGCCCAGCCAAGCAGGCTGGCACTGAGTGGCCAGCACCATCAGGGATAGCACCATCACGGCACTCAGTTGCATGTCTTCCTTCCTTCCTGCTGTAGGCCTTTGGAAGATACCTCCACTCTAACGAGAGGACAGACATCATCCTTGAGGCCATCGAGGCGATGAGAGATGACAGCATCCTTGACAAGGAGGTGCCCAGCAGCATGCTGGATGTGGTCATAGGTGACCCAGACTTCTGGCTGACAGATGTAAGTGCCTTGGGGCTGGATTGCCCTGATCTCCAGCCCTGTCAGGCCTTGTTCCTCCCTCCATACCTTCCTCACAAAGCCTGACTTGGGCACCTGAAGAGTCTGAAGACGGCAGAGAGGAATGGGAAGGGCAGCTGAGGACGTGGCTGCACTGCAGTGGCAGGGCCATCCTTACCTGTGTCCTCTCCAGGTGCCCAAGATAGTGAACTCCATTCTTGAAAATCTGCCATGCATCACCACAGAGTCAGGCTGTAGGAAAGTGGAGTCTCTGTTTCTCCGGTTGACCAACGAGTACGCCTCGGCAGTGGTCATCGGCCTGTGTGAGGCGGCTCTCCAAGGAGACAGGTACTGGCCCCAGCCATCTCAAGGGCTTGCTCCATGTGGGGAGAGGGACCCTGAGACTTCGTGGCTGCCAGATCCAAGGAATGCTGCATGACATCCCATGGATCTCCAACCCACAAACCTTTCCAGCTCTCTGGCACATTGGCCAGGCCTGCAGCAGCCAAAGCCAACCAAGCCAGTCCAGAGCCAGCTTGGTGCTCCCAGCCCCGCAGAGAACTGCCCCTCAGCCCTGTCCTGCTTCCTGCAGGGCCCTGAGGACCCCCAGCATGGGCTCTGCTCTGTGGGGCTGGTCCTGGCACTGTGGCTGAGGCAGCCCCCTGGCTTCCAGCACTGTGCAGGAGCTGTGCAACACTCTGTCCTTTGCGCCTACGATCTTGGACAAGGTCATAACGGAGTTTGCTACCTTGCTCCTGAACCAGTGGTGCAACCCTCCCAGAGAAGGCACCCGCACCCTTCACAGAACTGTGAGTTACCAGAAAAGACCCCAGTTCCTTTCTGTGAGCCCTCTGCCAGCACCTCGTGGCTGTGTTTGTTTCCTGCAGTCATCCTTGGGGGAGATTGACTGGGAGGACTTTGATAACGAGCCCAACGTCTGGAGGGATCAGGGGCATCCCGATGTGGTGACGGCCTTCCTAATGCTGGAAGTCCTCGTTGGGCTATCCGAGAGAGCTGAGATGGTGAGCAGGGTGGTATTGGGGCAGCCAGGGTCTGGGGCTGAGTGCAAGGCAGTGGTTTGGTTTGGGCTAGGAGTCAGGATGCGGGATGACTGCTCCCAAAACCCTCCCTGCCATGGTGGGACCTTGGGGTGCCTGCCTTGGGAGGTGTCCAGGTGTAGCCTTGTCAGAAAATGGAAACTCTCTTCTTCATAAAGGCAAAAAAAATTGAAGCCTTCCTGCCAAGCATGATGAAGATACTGGAAGTTGGCAGTGAAGATGAAAAGCTGAAGATGGTTGTGATCTTCCAAAATGTCCTGGGTCGCCTGAAAAAGTCAAAGACCAGCTCCATTGCTGTGGCACTGGTGGGGAAGATCCTGCCCCTCTTTGACGCGGTGAGGCTGATGTGGGACTCTGAGCCCTGCAGAGGGGCACTGCCCCACAGCCCTGCCCTGAGAGCAGCGCTTAGGGCAGGCTCAGCCCTCCGGGAATGGATTCTGGGCTTTGCAGCCAAATCTGCTCGTGCCCGCTCTGCAATCCGAGCCTGGAGCATCGCCCTCACCGCAGCCATGGGCAGGGAGTTCCCACAGCTCACCTTTCCTCCTTCCCAGCAGGACTGCAGCCAGCTGCGAGAGCTCTCCCTCTCTCTCCTCAGTGACCTGCTGAGGTCCGTGGTGACTAGGGATGAGAGGAAGATGAGGAGGGAAGTGCGGAGGGCGCTGATCCCACTCCTCTTCCGTTTGAATGACCGCTACCCCAGCGTGGCCAAGGTATGGATTTAAAGGCTGAGCACTGATATGAGGGGACTGACACCTTCCAGGGATTGTGAGCATTGGGGCAAGAGCTGCTGGCACTGGGCAGGGCTCCCCCAGTGCAGCCCCTGGGAAGGGTCCTTGTGGAACCAGCACAAGCAGGGGTGGACAAGGTGGCTCAGCCATTTTCAGCACCTGTCCTGCCTCTCCAGCCAGGCTTGGCAGCAGCTTGTGGACACTGGGGCAGCACCCGAGGCCTGAATGTGTGTGCTCCAGAAGCCCAGAGGCTTCTCAGCTTCCCCACAAGTGTCAGGGACCAGGGCTCCAAGCCTCAGTCAGTCACCCAGGGCTGTCCCCAAGAGACTCCAAGACATTCAAGCTAGGACAAATCACAGGCTCCTAAGGGTGGGATCACCACAGGAATAAAGCCAAAAGGTCTCTTTCCCCAGACCCTGGTGCCACCTCTGAGCTAATGCTGTTCTGCAGGCTTCCAGGGAAGCCCTTTTTGCTGCTGCAGAGCTTCTCAAATGGAAGCAGCTCAAGCACCTGCTGCAGAGAGAGAGGATGTGGGAGCTTGGAGAATGCTTGGTAAGGACAAGCCACAGGGCCCAGGCTGGGTGAGGGCTGTCCCTGCCCTGTGTCTGTCCTCATGAGAGCCCAGGGGAGCAGAGGCTGCTCTGAGTGCTGCTGGCAGGGCTGGGCAGGACTTGGAGGACCTTGTTCCTGTCCTTGAGAACAGAGCCCCAGAGGCTCCTCTCCAGGCCCCACTCCCCTTGCTGTATCCAGCAGGAGGGAGGGCTCAGCAATGAGGGGTGCTGGCAGGAGGGAGCTGGCAGGAGGGAGCTGGGGGCTCTGTGACAAGCCTGGAGACACATCCCTGGTGCTCCCTGCAGCTGATGAACAGGAGCAGCAGGGCTGAAGACTACATGCAACAGAGCCTGCCCTACCTGAGGGACTCTCAGTCCTCCGTGCGCCTGGCGGCCGTCAGGTTCATCGGTGAGTCACAGCCCCCTGGCCCCTTTTGGGCCAGCCTGGCCACGTCCCTGCACTGCACTGGCAACAACCCTGTGGCCACCCCAACCACCCAGTGCAGAGCCTCAGCCTCCCTCTGCCCCCTGCCACAAGCTGGGCTTGGTGGCCGCCTCGCTCAGTCCCACTCCCCATGGCTGCTGGTGGCCCCTGGGTCAGCCCTGAGGAGTGGGAGGGTGGCAGGGCTGGGATCACCCTGCTGGGAGCACTGTGGGAACAGGGAATGACAGAGCTCTGTGCCCAGGGATCGCCACGAGGCACATGAGGGGCCACGATTTGGAGACTCAGGCTCATATCCTCAGCGGTGAGTGCTCTGGGGGGAGCCCGGAGGGGCTCTGCGGACACGGGGTTTCATCTTGGCTCTGCTCCTTTTGGTCACAGCCCTTCAGCCCCTGGAGACAGACAGGGATATCTCAGTCAGTTCCCTGGCAGCCCACACGGGTTTGATCCTGAGAGCCCCGAGGGAGCGGCGGAGATCGTGGATCATCCTACAAGTGCTGTGCTGCCGGTGCCGGTGAGCTCAGCACAGCTGCAGCTTTCTGTGCATTAATAAAGGTGGAGAAACACACCCAGCCCGTGGTATCCCTCAGATGTGCAGTGCCCTGAGTGTGCTGAGCAGACTCTGTCCTTCCTGGCCTGTCCCACAGGCAGTGGGATGCTTCTTCCTCATACTCCTGCCATCCCAAAACGCCCCAATTGGCTCCAAATTGCAGGCACAGGGCCCCAGATTTTTGTGCAGAGAGCCTCAAACTGCGCCCTTGCTACCCCAAAGTGTTCCCGTGGACCTTGAATTGTCTCTGCAGAGCCCCACAGTGCCCTTGACAGACTCCAGATTCCATTCCATGTGTTCCAAAATGCCCCACTGAGTCCTGGAGTGCAGCTGTGGGACCCCAAATGGGCTCTGGCAGCCCCATCAGGTATGGAATCATGAGGGAATGCTCAGCCCTGAGTGGACCTCAGTGGGTCCCAGAGCTCCCTGGGGAGTGCCAGGGGCTTGAAGCTGGGAATGAGTGAAGCACTCTGTTTTGAATGTGGCATCTCTCTGTTTTCCACCCAAACAAGCTTCCCCCACACAGTCCAGGGAAATCCTCCAGCTCCCCGCCACACATCCCGAACAATGAGGAGGTGATGCCATCCCCAGGCGCTGGGAAAAATAGCACCAGGGTTTGTAGAGAGAGAAGGAATGGGCAGCCGAGGCACCTGGGGGGGAACCTGCGTGCCCTGCCTTGTTCTTTTAGAGGGGCAGAACGTGTGCAAGCTGCGGGGTTTGGGGTCTTTTCACCAGTGCTGCTGTTACCGAAAACCTCCGAGATTAGAGGGATAAAGACTCCCTCTAACACTCTCTTTGAGTGTTAGAGAGTAAGGCATTGCTTTATTTTCGGCCAAGAAAGGTGGCTGACAAATTCTGGCCTCCACATTGATGACAATACAGAATTTTCCACTTATTTACACATTTTTAGCAAACAAAAAAATTAATGTTCATTGATTCTAAGTCACATCATTCGCTTAATTAATTAGTATTGTACCCTCTACTGGTTATTGACTTCTCACTCTTCATGCTACTTTGCAACACATTTTTTCATCCTTTAATCCTCTTTTTCTTGGATGGGGAGTCTCCAACTTTCCAGGCCTTCGTCTCCTCTATATTTCTTGTTGATTGTTTTCCCTTGCTGTGCCTCAGCTGTCCTGTAAGTAGTAGAGTTACCATGCTTTGTTGCTTAATATTAAATCTGACTTTAGCTCATACCCTTGCCAGTGATTTTTTAAAGTGATCTCGAATCTCTGGTTCATAGTGCCCAGGTGAGGGGCAGCACCGAGGGTGTTGGGGGACCCTTCTGCTCCCGGCTGGTCAGCTCAGGGGTCCCTGGCAGCTCCCCAGCCCCGGTGCCCTGCTGTGTCCCCGGTGTCCCTCTCCTGCAGAGCAGGATGGCCATCAAGTGGCTGCTGCTGGGACTGGCACAGGAGCTTTTTATGCCAGGCTGCTGCAGGAGAGCATGAAAAATCCCAGTCCTGTTCTGGAGAGAGTGGCAGGAGTGTCAGGCCAGCGAAGGGCTGCTTCTACCCCAATCACTGGGCCAAACTCAAATCACCAGCTGAGGGTTCATCTGGTTTTTCATCTCCTGTACTTGCCCAGGAAAGCTGCTGCTCCAGGGGTAAAGCAAAGGGAGAACAATCCCTGCCCTGAGCATATTGCCTGCTCTGGAGGTCAGCTGTGTTGGAGTTGAGCTGCTAGGGATTTCCATCAGTTCAAAAAATTGATTCATATCTGCAAAATTATATCTGTATCTATCTATATCTATATATATAATTAGGAAAAAACCTTAACAAATATTTGCTTGATATTATTTGTTTCTTTCAATGCCCTGTCCCACGTCTTTCTGTTGGGATCTGTGCCTTGGTGCCCTGTTTGGGCAGTGGCCTGGTCAGTGAACCTCATCATTCCTCTCTGTTTGCCTGCAAAAGTGTTTTTCATTTTAATGGCACTTTAAAGTTGAGCCTTGTCCACCATGCTCTGCAATGAGAACAGAGTCACTTGTGTAAAGCTCTTATGCTGGACAGGTTTATTCTCCTGAATATTTTCACCAGAACAATTTAATGTTTTGGGGGTTTTTTTAAGCGTTACTGTTTTTTCAGGCCACCCACAGGCTAAACAGGAAGGAAGCTTCAAGAAGGTCTTAAGGCCCTTCCTAAGGCAATCATGCCTCCAACAGCAGCCCACAAACACCTCTGTCAGTGGCTTTGGAGCAGATGCTGGGCTGCTGCATGGAGCAGGCTGATGGCTGGCTGCTCTGGGCAAGGAATACTCTTTGAGTACGCTCCTTACACGTGGTAGTAACATTACCTACAACCATGTTTCCATCTTCAAGCCGAGGATCTTCTCCTGAAGAAGACACTTCTTATACTACAGGTTGAAGGGATGGAAGGCACAAAGCCACTGAGCAAGTTGCTGGCTGGAGTTTGGATTGCAGGGACACAGGGAAGCTGCAGCTCAGGCTCCTCAGAGCCTCTGGACTGTGAAACCTCTCAGTGAGTGCAGCAGGGGAATGCAAGGCTGGGGGGCGGGGGAAAAGGCTGCAAACCAGCAGCTGGAGTAAGGAAATCCACTTGTGGCACAATTTGGGGAACACAGCTTCTCTCTGTTCCCTCCTGGCTAAGGAGTGAGAGCCCAGGCTGAGGCTGTGGCTGCTCTGTGCTCGGTATCAGACACTGAGCACTGAAGTGGCACAGAAGCATTGCAAGGGACAAGGGTGAGGCTGGGAGGCGGGAGATGAGCTCAGGGGGCAGCCTTCAGGTGGGTTTGTAGCTGATAGCTGCCACTGAAGAGACACTTGGTATTGGTGCAATTAACACCTCGAATTAGTGCGTGCATTTACTGGAAATGCAGCAGAGCGTCTGAGCTGCAGAAATGCAAGAGCAGTACAGGTTTGTGTTGGGCAGTGCATGATTTGAGGCAGAAAAAGCCTCAATGGACAACTTCTGTGGTTTGTTTTGTACTGACACTTCTTATCTGCTGAGTATTTAGCCTCTCTTCCTGAGGAAATGTGTGGCTTCCCCAGAGAACACCATCTCTGCCTCTGGTAGGATTGCTTCCTCGTTTGAGGTTCAGAGGATATTGTCCCTTTCTGCTGCTTTTGGTTTGTTTTAAGTAGGTTATAGTGATTTCAGGGTTGTTAAATATAGAAACAAAAGACCGTGCAAAGTAATTTCTAACTTGCACCGTTCTGTATCTACTGTGATCCTGTGCTGGGACTGGGACTGCTACTGTGACACACACACCAGGTAGGAATTTTCTCCCAAACCCTGCATGCAAACACCATTTCACTAAATTCCTTTTCACATTTTGGACTCTTTCGAAAGAAGGATAAAAGGAATTGATCCCTTGCAAGCATATTTGTGGAAAAGGAATTAAAAACCATCTTGTGTCCAGGTGTTTTTATCTATAAATGGTTTTACAGCCCACCTAGCCCTGCTTCAAAACATTTCTACAGCTGGAACTGCAGGAAAAATTTCAGTGCCTGGATTCATGTAAATGAAAGAAATGCTTATTCTCTAAATAAGCAGAGTGTGAGTGATCTTCTGCCCTTCTAGAGTGAGGTAGAAAGAGGTCAAGGAGAGCTGAAAAAGAGGAAAGGACAGCTCTACCTGGGAATAAGCTTTTGAGTAGCTGATTTGGATCTGAGGTGGAAGTGGCTGCTGTGTGTGTTGCCCAGGTCTGTATCTTAGATATTTAACACTGAGACTGTAAATCCATTATCTGGATGTTGGAGAACCAGCCTGGCACAACCCCCTGAGTTTTCCAGCAAGATGATCTGTGTTTCTCTGACAGCAATACTGGTGCTGCTGGAATAAATGGTTCGTGGCTTGGGAGATGCTGCCTGACTTTGGGAAGGAGCTGGATGTGGTTGAGCTGCTGGAGCAGCCCTGATGGCTTGGGGTGAGGGAAAAAAGGAGTGGGAAGGTTTGAAAGTGAGGTTCTAGTGGTGGTTGAAGTCCAAAGCCACAGCTTTGCTCCTGCTCTGCCTGAATTAGGTGTTTGGATCTGGGACATGAGCATGTTACGGTTCTCAGGCTCTGGGCTGTCTCTACAAAGAATAGAAATGGTCCCGTGTGGGGACCTGGTCAGCAGCTCTGATGTCTCAGGGGTGGGAGGTTTATTTTAGTCCTTCAGCTAACTCATTTCTCAGCTTTGGAAGTGTTGCTGCTTCTGTTTACATTAAAGAAACTTCTGTTGTGACAAAAATGTTGTCAAGGGCACTTACTCCCTGGGAAGGAAAACACAAATTTTGTCTTTCCTTTCTCTAAAACAATCAGTTTACAGACTCTCTCTGGGAATGTCAGGCACTGTACAGACACCCTAGGCTCTTGATGAATGCTGATATTGTTTTTTATGAATTGTATTATCTTACTCTGCAGGAAACAGACATTTGTCTATTTAATTTTGTTCTAGAAAAGAAGAAGTAAGTGATGAAATAGAAACAGCGGAATGTGGGTCCTGTTTTTCTCTGCTAGATGAACTTACCTGCTTTGCTTTTCCTTTTCCTGTTGTCACCTCATGTTACCAATCACCAGGACAAATCTGACAGGGGGCTCACTCTTGGTGAGTAAATCATTCCTGTGAGCTGGCTACCCAAAAGCTGCAGAGAGCCACAAGAACTCTGCTGGTCCTGAAGGAGTGTCTGCTCCACCCTGGTGACAATGACACCTTCTGGTGCCAACCTAGTGTCAGAAAAAGCATTGTTTCCTGCCAGGATGAGGAACACAGACCCACAGGCTGCAATGCTTGGGCTCTGAAGGCATTGTAAGGCTGCAGCTGGTTCTAATTGACACAGATTTTGCAATATGTGGATTTATTCTCTTGCTGGCCCCTGGAGGGAATATACATGTCCTGACCCTCTGCCCAAGGCTGTGTGACCAATAAACGACCTCTGTGATGTGGCAGAGCACCAGGCACACATTTGGCAGGCAGGGGGTGCCCAGCAGCTCTGCCATGGCTCCTCTGCCACCCCAGGGAACCTCACACCCTGTCTGTGCCAGATGTGACACAGGGCCCAGCCATGCCAATGGACACATGCTTGGACACAGAGCTGTGCACTGACTTTGCTTCAGTTTGTTGTTTTCTGTGAGAAAAGAGACCACATTTTAATCTTTAAAAAACCCCAAACCAAATCCCACACTAAGGGAGTTTGATGCTTTGCCCTCCACGCTTCTCCAGGCTTACAGGAAATCAGCTGTTAGAGAGAAACACTAAAAAATAACCTGCAAGCGGGAATACAGAGTTCTCAAAGGATCCCCTGAGTACATGCTGCTGGGGGTGCTTGGCCCTAAAGTTACTCTAAATTGGACAGAGATGGATTTGATGGGTGGACTGTAAGATGAATAAGAAAGTGGTTGGATGGTCACTCCCACACGGCTGTGGCCAATGGCTCAGAGTCCTGATGGGCATCAGTGACCAGTGGTGTCCCTCAGAGGTCTGAGTTGGGACCAGTGCTATTTTATATCTTCATTAAAGATATGGATGAAGGGACTGATAATATTTTCCAAAGCACATGCCATGTCTCTTGTCTGCCTGATGAGCTGGGATCTGTGGGTGGAGCTCTTTCCAGGGCTTTTTGGAGCAGCCCCATCTCCACTACCCTCCCTCTGGGGTTGGTTGCAAGTCACAGCCTCAAGCTCAGCCTCTCTCTGTGACCTCTGGGGCTCTGGTACATGGTAGGATGTTGAGCTCCTGAAGTTTTCCTTCTCTGCTGTAATTACTTGCTGGAATTCTGGGGCAGAGATGCCCAGATTGGGAGTTGCTTTTAGAAGGTGACCTTTCAGACTTAAAAAGCTCCAGTGCATGTGCTGTTAGGGTTGTTAATGAGTTTTTCTCTTAGAGCAGGAGCTTGTGCTTGGCCATAAACATAATTTTAAAACAATAAAAAAATATTGGAAGCAGAAGTTTTTGAAGAGTATATCAGTTCTGCAACAGGATGGTAATTGTAGGTTAGTTTGAACTCTCTGAGGATAAACATCCACTGTAGAGCTTTTGTCTTCTCAGGAGTCAGCACAATAGAAGGAAATGGAAGTTTAAGAAGTGTGAGTTAAATGGCTGGAGATTGAGGAGACAAAGTGAATATCCTAAACACGTGTGAGAGAAATCTGAAACTCAACTCTGAATGAACAGCAGTGACTTCTTCCTCAGCTGTCCTGGGAGCTTCATCTTGCACAATCAACCTTTCCTTCTTCTTATCTATGGGACTGGGAGGCCACTGGAAGCAGGTCCAGCCCAAGAACTTTCCTCCCAGTTTCTCTTCCTGGAGCTCCAGTAGTAGAGAGGTGAAAGATCCAAGGCTTTTTATGGGAAATCAGCCTAATTCCCCGACATAATAGAACAAAAGGAAAGTCTCTCTTGAAAGTTCAGGGAGGTGCATTCTCAGTGCAATTTTAGAGATCTTATCAGATCATGTAAAAAATGTTTTCTCACTATTTTAAGATGTCAACATGATTGATTTCTCTCTGCTTTTATTATTTTAACATTATTGGCATCAACAAGCTGTGTTGAGGCTAAGGTTATGTTATCTATCTATCTATCTATCTATCTATCATGTCATCTATTCCATGGGTTTCCAATTTCATTGCTAGATCAACAATCAGCTTCCTCAGCACGGATCTGAGCTCTCCCAGGTGAAGCTAAGTGCCTGAAAACAGGCATTGAACATTTTGGAGTTGATAGGTTTTTTTTGGCTGCTTGATTTTTTTTTTCTCCCCCAGCCCTACAATAAAAATGGAAATCTTTCAACAAAAGAAAGCAGTGATATTTCTTTGTTGCAATGGCCAGTTTGAGCTGTTGCAGAACAGTCCTGTGGCCATCTACAGTCACATGTAACTTTCTCAAGAGCCAGCCTGGTGGCTGAGACCGAGTGCTTTTCATCCTGGGAGCTTTAATTCTTTGCAGCTGTGCTCCAGTTCGTGGTGCTCACCTCTGGATTGGTTCTCAGCAGTTGTAAAGGGATGATTTCTTGATCACCTGAAGGCAGTGCTTGGTGCCACTGTCCATCCCTCCAGGTCTTCACAAGCTTGATTACCTTTGCAAGGGGCAGTAGGTCACAGACTGGTGAGAAAAAGTGGTATTATTCCTGGGTGGAGTAGGGGAATGTTTAGCATAGAAAAGGATGAGAATGTCTTGCTATGAAACATTTTCCTAGATCTTTCCTTGCTTGGAGCATCTGTGTAAAAGCAGATCTTGTTTGGGAATGTCTGCAGCACGTCAGAGTTGTGCAAATGGAATGGGTAAAATCCCTTTGCAAATGCAAAGGGACAGTGTAAAGAAACCCTGAGGAGGACTGAGCATGATCTGATATAAAAACTCATAACCTTTCTGGGAATTAATCTAAAGGAAATGCGGGGTGTGGAGTGCTAATGTAGCTCCTGACTGAATGTCTCTTGCCAGTGCTTTGCTGCAGTTTTGTGTTAAAAATTTCAATGATTTGGATTTGAAGCAGCATTGTGTTGAAATAAACACAATGTGCATGGGATTTGGATGTTTCACAAGTATTTTTAATTACTCAAATATTTTTGTCTGTGTTTATGGATGGAAAAATCCAAATACAGTGGCTCTTGGTTAACTCCATTCTGTTCCATCCATAATCCTCAAAAAATGGAGAGTTGTTTTGATTCAGCACCTGCTGCCTCACCCGTTTAATCCAATTTCCCTCATGCTCTTCTGAGCAGAAAAAGGAAGTTAAAACTCCAGGCCCACTTATACATGTGTTTATTTCAGAGACAAAGAACATCTTGACTTGGCACTTGTGGAGGGCAAACCAGCTCTGCTGGCCTGGGCTGGATCCCTACATCCCATCTCTAAGGATGACCAACAACCTGCAAGTAGCTGGAATTCCCTTGGGATGGACCTGCTGAGCAGGAGGGTGCTGGGGACTCCCTGAGCTGGAGTTCACATCAGAGCCAAAGTGTTGAAGATCCCTGGTTGCTGCACCTTCCTCCCATGGATCTGTCTAATCCCAGATGATTCTGGCTGGCACCTGGTCCCACAGCAAAGGGCCTTTCTCTCGATGGTTTTAAGCGCAGAGCACAATGATGGCTTTTGTGAGCCCCACTTTGTCATCCTGCAAGGACAGGGGAGGTGACATTCCTTGTTTCTCAGGGTCATTTACATCCTCATGGCCATCTCTTGCACATCTTTGTTGTCCCCTGTGCCCTTCCTCCTGCAGCCTGTATTTCCCGCATTGCCTGTTTCCCGCATTTGGGTATTTTCCAGTTTACCTAGTTTACATTACTGTAGTATGAGCTAGTTTGTATTACTGGAGTATGAACTAAAGGGATGTGGATGTGCTGTGGCTTTAGTTGTTCTGGTCTGTGTTTCCTTCCTAATACTTCCTGATGTTCTGTTTCGCTTTGACAGGACAAGAGGAAATGGCCTCAAACTGTACCAGGGGATGTTTAATTTGGACATCTGGAAGAATTATATCACTGAAGAGGTTGCCAGGGTTTGGGAGGTGGTGGAGTCCTATCCCTATCCCTGGAGGTGTCCAAGGAATTCAGTGCTCTGGGCTGGCTGACAAGGTGGGCATTGATCCATTGATCAATGATCCAGGTCTTTTCCAGCTGAAATGATTCCAGGATTCCATGATAACTGCAGTAGCACTGAGCTACTTTTGGCACATGTGCCATAATTCTGATGTCTCTGCCTGGAAGAACTGATTGTGAGTTTGCTGTGGTGGTCATACACTGAGCTGATTGACCACACTTCCTCAATTCACTTCCCTTAAGGAAAAACTCCCTTCCTGTTTGTGCCTTCACATCTGAATAATGAATTTTCTGCCATGTTAGTAGAAGTTAAAACCCCAGTAAAGACTGCTGTATTTCTATGTCTGTTTCTAAAGGGGAATGAAAATGTGAAAGGCTTAATTTGTCCCCCAATTCAGTTTGCACAATTCCTGCTGGATAAGCAGTCTTGGGGAATAATGAAGCTGTGAGTTGCCAGGGTTGTACTGCCTGAAGTCATGTTTCTCTCTGAAACAGATCTGCTCTGCGTTGCACAACTGACAGGGCTTCAACTGCAAAATGTTAGCAGTAAGGAGGAATATCCGTGGTGCATCAATCAATGAGTATTCAGAGGCCTGTAGCCTGCCAGCATCTGGCTCATGGAAGAAAAATATCTCTAGAGAAGACTGAAAGCCAGTGTTGGAGGAAATTATGTGAGTCCTCAGAGAGCACCAGTTACATCAAATGGAGCTGGAAAATTTAATAAAACTGTGCCCTAGGCAAGAGTCAGACTTTGGTAGGAAAGAGTCAGTTTAGAACAACTACAATTTGTTTGGATAAATAACTTCAAGTCATCTTTGTGTTGGGTGGGAAAGAGAAGCTATGCTCAGATAAGGAAGCCCTTGGTTGCAAACCAAAAAACCCACGGATGTTTCAGAATTGGTGTTGCCATCTGCAAGATCCTTTTACACCATGAGCTGAAATTGCTCCATAGCTGGAAAGGAGATCTCAACAGCAACATGGTCTGGGTGGGAGGGCCGGAACAGCACAGAAGAGAGGGAAACACAGAGCTACAAAGGGAATTTCTTCTTGGTTTTATTGCCTTGCCTCAAGCAGTGGGACCAATGAGCCTTGCTGCCGAGTGTCTGTAGGGGAACTGCACTGCAGAGGACTCACAAGTGCCCTGCATTGTTGGGTGTTCCCCACCTGATTCCCCATCTGCAGCAGCCACCAAAGGCCTTGGGCTGCAGTGAGGTTAACACCTTCTATCTCCTCAGTGTGCAGGAAACACAATAAAGTCACAGGCTTGTGATTAAATATCCCTTTTGGAGAAGGAAAAAGGGTTCAAAATCTCCAGATTCCTGGTCCAATGCAATCTGTAGGGTTGGGGAGCACAAGACAGGCCCAGTGGTGTCAAGGTGTCAGATATCAATGGCATTAGACCCCATGTATATTTACCCTTTGGAACACACACATGCAAAGTGACACACTGGTTCTTCCTTTCCAGCTGGAAGGAGTAATTTCTCTCAGGCCAGTGTGAAAGTCCCCCGTGTCACAGAGCTCTCATGTGAGATAGGAGATGGATGAAAATTCCCTGGTCTCTCATGCCAGGGCTGAAATCATTTCCTCCAAGAAAAATATCCACATCACAAATCAAACTCGTTATAAGTAGCCAAATTAAGAGCAGAAGAGTTACATGCAAAGCCTGAATCATACAAGGCAGAATACTGAAGGAGATAACTTTGCACTGCTAATTGCTTTTCCCTCTGCCCTGACCATCTGTGTGCATTCTTCTCTGGTTTTGCACAGGGCAGTAGACTGTAGCATGTGAACAGTCTGTTCCAGCCTCATGAGATCTTGCAAACTTCTCCTCTGCTGTCTGTGATGCTGTCATTGCCTTTTACTGCTCCTGCTTCATTTTGCAGATTTTAATTCCCACTGGCAGGTTTGTTTGGTGCTGCTGAGCAGCACACTTGGCTTTTTGCTAGCCTGCAGTAGGACACCTGCAAGGGAGGAGGGGTGTAAAAACTCCTGGGTTTTGTGTTGGGAGAAATGGTTTAGCAACTTATTTCATACTGAACTCCTGGGGGTGTGACTTTGGCTGCTGAGCTGTTGCTGGGAGGTCTGTAGTGCTGGGACTAGGACTGAATATCAGAGACAACAGGATTAAAACTCTGTATGGGGTCTTGAGCTGGTTTTCCTGGTTTGCTATTTGAGCAGTGCTCCCTCCCCTCAGCGAGCAATCTGCTCCCTAGATTTTACCAGGTGTGTCTGGGAATGATGTCTCCTATCATATTTGTTGCCTTTTGGATTTTGTTATTCTCTGGGCAACACCTGAATTTAAATATGAGCTGCCCTGAGATACCAAGGAACATGTCAGGTAGGTCATTGTCAAGTTTTCAGTTGTGCTCTTTGCTTTAGGGCAATAACAGCACTGTTTGTGTCTGCATAAGTAGACATGGTCTGCAATTCCTTTGGTTCAGTTTTGAGACAGGAATGCCCAAATCCATAGAATCTGCATCCTGTAGATGGAGACATGAATGTGAACAAGTTGCTTGGCTTCTGGAAAGAAGGTGACTGAGGAGGCAGTGAAGTACCTGTCAGGCACACTGACCTAGGAACAAGTTGAAGCACTTAGTAGCTATCCTGGTGGCAGCCTTCCCTCTGAATCCCAAAGGTGATTTTGCTTTAGTTTTGGTTTTTAGTTTTGGTTTAGCTTTGGTTTTTAGCAGAGGATTAACTGGAATACAGGAAGGGCAGGATGTCCCAGATCACACCGAGTGATCTGTTTGGAGCTGGGATGTGCCATTGGGTGATCTTATCTTTTAGGCTTGCAGGCCTCTTGTGTGTTGCAGACTCAAAAAATTAACAAACAACCATATGCAAATATACAAATTTTCCAGGCTGCCAAGCCTTCACTGTCCAATAAATGGTCCCAAGGGAATTTGTAGCAGACTATTTCCAGGGTATGGACTGGAGGAAGGGAATAAGACTAAAATATGTGGCCTGGGCTGGTGTTGCCAAGTCTGGAGCACAGCAGAGCTGCTGCTGCTGTTCCTCTTCTGAGGAATATGTTCTTTGTCTGATGAAAGACTGATGAGGAAAGCTTGACAGCTTAAAGCTGATTTTGCCCTTCTTGAGCATTTCCCCTTGCGAAAGGAAGATCCCATCCTGCAGCTGCAGGCAGCACTGTGTTTGCTTGGCCTCTGGCAGGGCAGGGATGTGCAGAAAAGCAGTGACTTTTAGCTGGCAGATGGTGAATGAATCCCTTTGTGCTGGGGTTAAAAGGACTGCAGCACTGTTTTCTCAGACCTGTGAATCTTGGTGAGATCCAGTCTCTTACAGAAACCCGGTGCTAAAAAACAATAAATGGGGTTCTACAAACCAATAAATTTGAAGTTGGGGTATAAGTCATTTGGAGCTGCCTCCTCCTGTGCCCCATCCTGTCTTACATTGTAGAGGCCTCTGCTTTGGAGAACTGAAATGATTTGCTCATTGCTCTTTCTCCCACAGGCAGCTGCTTGTGATTCACTTCAAGCAGGAAATGCTTTCAATTATGGTCCCAAATGTACAACCCTCAGCTTTCCCAGAGACTGAAAAAGTACCTCTACGCCATTTTTGTGTGTGACATCACTGCATTAGCAATTTTTATGAGCTGGGGCAGGTTGTGGCAGCAATACATTTGTATTTGTGTCATCCCTGTGTAGGTTGGCTGGGATTCAGCTTTGGTGTGGCTGCATGGATCACTTCTAGTCATGGGACAGTGGTAAAGCAATGAAAACAACCCGTGCTCTGCACTAACCTTGTCTGTGCAGTTCAGAATACAACAAGTAGATGAAAGAGGATGAGGCTGGTTGCAAATATTCTTCAGCAGTGACTTTTCCAAGGAGTGCTCACATTAGGCTATTGACTGTCATAGCCTCTAAGAAAAAGTAGAGACACTAAATATCCCTCTTGTCAGAGAGAGCAGGTTGTTGGAAGTAGGAACAAGGCTGGGCCTGGAAATAAAATCACAGAATTGAGTGGGCAGAGTGCAGGTTGGAAAGGGGTCAGCTGTGGATAGCCAAGACACAGCTACTGTGGCAGGGCAGGAGGAGAGAGCTGTGTCCTCATGATCAGATGATGTGGCAACGATCCAGGCTGTAAATCTTCCCCGCAACCATGAACTTAAAGATAAACTTGTGCTTATGTCGCAACAGAAAGCAAACACTGAGAAGAAAAACAACTGGACTGACTGAAGAGGCCGAGAAAATTAATTAATTGTTTTATCTGGAGCTCCTTAGCCCCAAGGGAGTCGGGGGTGCCAAGAGGTGCTGGGACCCCCCAGTGGCGCCTGGTTCCCTGTTACCAGCAGCTCTGTGCCATCCCTGGCACGGTGGCAGTTCTGGCCCTGGCCTTGGTCTGTGGGTTGTGATTTCCATCTCTAGGGCAAGGTGGAGGGGCTGACATGTGTGAGCTTGGCCAGTGAGCCTGCGGGAAGGCTGCCTCTCTGTCTGTGTGTCTGTCCATGAGTCTGACTGCACTGCACTGCTTTGGGCTCCAGTGCAGAAACCCTCATGGACTTGCTGGCTGTAGGGCAAATCTGTAAATAGGAGTAGCTTATCCCAAAGGGCATTAGGCCCCCTCTACACATCCCTGTGTCTTAAGACAAGGTGGGCAGAGAAATATCAAATTTCTTTAAGGTGGTTTTGAAAGAAGCTGTGTGTCTCCTTTTCCAGGCTGCTCAGAGGTCCCACTTTTTAAAGTCTGAAGATGATTAGTTAATGCAAGACAAGGCATGTCATTGTGTTGTTATAAAGAAGTCACAGTGCTGGCAGTTGAAAAATGTAACACAACAGCAGTTTTTCAGCTGAGGAGGTGTTTTACAGCCCACTGTATAGCCCAATGTGCCACTGGGGCTTATAAGATGTTAAACCACTGCTTTTTTAGGGGTGAGGGGAAAGGGCAGGGAAATGATCCATTAAAACTTACAAATTTATGTCACCACTGAAGAACATTTATAAGATCACTTACCAAGCTGTTACCTTAAAGGAAACTTAGACAATGGTTAGACATTTGTCTGTCTGTCAGGAACCCTGGGTACCACATCTGCCACACAGTGAGGATCCCTGGCTGGACGGGGCTGGGGAAGGATGCAGTGTGCTCTGCTGCCCTAAAAAGGTTATAATTATCCACCATCCCTTTGCAGAAGGCAGTTTCCTCCACATGCCTTTGGGTCATGCTCAGCTGATTTTTGATCTGAAGGGAGAGGGAATGGGGTAGGAAGCAGAAAAGCCTGAGCCAAAACCTCTAGGAATGTTGGAAAGAAGGCAGCACTTGGAGTAAAGCTCAGGGTAGGTGTAAGAATGTACTGGGGAGTGATGTTAATTCAACTCTGAGTGTGATTATTATTATTACCTGGGGTCTCAGCCATTCTGTCTTTGATGCCCTGAGCCTGGCACATGAGTGTAATGGCAGCCAAATGTCCTGGGGTTGGCTGGAGCATCTCTCTAAGAGGGAAGCTGCAGCCCTGAACTCTGCAGCCAAATTGCTGATCTGGTGATACAGAAACCTCAGGGAATTGCATTTGGTGCATCTGGAAAAACCATGGCAAAAAGACCCCTCAGGGAACTGGCCCTGGTGCATCTGGGAAAACCATAACTGACAACAGCTTCCTTGTGTGAGCAGCTGTCGGGTGGTACACAGGTATTTGTTCGACTGGTGAATTATTTGATCACTTGAATTATAAAAATCATTTTTATGATACCGCTTTCATTTCCATAAAAAACGAGGGCCCTCATATAGCCATAAATTACTCCATGTACTATTTTAATGATGTACCTGATTAATGATGTACCAAGCAGAGCCCCTTGCAAACAAGAAAGTAGAAGTTCTGCAGATAAGTGAGATTTGAAAACCAAACACTACCTAACTTGTGTGCTTTGTCTCATGGGCTCAGACACCTGGTATGTCCTCTTTAGCTGTTGAGAAACAAACACTTGTTCAGATCACCACGGTGTTTGTTTTCAGGGAGTAATCAAAGAAAATGTGAGTCCCATCTTGGATTTAATTTGCAGCTGTCTCTTTTATGATCCTTCTTTTCTTTTATTAAAGGAACAGCTAGGAAAGTTGCAACAGCTAGCTTTGGTATTACGCAGTAAGTTAACAACTTATTCTGGTAAATTGTTTTAGTTTCCTTTCACGGAAGGCTTTGAATCTTGTTTTAGACTGTGGTGGAACTGCTTTGTCCAAAATATTGTTGGTTTACAGAATCACAGAATAGTCTGTTAGAAGGGACCCAGAAGGATCATCAAGGATCATCAAATTCAGCTCTTAAGTGAAGGCCCATTTGGGATCAAACCCCAAACCTTGGCATTATTAGCATCTGCTCTGCCAACTCAGCTGATCTCAGGTTGTGTCTCTGCAAAACCAGAGAGGTTTTAGATCTCTGCTTCTGTGTATTCTGATCTCTGAAATGCTGTTAGGTACTAAGTGTGCCATAGCAGCCCAAAGCAGCTCCCTTGGACACGCACAGTGGGTACACAAATGCTTGGAAAAGGTTGCTGCTTCTCCTAAAAAGATATCAAAGCATTTTGAGGTCAGAGATCACAACAGCAGATAAGGTTCTGGTTTGGCAGTCTTGGTAGAGAGTGTTCTAGGAAATGGCCTGCCTTTTAGAGGAAGCTCATTTTCAGCTTTTGCTGAGGCTTTGGAGCATTGCCACAGACACTGGAGCTGTGAATGTGTATTTCTGGCAAGACAATCTTGGTTGTATTCCATAAGTAATTTTCCAAACTCTGGTATTGCAACATTACGAAAACAAGACTCAGCTATGGAAGGGAGGTGCTTTATTTCACACTTGCTCTCTCCCCAGCCAAGATTACTCCTTCAGGGTGATTCGGCCAATGTCTGCAGCTCTAAACAGGTCGACAGTGAAACAGAGCACAGACATAAATAGTGCATGATCTTTGTCTTGTAGGGAGAGCAGCTTCTTGGCAGGCCTTAAAATAACTCTCCCATCACTTAAATAATAATAAAAAAAATCGTAAGAGAAGATGTCTAATACTTGGGAAGGTGATTGGATCATCCTGCAGTGAAGGAATGAGGGAGTTTGGGGTGGCTACACAGCTGCTGGGCCTGGCACAAGCTCCTGGCAGCAGGGGCTGCTCTGTGTGCCACAGCACAGGCCTGTGGGCAGCTGCTGGGTAGGGCCCTGTGGCCTTGTGATGGTCAAGATCACCTTAATTTGCTCCATCCATCCATTTAATTGTGCTGTCAGGTAGTTTTGCAGGAGGAAGTGTTACTGATGCCTTTGGTTTCAGCTTTCGTATTTTTCAGGTTCTATGCCCAGGGGTGCAGTTCTGAGCTCACATTCAGTGTCACTCAGCTCTGCACACAGCAGGGACACAAAACAAATCCTTTTCCTGCTGCACACCAAGAACAACTTTCAGGCCCAAAAGCACAAACAAGGGTGGCTGAAGGGAGGAACAAGAAGGATGGGCCTTCATAATCCGAGGTTGCAATTGGACAATTAAACCCTAATATGCAAATGGACCAAAACTTATAAAAATGTGAGACCTCATGACCATTTGTCCATTTTGTGACCATTTTGGGTCCCCCTTGGGTGTAGCCCTGGTCAGGCCTGTCCTGCCCAAGGTGTGTCCTTAAAGGCCTTTTAATAAATATCTACTTTATTCTGTAGCTCTGTCCAGTCTCTGTTCCAGGTCAGCCTTCCCAAGGCCTCATTATGGTATCAAGATGATGCTGACTCATCCAGCACCCTGCAGATTTCTGGAGAAGGGGAACATGGGGGACATCAGACCATTTCCATGGTCATCAGAAGAAAAACTGGTGAAATGTTTGTGCCCTGGCAACGGGGTCCTGCCCAGCACAGCTGCCCTGTGTGGCCCTGCAGCCCTGGGAACTAACAAGGCTGAGGATTCCAGGCCTAAAGGGAGCCTACAAGGGAGATGGAGAGGGACCTTCTACAAGCACATGCAGTGACAGGGCGAGGGGGAATGGCTTCAGACTCATGGAATAGCTTTAGATGAGAGATTAGGAGGAAGTTGTTTTGCTCTGAGGGCAGTGAGGCTCTGGTACAGGTTTCTCAGAGAAGCTGTGGCTGCCCCATCCCTGGAAGTGTCCAAGGCCAGGCTGGATGGGATTCTGGACAACCTGGTCTAGTGATTCTATAATTTCCATTGTGCCCAGAGCATGAGGGGATCCCTGAGCTGTTCTACCCCATGGGACACTGAAGAGTAACTCCTGTAGCAGAGAAGGTTCACCCCTGTGGCTGCATGTCTGTTACTGACCATGGCCTTGAAGTCAAAGAAGTTTGGTCAAATGTTGGACTTCATAATTCTGCAGGGCTTTTCCAACCTTAACGATTATAGGATTCTAAGCAAAAGATCAAAATTGTCTACAGTCCATCCGTCCTTGGGGTTAAGAAGTTCATCTCTTCTCATTTCTGCCCTTGGTCACTCATTCTTCTGCCTCCAGGGCAGCACCTGGAAGCAGAGACTTCCTCATGAGGTGTCCACAGGGGCTTAGCACGAGCTCTTTCTGCCTACAACATCTCAGGTAGCTGCTGATTCCTTTTGCAGTAATTCACTGGTGCCAAGATATGAGACGTGGTTTTTCACAGTGGCCTCTCTTCTCACTCTTCAGAGCAAAGGTGAATGTGTATGCTGAAATTTGTAGGGTAACATTTTAACCAAAGCCAGAAAACAGCTTTGGTTTTACTTTGGCACCTGACTGGTAAATGGCTTGGCAATAAAAGGGCATTTTCTGACCTTTTAATGGCTGTCAATAAACCATTGGGGTAATCCTTTTTATGCTCCAACCATAAAACTTTTTATGTCCCAACCTCATGCTCTCTTTTCTTAACGTACCAGATTAGCAGGGGATTTCCTCACCAAGGTTCTGTAGATAAGTGAGATTTGGAAGGAAAATCAGTGACGAAACACACTGAGACCAACAGTCTAATGGGACAAAGGTTGTTAAGGATGAGACTTTGGAAAGATCCCCGTGCTGCCTTATCACTTTCAATTTCCCAGAACATGAAATAAGACATACAAGATATTACAGTTGCTTGAAACAAAAAGGAATGGAAGCCAAAACCACTTCTTTTAATCATGCATACAGCTAAGAAAAACAGGTTCTTCTGTGTTCATAGTATTTGACTTTCATACCTTCTGGTTCATTTATCATATTGAGTTTCTGGGTAAAATTCTGGTTAAAGTTAACAGTTGTATTCTGGGCTGATAATTCTGGATTCAGCTAGAAGGGATTTTCTGCTGTCAGGATGGATCAAAGTAAAAGATTCCTTGGCCATAGGAGGAAGTTCATGTTGGAGGTTCTCTCTCTTGGCAGTCGAAATGAAGCCTTTTTCAGGAGTGGAGTTTCTGGGATTATTGCAATATAAATACAATTCAATTAACAAGAAGGAGGAACTCCTTACTGAAGACACAAATTACTAATAATTTTTTCTATTTATCACAGAGTTTATAGTCAAAGCATGCAGTGCAAGCTCTGTACAAACTAAAACTTCTCCAAGTAGTTTCGGGGAACAGAAGATCTTTGCCTGGTCCTGGTAATTCTAAATTAGGCAGCATATGTTCCCCCTGAATTTCTGCCCTATGCTTGCAGAAAGCAGATGATTGAGGAATTTGGTATCACTCAGAGGGAACCCTGAAAATGAAACGTCACATTATGCCAGTGCCAGGGGAACTTAGTGCTGTTTCTCTGAGGAAGAGATGAATCTGAAACCAAACGTGTGGTTTGGTATTACCAAATCCTGTTCTGGGAGACTAACACTTTCTGTGAAAAATTAATCAAGACTAAGGAAAAATTAAAATTTTGCATCATATTCCCAGAATATTTACATCTTTAGTTGCACTGGAATTATATATATCTTTAGCTTGCACTAGAAATGCTGCTATTTATGTTGGCTGGGTTTGGGTGAAGGGTTCAGCCCTGTTAGCAATTCCTCAAACCAAGCAATCTTCTGGAAGCCCCCAAGACCCCAAAGTGCATTTTTTCTGCTACGCTGCAGAACTGCAGCTCCTAATTGACATCACGTGTTACAACACGTGCAGGCAGTCCTGGCTGAGAGCTCAGGCCAACCCATGGCACCCAGGGAGACTCTGCTGCCAGGGGCTGTTTCAGGGTGTGAATTCAGGGTAGGGTGGCACTGGGGACTGGCTGAGAGTGGCACACACGTTTGTTTGGAGAATAACCCTACTTTGAAGTCACTGCCAGACAGACTGTGCTGAGAGCCAGGGGCCTGGAGGGAAAAAAATACCTGCAGACTTGGGGCTTACTGCAGGAGTGGCAACATCACCTTGTGCTTCATTCCTGTAAATGATTACTCACCTCACAACTTACTGTTGCCCATATTTGACTTCTCTAAACATGTGGAAACCTTATTTTCGTGCTGTAGGTGATCCTTTCCAGCCAGGGCAGACTTTGCCTGAAGGAAGGGCATCAGATAAGGGAAACCAGGGGTTTTATTGTGGGTTTTATTGTTGGCTTGTTTGGTTTTGGCTGTGTGTGTTGCTGTGGTGGTTTGGGTTTCTTTTGGAGGAAATATCTCCAATGTAATGTCCTGCACTTGAAACACGAGAGTGGAATGGTGGACAAATATCCCAGTTTTGGAGCATTTTTCTAACACACGGCTGCTCTGAGCTGGGCCTGTGAGAGCAAAGCAAGCCACCCACGTTCCCTGGAGGGGCAGCGTGGGTGTGCAGCACACTGATGAAATTGAAGGCTGATCCGTTCCGTATGATGTCTGCTAAATAAACCCCTGAAACTGAGTTTCCCTAAGAGTCAACCTCCACGACTTCCACTACAAGGGCACAGGTGCTGCAGTGCTCAGCATAAACCAAACATGTTAATGCTTCCAGAAATACTCATTTTCTCCTGGAGTAAAATTTGCAAGCAGAAACTCCTTGTTTGGACTTTCTAGGCTGTAGATCATGATAAAAATGTGGATCATGGCAAAATGCAATAAAACAGGGGCTTGGTGAAAGGGTAAACTGTGGACTGGCAGAAACTATTGCTATTCTTAGATCCAGTTATGGTTTATGGCAGCCCAGGGCTGGGACTGCTGGTTGTGACTGGCTAAGGGACTGCTTACACAGGGCAAAAAAAGAAAACTAAAGGTTGTTCTGTGTGTCAAAGGCAGGGGTCAAGTGCAGAGAAAACATCTTATGGCTGTGTGGAGATATATGGAGTTGTAGGTAAGAGGGGAAAGGAGAGAGTCAGGCACTCTCCAGGTGACCCTCCCGTTGTAACCTTGTGCTGCATTTGCTGAGAGTTAAAACCTGCTTTGATAGTTTGATTCGCCTCATGTCACCCCAAAAAACTCCACCCAGAAGGGAGAGAAGAAAGCAGCAGATCTTCCCCTCGTCTGCACCCTGTGCTTACAGGGCCTGACCCCACAACAGGGAGCCCTTGCCTGGCCAGGCAGTGCCAGGCTGGGGAGCCCACCTCAAACCCAGTCACTTCACATGGCTGTGGCGGTACCTCCGGGACAGGGTGACTGCCCAGTTCTAAGCAGGCTCTTGGGACGTTTTTGGGTGTGTGATTGGATTTTTTTTTCCATGTTTTCCAACTTCAGTTCCTGCCGTTCCAGGGCTCGCCTTGTTTGCATTGTTCTGGCACTGCTGAACGCATTCCGAAAGTGAAAGTGGAAGCATGACATCACGTCCAAAGGCGGAGCTGTGGATGCCTTTTTCTCTCCCATCCCATTGACTGCTGCTTTTCGTCTGGAAGAGGAGCTGGAATGAACAGGGATTTGGAAAGGCTGTGCAGGCACTTGCAGAAGGGAAGGGAAGGGAAGAGGCATGAAGGCTTCCTTGGACACAAACACCTTCTGAGGTACTGTCTTCTTCTTTAGCGGGTCCTGTCTTCCACCCCGTTCTCTTAAAAATTCTTTCTTTCTTGTTTTGAAGTAGACATTCAGAAGCAGGCACTGAAATGTCTGTGGCACGAGGGAAATTATCAGTGTGCTGCACATTTTCTCCATAAGGAGGAACATGTGTTACTGGTGCTGGTGGTCTTTGTAACTACATAACACCACATCTGTAGCCCAGAGTGGCAACTTGCAGAGAGCTCTGTGTGAACTCACACTGATTGTGTGAATGCAGAAACCCAACAGCTTCGTGTTGGTGCATTTATATAAAAGTGTGAGTGACCTCAGAAATAACACAGTAAGTGTATTAACAGCATTTTCCTGTTCATGTCATTCCTGAATAATTTTTCCCATATCCATTAACCCTTTTTTCCTTGTCGCTGCTTAGCATATCTTGCTAGTATCTTCTTTTCCAAAAGTGCCATCCTGTCATGTTTGCAAATAAGGGAGAATTTATCAGAAGTGTTGCAGGAGAAATCCCTGCAGCTCTCTTCCTTTCCATGGAGAAGCTGCCATCCAAGCTGGAGCTGACTGTGCATGTCCCCACATCAACCCTGACTAATGAACAATCCAACCTGCCGGCTCTGGGTTCACAATGAAACAAAACAGAACTGAAACACAAAGCCTTAGTAACTGAAGAAGGACGGTGGTTTTGAAATAGAAGAAGTTAAACCACTGAAATACTTCATTCTACTTAATGCACTGCAGGCAGTAAAAAAATGTTACCCCATGTTTCATAGTGGTTGCTGTGGAAAAAAATTTTTCAGAGCAGGAGGAGGAAAGCCAACGTGTGCTTTACACTTGGGATTGTTTGCAGAGATTTCTCAGCCTAACCAAAATGTTCTGCTGCTTGCCCTCCCTGCAATGGCTTGTTGGAGCTGTGGATACAAACTGCAGTCATACACTCACTCAGGAAAGAACTGCTTTATCCCCTCAAATGATTTTTTTGTTTGTTTGTTTTGTCTATTTGTTTTTCTTGCAAAGGCTTGTTGACAATGGTATACAGCAGACTAGTGAGGGAAAAGTGATAAAGAAAGTGATACCAAAATTATCTAATGTAAATACTTCTCCTTTTCTGGGAAAGAACTTAGAGTAGAAAACAAAATCTGTAGGATCTTCTGAAGTTCCTTGAGTTAATTCTGTTGCTGCCTTACTTCCTGCAATAGTATTATTTCCTCCAAACTGACTGCAACTTAAGCCTTCTCCATGGGACCAGAGTGCCAGATAAATCTTTTAGAGATGGTGGTGTCTTGTTTCACCAAGCTGCTTCTGACCACAAAACCCACAGACTAAATTGCTCCTAAAGCCCAGGGTATGTGGCTGGGAGAGGGGAAAGGGGTGAGAAAATGCAGTGTTTGCAGCTGGAGAACAGCACTGGATTTTGTGTGTGGTGTGTGTGGATTTTTGACTGTGCTTAGTGGTTGGTTGGAGAGGGGAGGACATGTAAACCCTGGGGCAGCAGCTCTGCTCTGCTGGCTCCTGGGGGGATGTTGGGGGGACTCTGGTCACTTTGGGGGTCCCCACTGAACCTGTGCCAGAGGGAGAAAACCTGAGGACACACACTGGAAAGGCAGTGAGCTGGTTTAACTTGTGCTGGAGTAGGAGGAAAAATGGGTCAGAGTATTCCAGGTCATTAGATTTTAACTTTGTGAGAGAACCTTTGTTCTGCTGGAAGTGATACCATTGCATTGGGGACTGAATTTCCTTCTTTTCTTGGCAAACACTGGAGTTGTGTATTGTCTTGTGTTTGTTATGGGAGAAGAAAAAGCCTGAGAATTTCAGGTAGTAATGTTTCCTCAAGTAGATCCTTTTGGAAACAAAACCAAAAGACTTTGTTAGGGCTCTGCAGATTTCCTGTCAAATCCACTTTCTCCTGCTGGTCATCTCAGGTGGGCTGGTTTGTGAATCAGGTCTGACCTGGAGGGAAGCTGAGTGTGAGTGGCTGATGTTTGTTGAAGGAATTCCAGCTCTTCCTGTTTGTTCTTTTATTCACCTACTGCTTATTCTGCTTGTTCTGCTTTTAGGGCCTGGCTTTGCTCTGTTACAACTCTGCAGACAATTCCAACAGCTCTGAAAAGTGAAAATTTGTATTGCTTTGAAATAGAAAGGGAAGCAGGCAAAAAAAACCTGGATGAAAAATACTTTCTGTCCAAAGAATGTGTTTCACTTTAGATTTGAGTGTTTTACTGAAGAAAGTTTAAAACTGATGGCAGGAGCTGGCCAACACAGCTGGAGAGTTTCCAGGTTTTAAGGCAGATCAGTGGAGGGGAACAGGGATTTGGAGGATGGTGTTCTGGCTGTTGAAACTGAAGGGAAGAGGGGGGAAGGAGGAAATGTCACCAGGGAGAAGAGAAAGGGAGATGTCCTTTGACCAGAATGAGGAGAGGGACAAGAAGACCACACAAGAGAGGACCAAATGAATGAGCATACAAGATACAAACCTCAGGCTGAAAACCCAAATCTTAACCTCTGGGTAAATAACTCTGCCAGATGTGCTGCAGCTGTTCTGTGCAGTGAACATGCCCTGGGGTATAAATCCTCTGGAGGCATTAAAAAGACAAGAAGAGGTGGTACTTAGGGACATGATCTAAGTGGTGGATTTGGCAGTGCTGTGTTAGCAGCTGGACTCGATTGTCTTGAGAGTCTTTTCCAAATTTATGGTTCTGTGATTCCAAGATTGGTGTCAATCCCCTGGAACTCTGCTCATCTGCAGGGTAGGAGGGACAGGCATTGTTAACTGTGCTTTGTGAATCAGGAAATGGGATAAAGTAATGTGTGCAATATAAATGATCAGGAAAAAAAAATCAAAAGACAGGATCAGTTTTTTGATGTATGGGAAGAGGATGAGAAGAGATTGTGGTTAATACTTGGTGGGGCCAGAGGAAATCCTTGCAGGACTGTCCAGGTGAGCAGGAGCTCTGTGCATAAAGTGCAAACGGTTCCCTCATGTGGTGGTGGAAGAGGATGGATCCCTCCTTGGAGAGTGTGTGTGGAGCAGTGCCAGGGGCTGGCTCTGTCCAGCATTCCCTGGAGTTGCATCCTGCACAGGGGTGTCGAGAGCCTGGGGTGTCCCAGGTTTTATTCCATAGGAAATTTTGCAGCTGGTCTCAAGAACTGGGTCTGCACCTGCTGGCAGCCGGGATGGGCATGTCCCGTGGGTTGTGTTTCTCCTGGATCTCCTGTTTCTGAGACATGGGGAGGAACTCAGCAGGTCTGGATCAGCACAGACCATGAGAGATAAGCATTTATTAACTTCTGTTGAATGTATAATTAGGAATTAGTGTATAATTTGGAAATTTCCTCAAGGTGCTTCTCAGGTAGTGACAGCAAGAAAGTTCTTCTAATGAAAGCTTTGGATGAAAAGCACCCAGGAGCAAAGCAGTTTGTGTTTTCCAGGGCTAGTCTGGTGAGGAAAATTAGGTGAATTTTCTATAATCTCTTTTCTTACTTGACAGGTACTTTGCTAAAACATACATCACAAAGTTGTGACAGTTTTAGCTAAATGGTTGAAAATTACCTTCTGACTAAATCCAAGGACATTTTGAAAAGAAACACCAAGTTATTGTTTCTTTGTTCATTTCACTTGAACGGATATTTCCCATTAGATCTCCAAAATTTAAAATAAATATTTCATCTTAGGCCAAGTGAAACATTCATTCAGCATAATCCATCTTCCTTAGTTAGTCTTCTGGTGTGTTTTGGAAGTGACAGCAAATCAAGCTGTTATTTGCTGTTCCTACTGAGGGCTCCACTGCCTGGAGGTGCCCGGAGGACATGGACACGGAGCCCCCTGCCCAACAGGCTCAGCAGAGATTTCCCTTTCCCTGTAGAAGGACTTCGTGTTTCCTACTGCTGTGGTTGAGCCAGAGGTGGAAAGGGCTGAGCTTGGCCCTTGCAAAAGCCCTTGTAGGGTGCAGTAGCCCTGAGCAGTGTGAGGGTTCCCCTGCCTTGCTCCTATCGCCGTGAGCTGGGCTGGAGGCAGCTGGCATTTGGTCTGCCAGCTGTTATCTTTTGGTCTGGACAAAGAGAACAGAGAAATTTTGGTTCTAAACACTGCCTTTCATTCCCAACAGGGAGAAGACGGAGTGAGGAGCCTGCTGAGCCTGCCCTGGCACTGTGGAGGACCTGGGAGAGCTCCAGCCCTGCTGGAGCTGAGCCCCCTGGGCAGCCTCATGGACTCTCCCCATCTCCTGCACTTGGGTTTCCTGCTCCTGGCTCTTGCTGCTTCCCATCCAAGTAAGTCTCTGTGTTTGACCTGGGTGTTTTTCCCTCCGCTTCCATAGCTCAGAACCTCTGAACTGTTAGGAGAAAGCTCAGCTGTGCCCAGTTAAAACCGAGACCACAAACCTCTAAGGTGAGAAGAGAAATTACAGAGGTGAAGGTTGATGTGTCTGACCTGTCACAGTCACCTCCCCTGGGAGGGGTGGCTGGGTCTGTCTGATGTCAGATGAGGTGACTCCTCTCCCAAAGGACTGACTCTTTCTCCGGAGAGTCTGAGGGAGGGAACCTGGGACACTGCACCCAGAGTGGGCACTCTGGCAGCTCAGCTCTGAACTTCAGTGGTCTTGGGATCTGGCAGTGTGCTGGAGGGACACCTGGTGGGATTGTGCCAAGGAGTTGGGGAAGGAAAGGGGACAAGAACAGATGAGCTCAGCAAAAGAAACATCTTTCAACTCACTACCCAAGCTGCCAGCTTCCTAATTAAAAAAACAGTGGAAGCAGTGGGGGAATTCTATCATGTTTCTACCCCAAACATTATCCTGTGAACTGGCCCCCACAGTGTATAAAATTTGCCCATTGGCAGACCATGTCTCCAAAGTCATGACTGAGCTTGTCCACCAGAACCCATCCTGTTCTCTGACGCTAAACCTCTGGGTAAAAAATTGGTAGAAATTTTTTTTCTTTGTTTTCTGATTTAGATACTGCCATGTCCACAGTTGGCCCTGCTGATGGGACACAAAACTCTTTCTCTGTCAGCACGACTGTGACATTCTACCACTGTAAGGACTACAAGATCTGCGCATGCAAGTCTGGGGAAAACAGTTTTGAAAACTTTACAAAAATTGCTGAAACACGAAACAAGGCATCTTCAGATGAAACAATTAAGTTGGTGGCCAACGAAACACACGTCACTGTTTGCTTTGAGCAGGCAAATTCCTGTATTGAAGGAATTTATCGTGTCTTCTGGGAGAAACCTGGAGGAGCAGAACTCTCGTATGGCATCCTGAATTCTGGAGGTATGCTATGCTGGGAGCCTGGTTATTAACTGATGGAATACATATTTCTGGATAGGAAACTGAACTGATCTCTATTTGGGCAGACATCAAGGCTTATGAGTGAATAAACTGGAAGGAATAGGTTTCTTCTGTGAAAAAAGTCATAAAGTAATTCACAAAACTAAATTCAGTTCTTTCAGGTCAAACACTGCTTAAAGCTACGCTAGGAGAGATTCAGATAAACACGTGTTATTCTGATTTATAAAGATATGTTTTTATTTTAGTTTTTTTTTGGCAACAANTTCACAAAAGTAAATTCAGTTCTTTCAGGTCAAACACTGCTTATGGTTTTATTTTAGTTTTTTTGGCAACAGCAATTCCCATGGTGGAATTCCGTGCCCTGTTGCAATGTGTGAGTCCCACCTGCTTCAGCCAGAACACACCCAGACCCACGTCCAGCCTCAAGAGCTGCTCTGTGCTGCTCTTCTATCCAATTCAATAAACACCCAGGAGTATCTTTCTGGCTTCCTCACAAAACTGCCAAAATCAGGGATTCAAACACCTGTCAGTACATGGGGCAAGTGGCTCCTCGAGGGCAAAATTTCATGGTGGCTCAGGTTGCAGGGGTGTGACTTAACTGAGCTCCATCCAAGTCAGTGACATTTCTGTCTGTAGTTGGGGTTCTGAGAGCAGCTTTTATCACCTCTCCTGTTGGAGTTAGAGCATCCTTTCTAATTTTCTTGCTGACAGAAGAAAACAAAGAAAAAGAGTTCTCCCCTTTGTATGCCTTTATTTAACCTAACAATCCCTCCTGTATTTAATTTCTGGCCACCATAAACCATTTCTCCCCTGTATTTATGCCCACCACTGCAAAATATCTACATGCTGTCACTACTGTGTAAAACTTTGGTGACACTGAAACACTCACAGTGAAATCTGGAAGTTGCTGTAGACAGGGATGCCTGTATCCCTTGAGAGGGGAAGGGGTGGATGTACAGGTGAAGGTGGGAGGGAGTTTTCCAGATTCTCTTAGAAGAAGAATAAACTCTATAATGGCACAGTGGGATGCAGGGTTGATAGGAGATGCATTCCAGGGTCTTAGAGATTTACTCAGCTACTGGACTTGCCTGTTCCTCTTCTTTGGTTCCTGTGGGTAAAAGGCAAAATTTTTGAATATGTTTTTATTGCATAAAGGTAATGATAAGCTTTTTACAGATGTCTTGTTATTCTTAATTGCATGTGAAAACTTGCATACCTTCTTCAAATATTTCCATTCTTGATTCCCAGAACAACTCATCAGCTTTAGTGAGAAAGAAATCTAATGGCAATGGTTGATTTGGACTGTTAGGGAATGAAACATCTCTAACTCATAGCAATCATAGCAATCTCCAACATTTTGTGCAACATGATCCACTTTTTAAATCTATTAACCTCTTCAACATCTTTAGCCCTTCACTGAAGATTTTCTACATGATCCATATTTATAACCAAAACTTTTTTACCTTTCATCTTTCTCAGAAAATGGAAGAGATAACAACAGTACTGAGAAGAATATTTGCTGTGAAGCAGAGACAAATATCTGGAGGCATAACCCTACCCTGAAGTGCTACACTCAAAAGTCACATCCAAACCCCATCACACTGCCAGTTTCCATTGGTGAGGGAATTCTTGGTTAATCTCTTCTCGTGTTTGTTTGCCTTTTGCTTTGAGAGGGCTTTGTCCAGACAGCTTGATGTGAACAGGGTTTTACATGGGTGGGGTGATATCCTGTGCATTCATAACTTGAATCCACACCTGCTGCAGCCATCCAGTCTCAGAGACTTAGCCTTGGCAAATGGACATGCCCAGTCCTGGACAGAGATGTCCACAGGCTCAGGTTCCTGTAATTACATAGTGACAGACACAGGGATGCTGAGGGAAGGGGGTACACAATGGGCATACAACAAATTCCCCAAAATTGACTTCATCTGAAAGTGCGAAATGAGACTTTGCCTCCAGACTAAGAGGACATTTGTCAAATAAAGGTGACATTTGTATATTCAAATTTCCTTCATGGTAGAAACCTCTGTCATCTTCTTAGGTCATGGACAAAAAGGTTTTTAAAAACCAGTCAAAGTGGATTTCCTTATCTGAACACTTCCTCAAGGATGGGTCTCACACCCCTTGTTGGATATTTCAGACAAGATTGATGTTCAAAGGCATCTGTTGTGGTGGGCTGACAAGGATTTGCTTTGAATGTTGATAAAGTGAGCATTATGCCAGGTACCTTCTGTAAGCCATAATGAGCCAGAGGCTCTTTGTTCTCTCATTCATCAGTTCCTTCTCTCTTTATCAGATGGGGCCAGTTCCTTTGTGTGGTACTTACGAGGCAGCTCGTGGCTTGGCACTCCTGTTTGCTTCACTTGGATGCTCTGTTTTCTTCTACTCTGCAGGTAATCCTGAATTTCTCACCAGGGAAAATAACAGCATTGGCCTTTTGTTTGCCCTCGTGGTTGCTGCAGTTGGCACGGGAGGGATCATCACATATTGCTTGTGGCGGCGGCATCGCCAAGGTAAAGTCTGACAAACTGTGTGTGCTGCACACCTGGAAGTGGAAAAAGCACAAAGGGTTTTCCTCCTGGATCTCATCTCCATTGTGTTCATGCAGTTCTTAGTGATCTTCACTGGGCTGACAGCTGGAATGAGCTCTCCTCCTGTGACAGTGCCCATCCGGTGGCTTTGTTATGAAAAGTAAACACAGAAGGAATTGCCTCACTGCTTCCTCCTGAAACAAGGGGGAAGCACTGGCAGGGCCAAGAAATCACAGGGCTCAGCCTTCCCTCCATGGGATCCTGCTCCTTGGAGCAGTCCCAGACTGCAGCATTGCTGTGCAGCTTCCCTGGCAGAGATGTGTCCCAGCCAGGATGCTGATGGACATGCAGGTGTGGGCTGACAGGGCCTTCAGGAGATGGTTCCCTCTCTCAGCCCTGCCCACCATAGAGCCAGCTTTAATTTTAATTTAAGAACAAATATTTCCCTAAATGCATCCAAGAGGGAAGTTTGTTTTGCAAACCAAGATGCATGGAGAGAGGTGGGATGGGTTCTGTGAAGACTTCTACAGACACTTCTTGAACCTGCCATGCAGCTTTCCCCCTCCATCCTGTGTCCATTTGACTCCAGTCTTTTTGGCCCCTTGTGTATGCCTGAGGCTGAGACTCCTCTCAGTTACTCAACTAGTCCATCCCCTAGAAACAGATGCTGGTTACTTCTTTCTGAGAGTCAAAGGATTGAATTTCCAAGTCTGAATTTGTTTCAGGAGGAGTTGCACAAAGGCTTGCAAAGCCCAGCAAAGGCAGCACTAAACCAGTCTCATTGTTGTTATATCAATAGATTCATGGATATATTGGTGTGAGGAGTAAAAAATTTATCAGTAATGACTGAGATCCTGCCCTGGGGTGTGACGTCCAGTGATGTCTCAGGTCTGTCCTAGAGCCCCTCTAAGGCAGAGGCTGATGGGTCACAGCACCAGGGCAGGGTCACAGCAGAGCCTTGAACCCACGTTCATGGCTGTGAAGCTGCTGCCCCCTTTGAGGAGCAAGAGGTGGCTCAGTAGCAGATGGGAGAGGGGAGGTACCTGGAAGACTTCACAAATACAGGCATTTTGTTGAGAATTCTAAGTGGAATCTACCAATTTCTTTGGTGATCTCACCTATTTTTCTTTTTTTCAATTCTGCAGTCTCTAGCGGACAGTTTCCTGACAAAAAAACCCACACTTTACTTTGATAATCATCTACAAGGGAGAACATCTCTACACCAGCAGCATCCTCCTCCTCTCTCATGATGTACAGCAACCAGCTGAACACTGACTGATTGTCCATAAGAACTCCTGCTCTATTTGTATTCACAAATAGCCCTGTTTGCACTAATGTACCTTCACTGCATCCACTCCTTCCCCAAGCACTGTGACTCTTGTCCAGCTCCAGCCTTTGTGAGCAGCACAAGCAGCACCAGGAGCTCCCATCCTCTCCTGGTGCTTGGCTGCAGACAGCAGGCACTCCAGGGTGAAACCAGCTGAATTCTCTCTGTGACTGCAAGTGTGAACTGCTCTGAAATGCTTCCCATGCCCTCTGCATGGCTTTCACTTGGTAACACCACAGCACCACCCAGGTATCTGTATTTTTTTAATTCTCAGGTCATCTCTGGATTCACCAAAGCCTTTTGCACAGCCGGCTGGTTGGTTCAACTGGAAGAGTTTGGTTTTTTGAAGAGATGTTTGATTTTGCCCCCACCTGCAGGTTGAGGACACGTCTGTGTGTTTGTTCCTGTGCAGGGGTGGGTGGGAGGCTGTGCCCAGCCCCCTCAGGAATGGCACAGAGGCCTTGGCCTCCCCCAGGCTGAACAGAACTCTGCTATCAATCTTCCTGACAAATTAGGCAAGTTTAGACAGTGTGTGATGAATACAGCCCCTCAGGAATCCCATTGGGTATTTGGTATCTTGAAATCATTCCCCATTCCCACTTGATTTGCATAAATCCTCAATTTTTGCATTGGATCTAATTTGGTATCAGGACTGTTAAGTGAAAATCAGTGGCAGCACAAGTGGAAAAGCAAATTCCTGAAGCAGTGTGAACATTTGCTGAGTCGTTTTTCCACGGTTTAGTTCCCCATAAACCTGTAGCTGAAACTTGCAGCAGGAAATCCCAAAGGATGTAGGGTATTGTGTCCCTCTTGAACTTTGCTGCAGTCAAACCTAAAGGAAAAGTTCTTAATGTAAAAGATCCAAATAATTTTAATAATTAAGTTTTAGAAAGATAGAAGGGCTTCTGTGCTTAAACTTACCTTTTGTTTGGGAAAGAAGACCAATGCTTTTTTGGGTTGGAGAGGATTTTTTCCCCTGTCAGGGCTTTACACTCACACTTTTAACTCAGTCCTCAGCTGATTTGATGCAAATTTTCAATTTTAATGTGGTGGAATGCAGTCAAATGTTCCTGAAGCATTGACAATCCAGGTATTCCAAGGCTTCTAGATATTTACTGAGTTTGTGGTGTTGATGATCCACTTGTCAACTGTGTTTTATCATGAGGAATGTCATGTTTACTCAACAAATCAAAACTAGGGTTGCCTGTAAAAAGGCCAGACTGTGGATGAACAAAGAAATAAAAGGAAAAAGACTTTTTCTCTTTATGTAGCACCTTATCACAATTGCACTTCCATTCTTTTTTTCCCTCAACAAAACTGCTGGAAGCTTTTGGCAGCGTAGAGCTGTGTAAAAGGAGTGAGGAAGGTTTTCTTTGGAAATTGCATTGTATCAACTTGAGGTGTTCAGGTTTAATGATGTGCAGATTTAATTTCTACTCTGTAACAGCAGTTGGGGCCAGAGAGCTGGACATGTTTTGAGAGGAAAAGTTATATGGGCACCTCAGTGAGATCACTCAGGAAACACAAGTCACAGACTGATCTTTATGTCTCATTTAAACACTCCTTCCTTCATATCTCTTCTTCTTATGGGTGATTATGCAGATTCTGATAGTTGGGGACATCCCTTCCAACTGTTCCACTTTGCGCCTTTGGAGCTGTGCTGTGCTGGTGCACACCAAAGGTGCCACACCTCAGGAAAAGCAGTGAGAAGCTGCTTTAAAGATCTACAGTGATTGTCCTCAGCAAGTGCATTTTGCTATTGAATATACACATAGAGGCAAATATTTCTAATCATAGGATCATGGAATGGTTTGTGTTGGAAGGGATCTAAAAGTTCATCTTATTTTTGTCTTATGGAATAAAAAAATGACAATCAATACTAAAAGGCCTGACTCACCAAAAGCCATAATCTAATAGCTGTTTTTTCATTTGAGATGTCATAACAATCACAATAAAACTTCATCTTAAACACTAGCAATTCATTGTGTGGTGCTGCATCCTCCCTTTTCCAGGCCTCACTTTGATGAGCAGCCTCGTTCAACCTCGGCCTTGATGAGCAGCCCCTGGCACTGCTCCTCTGGAGTTTTTCAGAAACACTGTCTGCTCCCAGGCACTGCTGCTGTCCAACAAGCTCCTGGTTTCCTTAGGAGCAGCCTTGGAAATTATTTTTCTTGCCTGAGTGGCACAGCATCCCTGTTCTCACACTTTCAAAGAACGTGTATCAGTCCGAAGTGGGGCCAGGATGAAACACTGTTGAGACTGAAGCCCCTCTCTTGTGACCCTGTAAACAGTGGTGAAAAACCAACCCTTGGAGCTCTCCTGAACCACTGACCTTCCCCTGAATGGGGCCTCTCTGAGCTGGGATCTCTCCTGTTTGCTGCTCTTGGTGGATCCCCAAACAATGATGGATCCTGGGCTGATCCCCCCACTGCTCAAGGCCCAACCCTTCACCCCTTGGCGAGACACAAACCATCCAGAGTGAGCATTTCCCTGCCCTGCAGCGGTGCCTTGGTGTGGAAAAGTGTCTGCTAAGGAAGGTCAGAGCATCCCTTGAAGATGTAAACCCCCTCCCTCTTAATTATTATAATTTTGAAATTAAGGGACTCTCAGGCAAAGATGTGGGAATAGGAGTAACAGTTCTTTACTAGGAA
>VXBB01010189.1:350027-423879 GCA_013399915.1 Illadopsis cleaveri | reverse complement strand
CTCAAAAACCTGTGTGTGCCCAGAGTGTCCAGGGCCATGAAAACCACCAGCCAGGGACACACAGAAGTACGCATCAATAGAACATCAATATAGATACATAAATACAAATATAAATACAGAAATTGAAATAGAAATAGAATCATAGAATCATAGGATTGTTCGGGTTGGAAGGGACCTTAAAGATCATCCAGTTCCAATTTCCCTTCCACAGGCAAGCACACCTTCCACTAGACTGACTTGCTTAGAGCGCTATCAAGCCTGGCCTTAAACACTTTCAAGGACAAGGCATGCACAACTTCTCTGGGCAACCTGTTCCAGTGCCTCATCACACTCGCATTAAAGAATTTCTTCCTAATATATAATCTAAAATTGCCCTCTTTGCTTAGAGCCATTCTGCCTTTTCCCATCACTACATTTAAATAGCAATAGAAATCTTTGATAGCTGCTCCTGTATCATGTGAAGACCTGGCCTGGGAGAAGACACTCAGGCCCCTGATGCTTTCCCACAGATGGAAGGACCAAGTGCATCTCGAGCCTTCCTCCCTGATGGAGTTTCTTCACATGCTCTATTCCATTTGGGGAATGGGAAAGGTTCTCAGCACCTGCAAACCTTTTGATTTAATTAAGAGCAAACTGCTCCTAATTGTAGAGAGGAATAACCACCCTCCTGCCTCCCTTGGGGTTTGCTTTTGTTTAAGACCTAATAAATAAATGGCTTTGCATCCCATATGGAGTGCACGGGCAGGGAGCTCTGGTGGCCTCTGTAGAATACTTTGACCGGCCAAAGGACCCCTCATTTTTCCTATCTGGGAATGAACCGCTGGTGCTGGCTGCCTGCATGTAGGAAAACCCAGGCACACAGATAAGGCACCATCTGCTTTTATTTGCATCCAAGTTTATAACCGTCATGAGTGGCTTGCCCATACACCAGGCTCTGAGGGGAGATGAGGAGGTTTAGGGTGGGTTTAGGAATTGGCCCCCGGAGTTGGCACAGCACCGCGGGCTGCCTGCAGAGCCTCCAGCCCTAAAACCCAGGCAGCAATTATCAATCCACTGCAGTGATGGGGAGGCAAAGGCAGTGGTGGGGGGGAAAGGTGGCAGGGAGGGACACGGCAGATGCTTTACCTAACTTTGGCCACCTTAGGGTTCTTATCTGTACCATTCACCTGGGCAGCTCCTGCAGCTGATCTGGGCTGCTCATCTTCCTCCGGCGGGTTCCGCTGCTAGCAAACACACTCTCCCCTGTGCATGGGGGTTCTGGCCCTTTCATACAGACTAGATCCCTAATTTTTAGCCAGTCAAATTAAGGGGAAGATCCTGTGCCCCCAAGCAACTCACTGGAGGGAAGGCACACAGGTGGTCACAACTCATCAGGCTGCTGCTGGTTTGCACACCTGGTCAAGGCAAACCCCCAAGCATCCCACTTGATATTGGAATGCACCCCTTGAACCTTGCACTGTTTTGACAATGCATCTTTAACATGAACTGGTTAGCACTGAGAGAATGAGAGAATTTTCCAGCCCCTGGCAGAATGGCAGGCCTGGAGATGGAAGGCAGATGCTGCTAAGCAGTGCAAGCCCTGTTGCCTCTGCGAAGTGGGTCCAGTGCTTCTGGCACCCCACTGCAGGCAGCACAGGGGACTCATCCAGAAGGAAGAGTTATTCCCATGCGAACACATGCCACCATGGTCATCTTGGGTTCATGCCTGTATTTTTGGCCACAGGAACCTGCCACCATGCCCAGGATGGGGTGGGTTACTCCCTGTACCCACTTTCCTCCTCAGGAATTGCTACCCAACGGCTCCTAGCCTCCCGAGCCTCCCCTTTCTGGCATTATTCTGCAGAGATTGGGAAATCCCACATCTCAAACAAACCCCAGAAGACAGAGCCTGGCAGAAGAATTCTCTCTGTAATCCTGTTTACCTTCTCCTCCCTGCCTGCACTGAGTTCAACCAGACCTAATGGGGATTTACACATTTCCAGCTGCAGATTTCGTCTTAAATGGTCAAACCATGTCCACTCTGGATATGCTATGGATCCACCGCATAACAGCCCCTGCCTTGTAGGGGCAGGACAGATGTTCATAGGCCTTTGACAGCACCAGGGCACTTCTGGCAATTAATGTCAGAGATAATATTTCATTTTACCCAGTTTCCATTTCAGAGAGATTCAAAATCCCCAGCAGTGGGACTTGGTCTTGGTGGTACTTGGATCCAAGTGCTTCTGTGCTTTTTTAAGAGCAAAACAGGGAAACCAGCTCCAGCTGTGCTCATCAGAGTTTCAGCTCTGAGTCCCCAATGTGCAGTGCAGTGTGGTCAGCCTGGCAATTGCTAGGGGCAGAGCAGGTTTGAAGGATACAAATAAATGGCAAAGGGGCATCACCCCGACTGCTAGACTGATTACCACTGTTTTAAAAGATTTATGGGTTGTTTCTTAAGGGCAAGCTCCTTATGTGAACTGGGGTGCTGGCTCCCATACAACCACTATGATGTACAGCTGTGGGTTTTCCCTGTGCTTGAGGCTGGGATGTTTCTCACAGCCACAATCTGGCTGCAAGCAAGCATATGGGGTACAACCATCACTTTGGGATGTTTTTTGGGCTCTGCCAGACATCACGCCTGTCACCCCATGGGCATTTTGGTCATCTCCTCTCCTGGCCACTCTTCCTCTACCCAGCTCCTCTGCTCCCAGGAGATAAGGATGTGGAGACGATGGGGTGACATTATCACCCCGATGCAGGCGAGACAGGGTCTGCCTGATTAACGCTGTGCCAATTTTGGAGGCAGCGTCCTGCATCACCTCGGGAAGAGGGGATGATCCTACCCTGCTGGGTGCTGATCTGCAGCCACAGAGACTCAAGGAGGGGCAGCTCCACCACATGTCAGGGGCACACACATTTCGTCTGTGCTTACGCCACACATTTATCAGGCTGAGCAGCCCTCATCTGAAAGGCAGAAAAAACCAAAACCACTCCAACAAACCAACCCAAACACAAGACACCAAACTCTTCAGGGAAGGGAGACTAGTGAGCAGGGTGCTGAGCACTGTGCAAAGAGCAGTGTGCCATTCACCCCTTGCTTACCCTCTGCTTTCCCCCAGTGCCTCACTTTTGGAAGTTTCCTCCCCCAGGAGTAGGTACAACTATGCAGACTGTTGTTTGAGTGGTTCTGTTTTCTAAAAAACACATATGGCCTGCAACATTGTGCCCTGAACCCTTTTTCCCCCCTCCTCTTTTGGCTCCTATAAATTCCCATGGCAAGACCAAGCACTGCAGCCTGGAAACAGCTGCCCTGAGCTGTTCTTTCAATTCTTGCCATCCCAGCCCCACAAATGCCAAATGCCCGCCCCATTCCAAACTTGATGGCAACAGCCATGGCCTGTTGGGAGGCAGAGGGAAAAGCCTGGACCTTGGGCAGCACAGGGACAGAAGGGTTTCTAGGCCAGAGGCAGGAGGCAAAAAACCATCAACAGCAAGCCCTGGTGCTTGACAGGTGTAGTAGGGAGCTGAGCTCATTGCTTGGACTCTTGCACCATCTACAGGGTTGCCCAAAGGCCTTGCGCACATGACTAAAATCTGCAACCTAATTTTACCAGAATTTGTGATTAACAAAGTGATCTGCCTTACCTAGGGAAAGTGGTCCCTGCAGCCCTTCCCAAGGGAAGGGCAGACCTGCATCCTCTTGCCCTAGGGGATGGCAATGCCATTGGCAAGGTGATCACATCCTGAGCAAAAGAGTGCCACCCTAATACCCCTCATTTCAGCTGCCACCACATTCTTACACCCTGCTTCCATTCCCAGGTTTCACTGTACTCCAGTCTCTCAGCCAACACATCTGTCACCTCCATCCAAGTATCTTCCTTGACCCCTTAGTCTTTCCTTCTTCAGATGCTGCCTCCAGCCCCAGCATGTGACTACAATTAGAACTCTTCCATAATTGCCAGCACTCTCTCTGTAGAACAGCTCCTATTTATATTGGGATGGGGCTGAATGAGTAGTAGTCACCCCCAGGTCCTCCATCCCGACAAAAAAGCAACATGCTTTACACAAAAAACAGAAGAACAAAAGCATTTAAGATTTCTGTCATCCCCCCAGGATGTCTATATACTGTTTACTCTGCCAGCAATTTGCAATGCCATGTGCCCTCCCAATACTGGATTTACTAATGCAGCCCAGGCTCAGCTCTTCCTCCATGAGGCTCAGGGTCCACATGGAATTTTGGGAGCAGTGTGGTGAAGCAGGTTATTTTTCCCCTCAGACCTAAACTGCTGGATAACAGCACTGCAAGGCTCCTCTCACTCTCTGGCCAGGGGTGCTCCTGCTGCTTTCCCTCAGCAAATCCTGAAGAAAGGAAGCAACTGGTCAGTATACACCAAAACCTCAAAAAATCACACACACACACACCCCCCCACACACACCTCACCACTGAATTAGGGCCACATGGCAAGCCTTCTTCTCAAGGAACACATTTTTCTCAGCGAAAGGGGAAGATTTTATTAAGTTAAAAGTTGAAGGGCACAGCAGAGCAGCAGCAGCTGCCACCTTGGGGAGATTGGCTTGGGCGGGTACAGTAGCAGCCTCACAGCTCCTCTTCCCCAGAAAGGAGAAGCCCCATGGCTCTGGGCTCCTGCCAATTCAGGTTCCTGCAGAAGCCAAAAGGGCGGTCACAGAGAGAGAGCTCGATCATGCGGACTCTTGCCAAGGTGTCCTCTTTCAACCATCTCAGACAAGCACACCCAAGGCAGATTGCCCTGGTGGCTCCCTCCTATGGCTTGCGTGTCTTCTCTGCAGGTCCCTGAGGATGGCTCGGGGAGGGGGAGCATGGTCCTTGCCGTACATCCCAGGGGGACCGTGGAGACATTTGGAAGAGAGGGAATATGGGCCAAAGGTGGCTGTGTGTGGCCAGGAGAAACGGGGCTAGGAAAGGGGAAAAAAACAGGTTCTCTTTTTCAGGTTAGAAAAATGCTGGTGATGTAGTAAAAGTTTTCCTCCTCCTCTTCCTCTCCTTCCATGGGGAAGAAAATTCCTCTATAAAATATAATTTTCACATATAAAATCCTGAAGAAGGTGCATGTAAGGAGCCAGTCCAAACAACGTGCTCAGGTATGCAGGCAAAAAGGGTTCATCAAAAAAACTTTGGGAGGGGAGTGAGGAGGTTGGGGGTGTGTAGGATTCCTCGTCAAGGTGGTAACGGATGGGGATTCAACCTCCCTCTTCCCCATAAGTGAGGAATGGAGCAAATACAAAACAAGAACAGATAACAAACGTAGAGCAGACCTAGAGAGAGATAAAACCAGAAATGGTTTAGAAAGATTCCAGTGAGCACAGAAATGCTATCCCTTCAGCTCCCTGGGGAGATGGCTGTCTGGTGCCCTGCTACAGACCCACTCATCTCACCACCCATCAGCAAGCGCTGGTGGAGCAGGGTGAGCCCAATCCAAGCAAGAAGCAGAAGCACTCTGGACAACAGGATGCCCTCATTCCTGTCACCCTGCTCCCCACCCCATCTGTGGCAGAGATGCCTGCAGGTGAGCGTGGGAGAAGGGCTAGGTCTAGTCGGGCCTGCTTTGATGAAGACCTAAAATTACTGTGCTGTGATAGGGAAACCACTTCAAAGGTGAAGGGAACAGAAACACTGCCTACACAGGGAATGTGTAACTATCCACACTGGCACCCAAGCCACGGGGTGAAGGTCAGCTTTTGCCTGGCTCCCACAAGCAGCCTGGCTGAGCAGCGACTGGTGCTGGCTGCATCAAGAGCACCATGAAAAGGGGGCTGGGGGCCTCGGGAGAACATCAGGGACAGCATGAGGGCCAGGAGTGCAGGCCAAGAGGATGGGAGAAGCAGAGAAGGATGAATTTAAGCCTAAAGTTTCAAAACTGAGTGGAGCAGGACAAACTGGCAGTTTCCACGCCCCTGCAGCAGCCAGTCTCAGCCACCTGCACCCACAGTGGACATCCCAGCATCCCCAGGCTCACCATTACTTGCTGTTGCACAGAGACTCCTTCTCCTGCAGAGCTGCCATGGCCAGGCGCAGGTGCTCCTTCAGCTGCTCGATCTCTCGCTCTGAGCGCACCTTAATGTGATTCAGCTCTGCATACACATCTTGGTATTTCCCTGAGGCAAATCTCTTGTCCTGCCAGGGGAGGGAGAGGGGTCAGGCAGGTTGCAGGGCTGATTTTAGGGAGGGTGGCAGCAAAGTGAGCCCAGCAGAGGACCCAGCAGGTGAGGAGGGGAGAGCTAGCCCTGGGTTTGAAGCCCATCCCAATCTGGGCCAGGTAGAAAACATTCAGAAGAGGAGCATGGAGGTATCACTTCACAAACACCAGGCCAGGGAAGAATGCAGAGACACTGGTCCCACAGCAGCAGGGATCTGCAGCATCAGGTTGAGGAGGTGATGTGGGCTTTATCACAGCTTGTATGCATGTGGGGCAGCCATACAGGAAACATAACCCCACCAGGAATGCAGGCCACTGAGAGAGCTTGGTGCAGCTGCTTATATGGCCAAAAACTTATGTGAGTAAGTTATAAACTCCTTGAGCATCACTGAATTCCAAAGCCTCTTTCAGGTTCCCCTTTGGCAGGGACCTTTGAAGCTTCCTCTGAAGGAGCTGCTGCCCGTGGAGGGAGCAACACACCCAGAAACAGTGCCCAAGGAAACACATCCACTCAGAGAGGGGACAACTAGGGGAAGCAGAATGCCAGGCAGCCTTCATCCAGGTTTCCCACTTGCAGGAGGCAGCCTCCTGTCTTGTCCATGCTTATGTGTGCACACATCTGTGGAAAGTAGCAGCTAAGTCTTTGTGACTCTTCCCTTGTACAAGGTCAGTCTATGCCAGTCTGTGCTGTTGGAGCTGCTATGTGCTCTGCAATCAGCAAGCACAAGCAGCACAGGTGACAAGAAGGTTTGTCTTGAGCATCCTATCAAACCCAGCCATACCCTGCTGCTTCCCTCCCCTCCCTCTCCTGCTCTTTCCCAGTTGCTCCCAGAAAACACCGACCTTTTGCATCATCTGCAGCTCCTCCCGGAGGCATTGCACCTCCTTCTTTACGTACTGGAGCTCATTCTCCTTCACCCGCAGCAATACCTGGGGCAGAGAAGGGGGAGAGGAACCAGAGGTGACTCAAGAGCCACCGCCTCGGAAAGGCCGGGCAGGCCCCGGCACAAACGCGGCGGTGGAAAAGGAAGGAAAGGCCAGAAGGGCTGGGGCAGGAAACAGCGCAAGCAGCCTGAGAGAGCAGCGGAGGAGAGGTTTGCATTCTGCTTCCTGCACCAGTCCATTCGTCACCCCGCTCCCACTTGCTCCAAGCCAAAGCCATCAAGAGGAGCAGACCCCTGGGACAGGTGGGGATGGAGGCGGTGGGGCAGCCAGGCGGACCCCCGTACCTCCAGCTCGCAGGAATTCCGCTCGTTGTTGTGCGAAGCGCGGTCCCCAGAGCCCCGTGATGAAATAAAGCTTCGCAGCTTCCCGATTTCATCTGAGAGACGGGTCTGCAGCTCCTGCAGGCAAAGCAAAAAGACATCAGAGTAGCCATGGCACAGATCTCTTACTGTCCTGACCATTCCACTCTCAAGGCAGCCCTTGTTCAGCTTAGAGACCGGGTTGTAACCCCCCACCCACAGGCAATGGCAGCATCTACATCCAGCAGAATACACTTGCCATATTTAATGCCATAGTTAAGACAGCCTCTAACTCTTAATCTTTTTCTTTCTGATGATGGAATCTCAGAAGGGAAGAAATATGAACAAATAGGGGAGTTTTAACAGAGGGGCTTTCTGTGTGAGGGAGGAACATGCTCCAATGCTCCTCTCTGCTGGTAGGAAAGCCCTTCTCTTGCCTGATTTTTCTGGAGGAGGTCCTTCCCCTCCTGCTGACAGCGCTCCAAAATTTGCTCCCGCTCTTCTGCCTTCTGCGTGAGCTCCCCGATTTCCAGGCACTTTTGGGAATACTGCTCAGAAAGCACCTGCAGTTCCCGCTTCAGCGACTCCATGTCCAACCTGCCAAAGAGGCACCAGCTCATCGCTGCCTCAAAACCCTTGCCAGCTCCTGCCCTCTGGCATTGCCTTCCCCCCTGCCATGGCCAGCCTCTGCCCACATCAGTCATTAGCACAAGACAATGTTCCTTGGGAACATGAGCTTCAGTTCCCACAGTCTTGCACATGAGTGTGGTGCTTCTTGGAGTTCCAAGCCATGCAGAAGAAATGGAGTTTTCCATAAAGAAAATAGAGGGGAAATAGCTATAGGTATGATGGAGGTGCTATAGGGAAAAGAGCCAAGCAGGGGACAAACCTCCCTTCCCTACAGCTGCAGCAGCCCTGGGAGCCACTACTGGGCATCCACTAGCCCTGACGAGAGAGTTAGGGAAGTGGCAGGAGGAAAAGAGCTGCAGATGGGGTGTGGTGACAGCGGCACAAGGTGGCGTCATCGGACAAGGGGAGTGAGAGAGATGCTTTCTTACTGGTGCTGCTTCTGGAGGGCTTCTGGGAGTGAGCTGCATTGCTGGAAGCTCCGTGTCCTGCCCAGCTCCTTATTAATTTCCTCCCGGTGGGCTTTCTTCAGTGCCTCAATGGCTTCAGTGGAGGACAATGAGAAATGGGGCATCAGGCTGTGCCAGCTTCATGAAAAACACACTGGAGAACTGGCTAAGTTCTCACCACTGCAGGTTCCCAGATCCATCTCTGCAGATTCCCCCTTTCCCTTTTTCCTTCAGGGTATTCCCCACCGTCTCCACACTCCAGGATCATCATGCTGCCAAGGGGACTAATACAGGGCACTGTGAGAGCTCTCTACCACTTCTGCCTTGCCCACCTACAAGAAAGTGCTACTCCTCTCCCTCCCATCCACAGAGGCATGACCCCATTTCCTCCAGTATCTTTACCACCCCATCTCCACCAGCGCCACAGGAGTGAGAAGCACCAAAGCATGTGCTCCAACGAGTGCCAGCCTCAAACCAGTACAGTCAACAGTGTGGCTCCAGATGACTGGGATGACTGGCTTCTGGCAAGAGACACTGGGGAGAGGGAGGAGGGACCCAGCTGAGCAGGGGCACAGCTTGGTGTTTGCTCCTACCTGCTGCTGTTGCTGCTGCCTCCTCTGCCAGGAGCCGCTCCTTCTCCTGCCGCAGCCGCTCCAGCTCCCGCTGGTGGTGCCTCTGCAGCTCCTCCATCACTTGCTGGTGAGATGACTCCATCTCAGCCAGGCTGCGTTCACAGGCCTCCTGTTGTGAAGAGGAAAGGAGGTGTGAGAGACCAGGAGGGAAGAAGGAAGGGCTTGGGCCAGGACAGGCACCTGGCTGCAAGTCCAAGGACATTTTGAAAGAAGTGAGACTACTTCCCTGGAGGGTCTTTTCCTTCTGAAAGTGAGGTGGCACTTTAATCACTGAACACAACCATTTGACAGGGGCACACATCTTGCAACCCCACTTCGTGCTTTACAGAGGAAGAACGTTCCTCTAGCTCTTAAAACTAAAGCAGCAAGACAGGAACATCCCTCTTAGTCCAAGAGCTGGGAATAACATGCCCGACACCACAGTCCCAACCCTACACCAGGCTGCAATGCCTGGCTGGAAGAGATCAACAATGAGAACTGCATCTCAGTATCTGCCTTTTAAATGAAGCAGTGTTCCCTGGAATCAATGAAAACTGAGCCTCTCCTGAAAAGTGACACGCTGCACTACCCTGTGAGCTGACAGAGGCTGCCAAAGAGCCCTCCCCACAGCCTAGGTTAGGGATCCTCCTCACACAGCTCTCCCTCCTTTTTGATGACTCTGAGACCAAGGGTACGGTTCTTTCTATGTGGAGTACTATGGTCAACTTGAGCTAGAGCAAAGCAAAGAGGTTTCGGATTTGTTCACCAATAAACCATGCCACTATGATTAACAGCCTGGGCCTCAAAGACATCAGCAGAGAGCTAGGAAGTCATCACATCCCCCAACAGCTCCTTGCAATCCCATTCCTTCCCTACTAAGGACTAAGGCTCATTCAAAAGATACTGGAAGATATTGTGTGAATGCAAACCCTTTCTAGCTTTCCTCTCTACTGTGATGAGGGAAGTTTCACAGAACAACACAGGAAAAGGTGAGGAATCAATTTGGTGGTCTATCCACAGACTAGCTGCAACCCTTGGCAGACAGAAAAGGCAAATCCTTTAGGGAAAGACCAAGTTTGGCCTCAGGTGTGAAATGCTGGCTTTTTGAGCCAAGTTATTAGGAAGATAAGGAAGTTCCTCCCCATCGCTTTTGCTTTTTTTTTTTTTTTTACCATAAAGAGGCCTGTAAGCTGTAAATATTAAATCACAATAACACAGAGATTGGCTGGGTGCTACAGGGCTTGTGGGTTTCTTTATCTGTGCTAGGTACAGCCAACTCTGTGGAACAGACTTCACCAGCCCAAATTTCCTGCCCTGCCAACCCCCTCTGCCCCAGCATCTTCCAACATATAAGGCCCATCCTGAAAACCCCACTGTATGGTCAAACAGCAGCCTCCACACAGGAAATCCCTGTGGGATGTGACCCTGCTTGCTTTGGATGACTCCACAAGAGGGGAAAATAAATAAACAAAGAGAAGTGAGAGGATGAAACATGAGCAAATTCTGCTTTGCTGGCTCTCCCACGTGCTGTCCCAGCAAATGAATGGGCTGCACTGTCAAAGTGACCTTCAAGGCTCGGGCTGTCCCCAGGGACTGACTGACTGACTGCTTTAAACAAAACACACGGGAGCCCCAATTAGCAAGAACCACATGTGGTGAGCAGCAAACCACCAGGGAATGACCAGAGGCTCAGCAGGAAGCTGCTGATCCACTCCTAGGCTGGGGGATGGCTCAAGGACAGCAAGGTGCCCACATGCAAAGCAGGACACAGATCCTGCACCTCTCCCCAAATTATCCTTCTCTCCCTTTCTAATCCTGGCCCCTTTAAGGCCAGGCAACACGCACCAGCCTTTATGTAATTAACATTGATTACAAATGGGCCCAGTTAGGGTCACCATGGCAACCCAATGATTAGCAATTCCTGCTCGGCAATAAGTTTTGGGCCAGCATTTCCCAGTTTGGTTCTGGGACTGACATCATCCCCCCTCCCCCCGCCCCTACCCGAGCCCTGGGTCCTACACTCTACTCACCTGTGAGATGTACCCTCGGGGCACATGGCTGTCCCCCTGGCATTTTGTTGCCTCCCGAAGGTTCTCATTTCTGGCCCGGCAGGACTCCAGCTGTGCCCGCAGTGACTGGATCTGTGCCAGGGAAGAGAGAGAAAGATGTTCAGCCAAAGGTGAAAAAGTGCCATGGCCTGACCAACATGCCACATCCAAACCCTGGGCTTAGGGGTGGGAAGGACAACACAAGGCCAGTGGAGGCCTCTGCTTCCCCAGCAGCCTGCCAAGAGATCAAACTGGCAAAGCCAGCCCCAGCCTTGTTAGTGCCAGTAAGGAAGCGAGGAGACATCCCAGCTTTCAGAGGTGGATCCATGCTGGAGGAGACCACCACCGCATGGCTCCTTTCAAAGACTGGCAGGTGAAGTGCCTGCAGGCTTGAAATAGCCAGAGAAGAAAGGCCGTGAATGTACTCCCAGGACACACAGATTCCACACAAGTAGTGCCACCAAATAAATTATCCTGGCCCAAAACATGCTCTGGGGAACCTCTGCAGGAGTGTGAGAGCTGACCTCTAGCCTTGTATTACCAAGTTTCAAAAGCTTCCATGCACTCAAGGAGTGAGAAAAACGAACATCTCTCTGCACCTCTGCCTTGCTCTTCTGCAGAGCCTCCTGTAGCCAATTACCACATTTAGGGGCCACCAGAATCCCAGTTTCAGAGAGGACGGATGCTCTTACCTCCTTTTTCAGTGCCTCATTGGTGTCTCCCTGCCCCTCCTTGCTCTGGTTCAGCAGTGTTGTCAAGGGCACCCGACGCACGTCCTTCAAGGGCAGGCGCTCCAGCTCCAGCCACTTCTTCTCTATCTCCTCATTCAGACGAATCCGTTGGTCCTCCAAAAGTGGAGGAGTGGGGAGGTCCTGCTCCCCAGCCTTGCAGGAAGGGTCTCCTGCTGGGCCATCGCTGTTTGGGACCCTGCCATCGGGGGTCTCAAACCATTTCCGCCTCTCCTCTGAACGGATGGCCAGATCCCGCTCCAGCTCCTCATACTTGGGAACTCGGTCAGAGAGCCTCAAGCTCCCTTTCGTCCTCTGCAGGGACCCTTGATTTCCAGGATCTTGTGGCATGGGAGACAGCTCCACATAGTCAAAGGCATGGCGCTGCCCATCCGCCTTCCAGTGACTGCCCTTTGAGTTCCCCTCAGAGCCTGAGCCCGGCCGCTGCTGCTCCTCCATCCGGAGTGAGCCTTTCTGGGGAACACAGTTATGGAAGTTCTCCTTGTCACAGTCAGGGAGTCTGAAAGCAGAGCAGGAACTGGTGAAGGAGAGGCACCATGTGGGAAAAGATGCCAGCAGAGGCACTGCCAACTGCTCAAGGCTCGGACCCTCACTCAGCTCAGCCTTACAAAACCCCATACTGAGCGCAGAGCTGGGCCTATACCATCCCATGCCGCAGGGAAATGGATTTCTCCACCAGGCAGCAAGGATCCACCCTGGTTCCAGCTATGCTGGTGGAGAAACCAGTCTAAACTTACATGGTGAGGCAAAAAAGCAGGTACAAGAAAGGGAACCATCACGTTCTCAACCCCTGTCACTGGCTAGTGTAACCAAACTACTTTCAGAAAGAAGCAGAGAGCAGGGCTGATCTGGGAGTGGTGAGATTTCCAGAGGGGCCTTCCTTGCCCCTGCTAGTCAGGGTAGAGGGACAGCAAGGGAGAAGAGGACAAGCAGCATTGGGCAGCTCTTACTTGGTGACGTCTGGAGCACTAACTGGGCGCACATTCTTCCTCAGGGCCTCAATCCAGTTGCGCCGGATGCCAGAGGTCATCGCTGACAGGGTGAAGACGGCATCCTTTGTCTGCAACAGGGAGGTGACAGAGGCCCTCTCAGCACCCAGTGGATGTGCAGCAGCTCCCTCTTGCTCCCTGAGACCCATAGCCACTCGTGTACACCAGTGCTGGGTTGTTAGAAATGCCACCCTCTGTCAGGCTCTTGGGGACAGTGGAGGGGAGGGAGAGGAGAGGCAGGTGGGGTGTTTGAGGAGGATCCTTCATGAGACCGTCTCCAAGCAAAGCCAAAAGAAACCTTGCTGGCACACTAGGCCAAATATGCACTGGTGCAGTCCAGCTGTTCAAGTGCCAGGAGTCAGGTGCCAGCACTGGTGTACAGCAACAGGACACAAGGCAACCCAAACCATGAAATGTCCATCCCTGCACAACCACAGAAACACCATTTCCCATGCTGCCTTAGCAGCCACCTCCTGCTGCTACAACAAATAGCCAAGGACAGAACTGTACTGGGACTGGATCCAGGGTACAGGTTGTCACTCACAGCATGGTCAGCCAGGTTACATCGCGATCTGCAGTGCTCACCACTCCCCCCCTGCAGCTGTGGAAAAGTTGCCTTGGCCAACATGTCACTTAGAAACTTCTGGCATTTAGCTTGGTGCCTGGATTGCCTCCAGTACAGCCTTCAGCCAGTCCTGCAGAGCCTCCTCCTCCTCCTTCCTTCCTCTGCAGGCAGGCAGCCCTGATGTCCCAGAGCACTGTCACCAATGTGTGAAAAAAACAACCTTGGGCCACCATGCTGGCACAAGATCTGCATAATTGCCTCTCAGCATCTCGGCATAGGGAGATGCCCCCATTCCCACCCTGTGTCCCTCGGTGCTGCTGCTCCGTACACGCGGTGCTGGACACTCACGTGTATCTGGAAGCCGTAGTTGCGCTGCACCGCGAACTCTGTCACATCTGTGCAAGAACGGAGGTCGATTTCTCCATCAAGGTCATCAGCCTGCAAGCACAACCACCCGCTAGGACACCAGTGCTCAGCTAGCTTTGAAAAAGCCCACCTCTGTCTTCATCCCACAGTTCCCTGGGAGCCAGGCTCAGCTCTTTGGGAACCAGGCTCAGTTCCCCAGCACAGCATGGCCTCTTCTAACCTAAGGGCTGCCAGCAGCGTGGATGGAGAGCATCCCAGATACCCAGCCACAGGACCAGCCCTTCTCCCCACCTCCCACCACTGACAGTCCCCCCAGACCTTGCCACCCTGCCTTCATCCTCTTCATCTCCCCTTGGCAAAGAGCAGCTTGGCACCTCTGCCATCCTTCAGGAGGACATGGTGCTGTTGCTTGTCCCTGGTCACATCAGAGCTGTGCTTCTCTCCCCCCTGGCCAGGAAGGAAGAAAGAGCTGGCAAAAGGCTGGCCATGCTTACCTCCTCTGCGTTCGAGTCCCGGTAATACCTCAGGCTCGAGTCGGTCAGCACGAACCAATGTTTCTTCCACTGCAGGCGCATCGGGCAGGGGGAGAGAAGGGGAAAGACAGGAGGGAAATGGATAGGCAGTTACCAGGGAAAGCGTAGGAACAAGGAGGGATGTTCTGCACTATGACCTCTCAGTCTTCTCTTCCCCCTCCTCCCTCCCAGATCTCCCTCGTGACCCTCAGCTGGGAGAGAGGCACTCGATGAACCTCTGTGTCCACTGACAGAGCGAGACACCTCCACCAAAACTCTCCCACTGCCTTTCCCAGCAGGAGAGACCTCAGTAAGCAAGGAGGAAGGAAATCAGCTGGCTCACCAGGGCTCTCCAGCAGCAGGGGATAGGGGAAGAGGCAGACTATCATCTGAGGCTTACCTCTCCAGGCTCGTCCAGGATGGACATCCATCCCTTCTTGAAATTGAGAAGATCTGGCTGGAAAACAAAACAGAGAATTACTGTCTTGGAGTGGCCCACAAAAGAGCTTTCCATGCCAGGGGGTAGAAGGCGAGTCCCCTGTGGAAGAACAAAAATGGGAATAGCCTTTTAGGAAACTCATGGGACTATGTGACCCTATGGCAAAAGAAAACTGGGCACAGCTCTCGGCAGCAGCCGTTCCTGTAAGAGGAAGTAGGAGATAAGGGAAGAGGTTTAAAAAAAGTAAAGGAAAATATGCAGCAAAGAGGTTTCCACAAGGTGCCTCAGAGGTATTTATTCAGAGAGGTGGGGGCAGGGACAAGGAGAGTGGGCAGAACAGAGTGCTCCACCACCACCAATGGGGCTTGCCTCAGAGTTGGAGACAAAGCCACAAAGAACCAGACAGGCCTTGTCTCAGCTCTGGCGGTCCATGCCCCAGAGCTATGTCCCTCTGGTAACTTCACCACCAATCACTTATTAGAAACATAGTAGCTCAGCTCTCACCAAAAACCTACAGGAGGCAATTCAACAGCTGTGAAAACACGTTGACTCTAAATGATGTGCCCCAGGGCAGAGATGAAGTCAATGCTTGATCCTCTCCCCTCTCCCTCCGAGGTTCAACACTGAGATTCTGAGGGTTTTTCTCTTACCCAGCTCTTTCTGCTCCCTCTCACTACAGAGCCTGCCCTCTGCTTAGCCACAGCAAGAAAAGATAAGGATGAAGAGAATTTCACCCAGATTACCCTGTGCCACAAAGAAGTTTCCACACACTCTCTGCCTCCTCCTAACCTCATGTTGCTGGTGCAGCATCCCAACCAGTTTATCTTCTTCCCAAAGTGGAGCACCAGAGAGCTGACTCAGGGGAACCTTTCTCCCTAGCTTTGCCCTCAGCCAAACAGGCTCGAGCTGGTCCCTCCTCCCATCCCTGCCGGCTCCCAGGAAGTTGCACCATCCAAGAATTCAGTCCAATGCCTCTTCTCCCATGGAAATCAGTTTGCCAATCTGCCCTTCCTCAGCAGCCGAACCAGCCAGGGACAGTGTTGGAGAAGTGGTGGTACCAGGGGTCCAGCACTAGACCTGCCAGTCCTGTGGAAGCCACCAGCAGTCCCCATGTGTCACACCCACCAGCTGAGATGGAGCTGGTGAGGAAGTGGCTCAGCAAGCTGATGGCCATTCCACATCCCTTGAACAGGCCCAGCAGCCAGCCACAGCTGCCCCACAAGTCCAGGTTCCTGGCTGTACAGCCAGGCCAAGCCTTTCCCTGCTTTCATCTCCCTCAGCTGCTGCCCGTGGGTTACACCCAAGGTTATGGGGTGACAAGAGCCGAGTATGTGCCGGCCCACCCTGGCGTTCTGGCTACTGGTTCAAGCAGGAGCAAAGAGTCCTGCCAAGGGGAGGTCACTGCCTGCTACAGCTTCAGGCCAGGTCAGAAGCATCCGGCAGTCCCGAGCTCCCTGGGAAGGGAGGAAAACCAGAGCGAAAGGATGTGGGGGGATGCCCAAACCTCACCTCCAGCTGAGGTAACAGGCACTGCTGGCAGCTAGGAGACAAGGGGGATTTATGCATCCCCATCAACCCAGACTTGTGGTGGCTCCACTGCTGCCCTGAGAAAGCAACCCAAAAATTAATTCTTTCTCTGTGGCAGCAGCTCCACCCTTTTTCCCGTTATTCCTTCCAGTCTGGTGACTTAAGCTCCAGCTCTCAATTCAGAGTGGTGTGAGGGAAGGAAAGGAGACAAAACATCAAAGTACAACCACCCCCCTCCTGGGATGCAGGTGTGCTCAACAGAAGAGGGAGAGATGGGCAGGCTCCATGGAGGCAGAAAAACAATATAGGGAGAGAGTGGGGCTGTAGTACAGATCAGCTGGGTCTCATCTTATTGAGGATTTACAGTCCCAAAGCAGTAGGTGCCAAAATAATTAATATTAACAGGATGCATGCTGCTGGAAAAACTGACACGAAGTCCTGCCAGAACTGCTGCCCCAAATGGAGTGCTGGGCCCAGAAAATTCCCCTGGAGGGCTTTTCCCAAGCAGGCAAACTGCACAGGGTTTCTGCTTTTGTTGCCAGCCCTAGATACAGAGCTGCAGTTCTACAGAATTGTCTTTGAACTATTCTTGTCACAGCAGGGTCAGTACCATAAGTTGAGGCCTCAGCTGATACACAAAGTGCTTAAAGCCACTTTTCTTCCCTTCCTCACAACCAAATCCAGTTTCCTCACCCAGCATAAAAGGCTGAGGATATCGTCAGAGAACAGCGCGGGGTTCAAATAGAACCCCTCATCCAGAGGAAATGGCCTAGCAGTGGGAGGAGGAAACATCCAGGAAAGCCGAGCTGCTGGGAGAGATCCGGGTGCCAGAGATGCAATGATGTGACAGGATGCACCCCTGGCAAAATGCATGGCCCTGCAGCTTGGGGCTGCGGATGGCTTGGGAGGTGGTGGCAGTGATTTTGCCCAGTTGCATCCATACCCATCAGAGTTTTATGATCACAGCTGGCCAGGTAGAGGCACTGGAGGGGGTCTCAGGTAGCTTGGGACACAGGTGATATCTGGAAAGACTGGCTTGCAAGAGCAGGTTAAGGAGCGGCAGCTGCCTGCTCTGGTTGACGAAGGGCTACAGGGAAGGTGATAACAGTCTGTAAGTATCCGAAGAATGTAAACACCAAAGAAGGAAAAGGGACAGGGTGGGAGCAAAGGAATGGCTCCTGGGAAGTACTGAGGCGCCAGGATGGATAAGTGGAGAAGAGGCTGCGGAAGGCTGAGAAAGCTCAGTGTCCGAGCAGGACAGTCAGGTGTGTCCTTTCATCATCAGCCTTTGTCGTCACCGTGCCTCCTTGCTCTTCCCAAAAGCTCCTCAGCACTGCCGGTTCTGGGGCACTGCTTCCTCTCACCTCCGGGAGATGGTGCAAGGGGCTCTAAAGCCTCCCGGAAAGCACAATGTCTCCTCTCCTCTAAAAAGGGAACCCGTTTCATAAGGCGTGGGCCCCAGGCCAAAACGCAAAGCAAAACCGCTCCAGCTCAGTTGAGTGAACGCAAAATCAGTCCCAGGCTGGAGCACAACACATGCAGCTCCTGAACTACACGTGCAGTAAGAAGAGCCAGCGGGCGACGGGCTCTTCCTCTCCCACCGCCCCCGTGCGAAATGCCAGCGGGCANCGCCGCTGCCGGCGGGGCCGGGGTCGCGGCGGGGCCGGGCGCTGGCAGCCAGGGCGGCGGGATGGCTTCAGCGCCCGGGCAGCTTCCGCGGCCCCACCATGCCCGCTCCGCCGCTCGCCCCGCGATCCCTGCGCGNACTTCCATTCCCCCGCTCGCGGCCGGCAGCCGCCTGTGCCAAGGAAGGCTCGCCCCAGGGGTGGGATGCTCCCTGCCCCAAACCGCATCTGTTTCATACAGGGAGCAGGAGCGCCTCACCCCCGGGGGGACATCAGTTTCGCATCCGACTGGGGTCATAGGCGCGGTGAGCTGGCCTGGCCTCAGCCCGGTCCACGCTCACGCTTATCGGGATGCGGTGGCGCCCACCGGGGCCGAAGCGGCCACGGGGAGCTCTGGCNGAAAAGGAAAGGAGCGGGGAAGAAAACCACCCCCAAAAACTTTTCTTTCCTCCCCCCAGAACTTCCTGGGAGGACCCGGGCAGGCCAATGGCAGCCGCCGCCACCGCCCCGACCGCCCGCAGCCAATGGAGCCGCCGGAGCGGGCGAGGCCGCCGGTCCGCACGGAAAGGGGCGGTGGCCCCGGGGCGTTGTGGACGGGACGGGTGCGGCAGTGCTGGGGCTGAACCGTGTCCCCTTCTCTCTTCGCTGGCCCGGGAAAGGTGAAGCCCTGAGAGGGTCGAGTTCAGCCGCTGCTGCCCCGGGAAGGGACTGCCAGGAGCCCAGCCCTTACCCAGGCAGGGTTTGCACTCACGCTGGGATTTTTCGCAGGCAGGGATTTTCAGCAGTGCACACAATGGAGTCCCTCGCCATGGCTCCTGGAGCTACTCGGTTTTATCCAATCAATTGAACCTCTCTGGGCTCGTGGCAGGAGTGGTAGGAGGTCATGGGGAGAATCCTGGAAAGCCATGCCACCTGGCCTAACTCAGGAAAAGGAATTGCTAGAGAGGGTCCCAAAGGCAATGGGGAGAGGGACTGTGCATCACAAATGCCAGGCTCTACTGTGTAATCACACCAAGATGATGCTTCTTGCTGCAAGGCAAAGGGAAGGTGCCAGAGCTCAGTGCTGAAGAAATCTGGCATAGGTGGTGCAATCTGGCCCTGTTGTACAGGGTGAGTTCAGGGCTTTGGGCTCCTCTCTGGCCTGATGCAGGGAAGTGAGGGAAAAGATGTCACCCGTTTCAAGTTTCAGAGGCCTTTGACAGCCCCTTTCCTGGCTGCAGTTTGTCCTTGTATAAAGAACAAAGGCAGGTCCTAGCAGAGGATGACCTGGCTGAGATGACTGATGTGCACAGAGGGGGACAGAGGCAGGAACTTGTGTGCAGTTGCCAGCTACATGAGCTCCCGGAATTCTTTCTGCAGCCTTCCATAACTGCAGCAATGCCAACACAATACACCCTATCCTCTTTCACACCATTAAAGCCCACTTCATATCTGTAAAACCTTCCGTTCCATCACAGCACTGGCCAATAATAAAGTGAAGGAAAGCAGATGTACTGAGATTTTAAGCCCAGGTACTCTTTGCCCTTCTCTGGCTTTATAAAAAGGCTCTGTGCCTCAGTTTCCCCATTTGAGAAAAGGGTGAAGGACAAAGTGAAGGCGAGTGTTAGTGAGCAAGGCATTCAGGACATCATGGGAAGGCAACACCATGCTGGACCTGCCCAGGTCAAGTGCTGGAGACTTAGGTCCTGCCCACAGTGACCCCCAGAGAAGGGCAGCTGCCCTTCCTCACAATTCCCAGGGCCTGGCCCCTACCTTGTTGTGCTTCTTACTGGCTTTCAAATGTGTCTGTGGGCTTCCTGAGGAGCCAGTGCTGTTTTGCGGTGGGAAGATGCTTCCACCCAGCTGGGGCTGCAGGGGAGAAAGCAGGAGCTGAAGCCATTAGGGTTTAGTCCTCACCAGATCCTAGCATCCGTCTGCTGGCATGGGCCAGGGAAGAAAGCATCTTCCCTCCTCTCAGTGCCAGGCGGGCAGTACAGTTTCCCTGGAGGATCCCAGGGAATCAGGGTGCATAGAATTGCAACCCAGGGGACCCACCCAGTCTGTGCTTGCCACCCAGTCTATGCTTAGGCCTTGCAGGGTCCCCATCACCTCTGGCTCCTGCCCTACTCACATGGTAAATGAGAAGACTCTTGTTCCCCCCGTCAGTTTCCAATGGCTTCTCAGGGTTGTGTGTATCTCGTGTGTACTCAGGACCCTTCCAGTCCTTCTCCAGATGTTCTGCTGGACTCTCAGGCCTTTTCCAGCTGTCATCCAACCGTAGTCCCGCATCCAGACATCTAGCAGGGTTTTTCCAGTCCCTTTCCAGCTGGCGCATCACATCTACATGGCACACGGGCATCTCTTGGTGCTTCCAGTCCTTCTCCCACACCTGTGCTTGGTGGGCATCCCCCCGGCCCCTCCAGTCCTGCGCCAGTGGTCTTGTTGGGCTTGTGGGGCACAGGGGCTTGCCTCGGCCTTTCCAGTCACTGCTGGTGCCCTTTCCAGGTTGGGAGGACGTCAGCTTTTCCCGGAGGCTCTGCCAGCTGCATTCGGATGGCTTCCTGGGCCCTGCAAGGTGCTGCGGCTCCCCTGGCTTCACTCGTTGCCTCTCTGCCCCCCGCCCCAAGCTGGGAAGCGAGATCTCCTTTTGGCTCTTCCTTGTGCTCTCTGTATGTCTCCCAGGACTGAGGGCCCATGGTGGTGGCCCTGCCCGGCTCAGCCTGACATTATTTGAGCCCTTCCCAGCACCTGTGGAGTGCAGGAAATGCCCTCGGCTCTTCTTCTCCACTGCTTGCCGTATACCCCCTGCTTGCCAGGTGGCTCGGCCCCTGTCCGAGTTTGCGAGGTGGGCAGGCTCCCCTCGGCTTCTCCAGCTTTTCTCAGTGCGACAGGGAGGGTTCATGGGCTCCCCTGCTCTCCTCTCCGATCTGCAGGCTGGGCTTGCAGAGCGTGGGCTCCGGCTGCCTCTCTCCAGCAGCCAGCCAGGGCTGGCAGGGTGTGGGGAGTCGCTCCGGGACCTGCTGGCCTTCTCGGGGTGCCGAGCTGGGCTGGGGGAACGCCAGGGCTCCTTGGGGTCTCTGCTGCACTGCTCAAGCTGCCAGGAGAGTCGCTGACCCTGGGTCACAGGGGAGAGAGAGCAGGGAGTCCTCTTAAAAAAGTGCCAAGAACAAGATGGGATTAGGGCTGGAAGGTGATTTGGTTAAATCGTTCCCCAGAGAGCAGTTGCATTCCTGTGCATGGAGCCAGTCCGTACTTGAGAGAAGCCTCTTGCACCCACATGGTGAAAGGGCTGCTGCATTTTAAGAGCCAAGGGTCCTAATCCATGACAGAGGGAGAGCTGGGATTAAAGGGAAGAGGGAGAGGGGGAATGAAAGAGAGAAGCATGTGGCAGAAGTAGAGGAAAATGTGACAGGAAAAAGCAACTCAGCTTGCAGAGCTGGGATGAGGTCCTGCTGTGCAGTCAAGCCTCACCTCCCTGGGCAGGTTGGGGCTGGACCGCCTCCGAGTTAGGTGGCCTTTGCTGGGTGGCACCGGTGTCTTGCCATCGAGCCGGTCCACACGGCCTTCCTCCAGAGCCTGGAAGGCCTCCAGCGTCTCTGATTTCCTGTGGGCACACACAGTCCAGCTGCCACCCTGATCAGCTTGGAAGCAAAGCCCCTGCAAACCCTGCTCCACATTAGCCTGACCCCACAGACCTCCACCTGCCCTAGACACTGTGTGCACTGTAACCTCTCCCTGTTCCCATCAACCACCTCAGCTTTTATATCCTGCTGCCTCAACCATGTCTTCTTCGCACATTCCTCAAGCTTCCCTCCATCTTTACATCCCACCCACTTGCCCAGGATACTTTTCTGGTCCCTCTTTATGTCCCCTCCTGCCCTTTGCTACCAGTGCTGGAGCTGCTTTTGCTCCTCCAGCTAAAGCCTAAAGATCTACTGGGTACTTTTTGGCATCTCCCATCATTTCCTGAGTGGCTCCTACAGTAAATGTGGAATCCCTGGGGAGCTACTGATGCTGGGACTGGGGAACACCTCTTTCCTACCCTTTTTACTGTGGGAAGCCCTGCTTTGCAGTATGTCCTGCAGCTTCCAGGTGGCTATAAGAATGAGGAAGGTGGGCTGCTCCCTTCTAGCAGCGCAGCTTAACTCAACCTTTCCAAAGGTTTCAGCTGCCCATGTGCTGCAATGGAGGAGGCTCTGAGCCTGGATTCAACTCTTGCTTTGAGGGAAATGTAAGCACAGCTGAAAGCTGAGCTCTGCCATCTAGCCCTGCCTTCCCCCTGAAGCATGGCAATTCAGAGGTGGGGGCCCCCCAGCAGCATATAAAGGCAATCCCCTGCCTCTGCCCACTGTGGAGTCCTGTTACTTCTCACCTGCGTTCGCATCCAAATATCCTCTCCACTTCCACTCGGCCAGGGCTGAGTGTCCGGGAACCATAGTGGTCAACAGCATCCCGCTGGCTGAGGCGCTTGGGCTTGGGCAGGTCTGCAAGCACCGTGTACTCCTGCCTCTCCAGTCCATGCCGCCCATCAGCACCCCCACTGCCAGAGTGCCCGTGGGACTCCCGAACCCGTGGGCCAGAGAGGTGCCCACTGCCACCCAGCAGGTCACTGCGGGCCGGCGGGGAGCCAGCTGGGGCATGTGGCAGGGTGGATGCCCAGGGAGGGTCAGTTTTTCGGTGCTTTGGCCAGCTCTCCTCAGGTTTCTGGCTGGCAGGATGGTGCTCTGGGACGGGGAGAAGGCCGTTACTGGGGGAGGCGTGAGCGACGCGGGATGCCACCACATCCACGGCAAAGCAGGTCTTCGGAGGAGAGCTAGAAATGGTCCAGGAGGGCAGAGATAAAACCCAGACTCCCTCGAGGCAGGGTGGGAGCACTGGAACACTGCACTTTGAGCTGAGGGCATGCCAAACCATGCAGATAGAGAGCACCCAAGAGGCCCACAGTTCACAGCCAGCACACACACAGATGGACTCTCACATTGTGCCCATGGATGTGTTGAACACTTCCTGGGACTAGAATTGGATAAAGAGATGTTAAATCTAAACAGAAATCTGCCTTGGGCCTCAGAGACCCCTGGATGGAAAGCAAGCCAGAACCAGGATCTCACACAGGAGCAAACCAAGAGTACCTGCTTTCAGTGGACAGATTTCCTTCCTAAAGCCCTGGACTTCAGTTCTCACCCAGGATCCAGAGGGAACAGGCTGAGCCCACCTGGGTCTGTCTGCCTGTGGGGCTCGTGACCTCACCTCCTCCTTAGGGCCCAAGTAGCTCATCATGTCCCGTTTGCCAGATCCCAAAGTGTTGTCCCACAACCGGGTCATTTCCCCTTCCTGGGAGACAAGATAGGGCACATCTCTGCAATGGGGACTAGTAGCTTTTGTGGGCTGGAAGGAGGTAAAAGTATATTTGAAAACTTACAGCCTGTGCAGCCCAAAGCTGCTGGCAAAAAGGAACCAGAAGAGGAGCTGTGTGAGTTTAAGAGGATGCCAGGCCAACAACGGCAAGAAACAACATAGAAAAATGCACATGGGAGTACCCAAGAGCAAATCTCACGAGTTCTTTAGTGGGATAGCCTCCTTTGTGGGGACTGAGTCTCAGCTGATCCCCTCTTGCATCTCAGGACCTTAGAATCATAGAATATCTCAAGTTTTAAGGGATCCATAAGAATCATCAAATCCACCTCTCTGCACATGATGGGGTCCTTCTTCCATCTGCCCAAGGCAGGAGAGGCAGAGGGGCAAATTCAACATGTCTGTGTGCCCAGGAACCTGCTGAATGGACCCAGCAAAAGTAGCATTGAAGGGCCAAGGGAGCTGGGGAAACCAAAATAACCCAAACCACAAGAGATCCCCATCTCACCCTGGCAAGCGTGGAGTTGGCTTCGGCACAGGTGCTGGGGTCGGTGCCAGTTTCTCTGTGCTCACCCTCAGCTCCGGGGCTGAGTGGGGGATATCGCCTGCTCTCGTGCCGGCTGTGGGGCAGGGAGAGAGGACAGCTGGTGGTCAGCACAGCCCGCAGAGCTCAGGGGCAGGTGACAGCACTGGCAGCCCACGCCACACTGACTCACTCTCTACTGGATGGGTAGAGGCTGGCAGAGCCCATCCTGAGACCACTAGCCTTGCTCTGGAGAGAATGAGGATGAAGAAGACTCTTTCAGGGGCCCCCTGACCTCTCTAGGGACAGCCCAGAGGAATGGTTAGAGGGCATGACATGGGGGTTTCTCAGTCCTTTTTCCCAGGCACCGGCTTGCAGAGCATCAGGGAAAAGGCAGCTGATTTCCCTCTGCTTGGCTTCCCGCTTTCCCTCTCCATTCTTCCCACCGAAGGGGCTTGTTGGAGCAGCAGGGCTCCCAGCTGGTACTCACCGCTCCGTGCCCTCCGCTGGGCCCACACACACGTATACCTCACACTGCGGGGCTAAAATATGGAGGGAGTCCCAGGGGTCTCCTGGGGTTGCGTCGCTGCAGGCATCGCACCCTGGAACCTCCGTGGCATGATCCTGCGAAGAAGAAGGGGTGCAATGGTGCTGCCAGTGTGCCAAGGATGAAGCTGCCCCTTGGAAATGCCTGCTTCTTCTACCTTCTCTGAGAGCAGCCTGTCCTCCAGGGCTCTTGATATCTCTCCCAGCCCACCGCTGAGATTTTTCTCCTACATCAAGGGGCCAGAGGCCCAGCATGCTCCTATATGATGCTGAATGTTGCAGACATCCCAGAGATTGCATGTGTGGATGAGGGTTCAGGGAAACTGCCCCCCCATGTTGGCACTGATGCTGCTGGTAGCCTCTCTCCCTCACCAACAGGATAGCTCAGGGAGAGGCAGTGGAGCCAAGAGGAAGGAAGATTTTTGCAGAAAAGGCTGTAATTCCAGCTTCTGCCTCTCTCTGTCAGAGCTTGCAGGCGTCTCAGCATTCTCCCTGGCCCCGGTTACCTGCGGGGCTTATGAGCAGCAGTGGGGGAGGCTCCGGGGAGCCGGCTGTCTGCACCGGCTTCCCTCCAGCGTCTTGCCTGCACCAGGATTCACTCAGAGGTGACAGCTCTGAGCAGATCGAGGGTGAAGGGCTGAGGTAACCTTAGAGGGCCCAAGGCCAGGAGGAGAGAGGGAGAGGGCGAGAAAGAGAGAGGGAGGCTCATTACTATTTCATCATCCCTGGCCAGTCGCTCCTGGAGGACGTCAAACAACACGAAACCTGCTGTGAACATGAAACCAGCTGTTGCCCAGTTGGAGACAGCCAAGCAGCTTGTGTGTCCAGCCCTGTCCCAAAGGATCGTGTTGGATCAAGGTACCTGGAGCCCAAAACCCCATGAGATTTATCCCTCTCCTGCCTTCTCCTCTGGGAACAGCTTGCTGAAGCTGCCCCAGGAACAGAACTGAGCCCTGGCCCCAAGCCAAGACCTGAGGCCACAGAGAATCGACCAGGACCATGTTTAAGGTGAGGCAAAGCTGTAAATGCCAGAAAGTGTCAAACAGAGATTAATACAGGGTGGGTCCCTGCTCTGCCAGTGCCCAGTGCACTCCTTGCAGCTTTGCATGTGTGACACCCCTGCTTTCCCTTCCAGGGTGTATCAAGCCCCTTGTATCCAGTGTCCAGCACTTCCCTGCTAAGCTTGGTTCCTGGCTTTGGTCTGCCACAGTTAAATTAAGCATTTCTATGCCTGGAAAGACTCTCTGCCTATAGAGGTTTTCCCCAACAAGGAATCTAGAAAACCTGGCTGAGCCTTTGTCCTAGGGATTTGTCTCTAAAAAGGCAGGTGGAGTCCCAGTATAGAGCAAAGAGGCCCTTAATGAAGTATCCACGGCCTGCAGGTGGGATGAAGGAGCTCACCTGGATAGCATGCTGGTGAGCCCTTGCGGCTCGGAAACAGTGCTGGCACAGGCTCTTTGCAAATACGTTGGCTTCAAAGTTCATGCAAGGCACATCATCCACTGAACCAGACATTGTGCATAGCAGGGATGAAGATCTTTGGCCGATGGGCTACTGGCAGGGGCCAGCCAGGAGAAAAAGGAGGAAGGAACAGCAGCAGAAGAAGCTGTGGAAGCAGGAATGTTATTTCCAGACTGAAGTTTGCTGCTCCCAACTGTCAATACTCTAATCAAAGGGAACCCAGGTCCAAGGTGATCCATATAAATACAGGTAATAAAAGAAGAATGTGCTCTAGCAGGGACCTCTTTTAGAAGGGGCACTGCACCCTGAAATGACTGCTGACACCTCTCAGTTTGAGAGTCCTTGTGAACAGAGGGAATGATGCACATTTCCTGCTATTTTGTTTGATGGAAATGTTATTTCTCTCTTAAATGGCACAAAACCTAAACCTTTCTTCTTAATTATATTGGTCATAAAGCTCTAAGCAGCTTAGGAAACTTGGAAACCCACTGAGGCTCTTCCTAAACTTGTTAATCCTACCAAAATTTTGAGGCCTGTAGGACAGCAGACTGCAAAACTGTGAAGGGTAACAAGCATTGCTAGCATGACAGCTGGGATCCGCACTTCTGTTCTGTTTTTTGCAAGCATCCTGCTCACCATCACTTCCTCTGTCCTGCAGGGTTTGAGAGTGAGTCCTCAGATTTGAGGATGTGATCTTAGCTGGGAGGGTTCTACCTAATTTCCCTGGAGGAGGCACCAACAGAAGGACAGAGATCAGAACATGCCACTGGTGCCCTAAACATGGACATTTGAGTCAGAGCAGCTAATCAAAGCTATGGCTGCTCCTCAAAACAACCAAGGCCAAACGTCAATGCCAAAACCAAAGCTATAATTTTTGTTTGTCTGTGCACTCATTTTCAGTACAGCAAGTGGCACTAGGTGCCAGCCTTGCAGCATCCTTCCTCACACTGGGGCGTGTTTGCTTGACTTGTTCACACAAAATGCTTGACAGGACCCTAAGCACTCCCCTGCCAGTGATGCAGCACAAAACGCGCCAACATCGCTGCCCATCACTGCCGACGGACTGCCACTCGTGGCTGGAGCCCCTGGTACCCCAATGCCTGATGGGCAAATCATTGCTCCCCACAGCCCTTGGGGCCTACTGTCAGGATAATACTGTGATCCCCAGGGCCTCTGGCATGCATGCAGCCGGCCGTGCTCAGTGCTCCCCGTACCTCCCAGTATCCCCAGTACCTCAGCTTCCCTATGGCTCCCAGCCCCTCGCCGCCCGCCGAGCTCCCCCCACAATGAAGCTCGCCGTGGGAACCGCGGGGAGCGAGACCCCGCCCCCTCCCCTCTGATTGGCTGCCGCTGGGCAGTGATTTGAATACCGCGTCCTGAGTGGCCGGCGGCGGGCCGGGCTCCCACGTGTCTCGGGCAGCGGGCGGGCGATCGAGCGGCCGGGCTGGGGGCTGGGGCCGGGCCCGGGCAGCGGCACCGCGCTGCGGCTCAGCACCCAGCCCTTCCCCTCGGCTGCAGCTCCCCAGAGACTGCCCCACCGCCTGCCCAGGGGCTTCCCCAGTGCCCCCCGCAGGCAGCACCCCAAGAGTTAATTATCCCGAAGCCGAAACAGATGCCGAAGTATCGGACTTACCTGCGAGCACTGAGAGCGAAACGCCACCGTGTCCCAGCACAGCTCCAGCAGGGGATCATGCCTACCCACAGCACTCAGAGATTTGTCTAACGTGGGCTTTACCTATCAAGCACAAGCCCTACCTGACCCTCGCTATTTCTAGCAGAATGCCTTTAAAATCTGTCCTCCACTGCTCCTTCTATAATTCGAACTCCTTCTCTTCCGCATGCTGGTGACAGTTACAAAAAATTCAATTTTACTTTTTGCTTATTCATTAAGGCCAGTCAGCAATCCACTCCTCAAACCTATCTACCCCACACAACCCATTATTCAGCTCCCTTTTAGTCCCTGAAAGTTCTCATCACTCTCCCAGTAACTTTTTCCCTCGAGTTCGTTTCTGGAACACAATGCTGGAAGCAGCAGTGTGACTGTACTGAGTACAGCCTTTAGCTTGATACACTACAAAAGCAATAACTACAGTGCACTGATTAGCACATAGCTCATGCACACACTGCAACCATTCCTCCTTTTTGCTGTGCTCCAGTTTTCTCCCAACTCTCTGACCTTTTTGGCTTCCAGTCTGCTTTTGATCCTCTGTAATCCCAATTATATTTTTGTATGTGCATGTGTGCGGAATCGTGGTCTAGACAGTGAAAGCCATCATGCATGGCAGCCCCAGTGTGGCAGCCCATGTCAAAGCCCTGCATCTCTGTGTGAGCCTGGAGCACGTGCACAGCAATGCACAGGTGCCCGAGGTGACCTAGCTGCAGAGCCACGCGTGAAATGCCCGTGGAAAAGGGGATTCACAGGGAGCTGCTGGTCTCTGCTTTTCCTTTCTGGAGCAGCAACTGCACTAGCATGTTGATTTTTGCACGCACCTTACATTTTACAAGTACCTTACATTTGGAAGCAGCCTCCTCTTGAGCAGCTAAGGGGGGAAAAACATCCCAAAATGCTCAAATCCTTCTTGAAAACAAGTGGAAGCAGCGAAGAAGAATTTTAAGCCAGAGTCTGGTATGAACTGTGATCTGTCTGGCAAACACTTCCCTCACTAACTTGTATGTGAAAACTCATCCTCATTTTAATATATCCAGGGGTAGCCTGACTCTACACTGTGCATAAACAAAAACAGCAGGCAAGGGCTGTCAGTAATTCACACTACAGAATAAAGCTTTAATCAATCAAATGGAGAAATCAATAGTGTAGTGAACAATCCTGATGATTAATGGTGCATAGGATTTAACAGTTCTGTTCTCAGTTTTTCCACACACTTTTTTGGATTTTTTGAATTTGAAAACTCATTTTCCAGCAGAAACTGAAAGATTTCAAAGCATGGAAGGGGCTGCTGGAGATTTCAACTGACACTTGAGAAAGGCTCAAAAAAATGTTATTAGACCAGGGAAACAGCAAACTAAATGTGAGATTCTTCTAGATCACCTGGCAGCAAAATGACAAAAACTGAAGTCACTAGTAACACCTCATCTGCAATACAATGAGGTCATGCAGCTCTGTCCCAGCTACCATGTCAGGCTGCCTACAGGCTGGGGAAGGCAACTGATCCACATTCCACTCCACACTCCAGCAGATTTCTCAAACAGTACATTTCTTTTACAGTGACCATCCCAGCTCCAGAGCAAACTCCTTGGGTGAGGAAGCACACAGGTCACCTTCTGTCCACAGTTTCTCCACAAGGCACTGTGTCCTGGAGAGAAGGGAAAGCTGCTGTATGATCCAGACCAAGGTCACCCTGTCCTCCAGGTTTGATCTGCAGTTCCCTTGGTGTGATACACTTCTCCAAACAGGACTTCCCTCTCCTTCCCTCCTTCATCCCTCTCAAACCCATCAAATACAGAACACTCTAGAGCATGTAACTCCCAAACCAGAACAAGAAATAATTTATTCTCCACACATGAGACCTCTTGGATACTTTGGCTGAGATCCAGTTTAGCATAACACTTTTGGCCTTGCCTGTTCTTGCAGCTTAGAAACACCCAAGAATCCCAGGTGAGACAGGTGGATAAGGTAAGCTCACCCATTAAATCCCATGACCCTTCTGGAGGGGCTTTTAAGGCAATGTTTGAGAGCTATTTTGGAGATGAGAAAACCACACACACCCCCCTTAATAATGAGACTGAGTTTTTTCTGTGTTAGTGCCCAAGAACTCAGCCCAGGGTGGGGACTCTGAATCCAAGCATATGAGGCACCAGCGATAACAGTAATTACCTTCTTCAGAAGGGAAAGGGAAGTGCAAGAGGATCCCATTTCTTACCACAAGCATGTGTGTCACCTGGCTCCCTCCAGAACCCTCCCTCTAGCAGAAATTGTGATGCTGCTGCCAGTGTTGAGATCATACCCTCCCCCTTAACACACTCTGGAGAACAGCTCTGTGTGCACACCCTACAAGAAACGATGGAGAGATATATCAAGCTGGTGCCATTCACTTTAGCGGTTGGTGGCCATCAGCATTGTTCTGATGTTCTCCATGCAGCCGCAAGCACTGCTTTACTCTTTTCCCTCCCATTTCTGGCATGAGGAATCTATTTACTTGCCCATTGCTGGGTTGCAAATTTTTCTGGCGTGGGTTTTGGACACTTTTCTTTCTTTGTAATTTCCTTTCCAGTGCACACATGGCATGGAAGGAGGCCTGGCTGACAGAGACAGAATACTCCATGACAGAGACCAGCATGCTGCTTGGGCTCACTCTTCTCCTGAGAGGGTTCACTCAGTTTTGTCACCAGTACTCCTAAATCCCAACCATACTTTTTTTTTCCTCCCCCTGCTGAGGGCAACCACAGTAAAAAAATACACTGAGGTCCTAAGAAGAAAGGCAATTAGCTGCTAATAACTGCACAACCCTGAGGTAAAGGGCAAAGGCAGGCTCTGCCACTCCCACCCCGGAGAGGGCCACACACATACAGCAAGGGCATTAGGGCATTTCATACTCCCCTGAGCTATCGCAGTTACGATCAGCATATTCAGCAGACAATGGAATAAGCCATTCCTGCTTTAGCTGGCTCTGCCTTGCCACAGAAATAGCTCCTAGCTATTCCATTTTCCGAGCACCAGTGGATTTCAATATCCTTTAAACACCAGGAATTACCTCCCCCTCTTTCCAGCTGGTACTGGCATTAGCACAACTCCTGTTATGTTTCAAATACGTCACAGATTTTTTTTTCTTAGCAAAATGACTTCAAATTTATTCACAAAGTTACCCAATTTCACCTGGCACAAGTACCGAACAAAAAGTACCCATGCATTCAGGTGTGGCACTGTGTTGTGTGGTGAAGAAACCCAGGAGACAAGATGACACCATATCTCCATGGAAAAAGGATTTACTGCACAGCAGAAATGCCAGAGCACTGATGCAGGAGTGCAAGCAAAGCTCTCCCAAGTCTCTCAAATTGCCCTGATAATGATGTGCCTGTTGCACTCTGCCCGAGATCCTCTTCTTTGATAAAGCCAAGTATCAGCTCTGAAAGGGGGGGGCAAGGACAGAAGGGTTATGCCAAATAGAGAACATGACCTTCAGCAGAAGTTTTTAAGATATTCTGTGGCACCCAGACACTTAGCTGAAGATCACTGCAAAAATAAATGGGCAGAGTGTCTAGTCACCCTGGCCTGTGCTCTGGAGGCTACAGAAAAGCTGAACTGGGTTCCTGGCTAGTCAGAACGCCATGTAAACAAGGTATTTGCCCACAATGACAGGGTGCCAAATTGCAGCCGGTCAGATGTGGAGCACTGTCCCAGCTGGTGGTCTGAACATTAGTTTCTCTGTTAATCTTGGTCACGGCCCATTTTGCCAGTCAGCCTCCGACGCTGAGTCTTAGTGGTTCGCCCTGCGCCAGACTTCTGAATTTTCTTACGTGAGCCTTGCCCACGTTGGGATCTCTTTCCTTTTGTCTTTTTCCGGCTGTGCATGTGCAGTGTAGCAGTAAGAGAAGAGATTCTGTGCAGGGCAGAAAGAGAAAAATGTTTGGGGACTAAAGCCTGAAGAAGCAAAGCGACACCACAACAATAGCTGGAGAGCTCTATGTGGCCCAGAAGGAATGGATACCAGACACGGCAAGTCCCATAGGGACTCTAAGCTATGCAGGAAACCTGCAAGTCTCCATGTGTGGTAACAACAAAAATTAATGTTGTGCTGCCCAGACCCCAGAGAGGTAAAGTAACTCTCCACACACTCAAAGCAGTTGTAAAACTTGGATATTGAAAAATGTGGAGAACGCTTGAGCTTTCAGCTTTAGGAGCCTCTGACCTTCAAGCTCTGCACGCTGCGGAATGTGCCGCGATGAAGGACTAGTTAAGGGGTGAGAACGAAGCCCACCCTCCTCCCTCGCGGTCCCCGGAGCGGCAGGAGTGGAGCGGGGCGTGCGGACCGCGCTCCGCCAGCGCCCCCTGCCGGCCCCTGCCCGGGCAGCACCGCACCTCGGAACACTCCCATCAGCTTCCAGAGCCGAACAGCAAAGGCCTGAAGGAATCTGTACGTACTTTTCAGACAGGAAGGGGTTTCTGGACTTCTTGGGCATTGTTCTCACAGGCTTGTTCACCACCTCTTCCTCTTTCTCTTCTTCAGATCCACCAGTTCTTCCCTTAGAAAAAAAGCACTTTTATGATTCTGGTGTTTCCACCGCCGCCTTGGTTTCATCCTGTTTTGTGAACTAACTAGTCACAGATGATTTTTTTTTTTTTTAATTTTCCACACCCCTTGCTGTCCAAGTGTCAAGGTTTCCTATTGCAGTCCTGCAGAAGGCACATCCAGAGATGCCCTACAGTAATCCACTCCATGATCCAAAAACTTCAGCATGATCTTAATGGCCATGCAATTGAAGTTTAAACTTGAATGAACAAAAGGTCTTGGCTTTTGCTTAAATTGCCATCAAGACTCTTTTAGTGGATTTTCAGATTAGATGACCTTACAAATAAATGTAAGCACAGCCAGTACCTGAGAGCCTCTATGAAACAAATACAAGATCGTAGTTACAAGGTATTTTGAGAATAAAAGTGACCACAGCCAGAACTGAATAGTTTTCTTATTTGTCGTCCAAGCACAGGATTATGGACAGAGAAATGCCTCCTCGTGCTAACAGTAATATTTCTGAACAGGACATAGGAAAGAGGTCAAGGACAGACCATGCAGCAAAGTCTGAAGTTTCGCTGTTTGTCTTTTATCACCTTTTAAAGTATTACACTGTTGCTATTCAGTCCAGTAACCCTTTTCCTTTAACCAGGGTCAGTAGGGACTAGCAAAGGATTCCAGCGAGGTTTGGAGTGAGCTTTCACACAGGACATTTCCTTCTCTTTAGCAGCTAAATTTAAATTGTGGAAAAATATAAAAGTTATGAGTTTCCCTTTTCATCCCTGTTCCGAGCCAGCTGCGAGGCCTTGGATATACACAGGGACCACCAGCCCTACCTCATCAGCCCCAGGAGTGTGTACAGCTGATACAGAGAGGTAACAAGAGGCTTTACCACAGGGCTGATCAGTCCCAGCTGGCGTGCCCCTGAGAGGTCCAGGTCACTGATGGTAGTCACTGTTACAATGTGGTTTGGGTGGTCGATGTTCACAGACTCTGTCTTCGATGTCACCAAGTGCTCCAGTTCATCAGCCTCTTCTGAGAACACAAGAAATCCCGCACTGCAAAGTGTGCAGCTTTTCACGGGATAAACTCACTTGTTTCTGATGCACCATGGTGAGCAGGGGCAACACCCGGCCTTGGCATGCAAGGATAAAGGGCAGAGGGGCTTGGCACTGCAAGCCTGGAGGGCAAGCTCCTTCTCCCCCCTGAGGAGACCTGGTGACACCTTGGAGATGTCCTCCTGCTCCTCTCTTTCTGTATAACCCTCATGATTCCCCGGACAGAGGGCTGCAGGGGTCACCGCTCAGACTGCTGCCCAGCTTGTCTAGAGAACACGACAGGACCGAGCAGCTGTTCTTGTGGGGACAGCGTGCGGACATCCCTGCCCCCAACTCTCAATACCCAGTCAAGGCTGTCGGACCACGGGCGCCCACCTCCCGCCCCACCGAGGGCCCAGCACGTACCGAGCGCCTCCTCCCTCTCGCTCAGCATCTTCAGATACTCCTGGTGCCGCTGAGGAATGGAAACAGGTCATGCGGCGCCTTTGCCCGCCCCTCCTGCCCCGCTCACTGCCCGTCCTGGCGAGGGGGGACACAAGACCCTTCCCTCACCTCCTCTTTCATTTTCCTCTGCTCTTCCTTCAGCTTCCGTTTGATCTCCTCCAGCGCCGCCTTCCTTCGCTCCACCTTCCGTTTGTGGAAGCCGGTCAGGTACTCCCTACCGCCGGCAACACAGAACCGCCCAGATTTTAGCGACCAGGGAATGCCTTCCTTCGCCGCCTCCCGCCCTGTGGCCCGCCTCACCTCCGCTGTTTCTCGTCGAAAGTCACCACCAGCCGCCCCTCGCGGCCGCCCGGGCCCTTCTTGTTCTTCTTGCGGCCCATGGCGGTCCCACGCTGCCGCCGCCGCCCGCCCCTTCCGCCGGAAGGCCGGCACTTCTGTCCGCGCCCCCCGGTCCGGGCAGGACAGAGCAGCTAACGCCGCGGGCCTTGCCTGCAGTTGTTCCCGGCCCTATCATCCAACTTGGGGTGGACGGGGTTTGCTTCAAGCATGGGAGCCTCCGGCTACACTCCTCTTCAGCTTCCTCCCAGCAAAAGATTCTGTGGCGCTGCTTTGTGCGGAGAACATGGCAGTGTAGCACCCGATCTCACACCCCGAGATTCGCTCTGACACTCCAGAGTGTTTTGCATTTACATCTCTTTAATAAATGTCACTCTTCCGAGTAGTTAACACCTACAGTTGTTCAACTGAGCGCTCTTCAATAGAGCTCTGAGTTTATTTCAAGCTGTTGTCGTTTCTTGGTGTTCGCATAGCATGTGCTGCTCCTCTTCTCCGGGGAAGGCGATTGAGGAGATGGTCTCAGCTCTGATGCTGTGTCCAAGTCACAGCGTCTGGCTGGGCAGCCCTGATTTCTGTAGTGGTGGAGAGAGGTACTGGCATGAGCTGGTGGGGGCATCAAGACTGCCATGTTCTAATGGCTTAGAGTGACACTGGCTGAGCTCCTGAACCTCTATTGCTCCCCTGTTCTTGCCTTAAAAATGGGTGTAATGCCTGTGTGATAGCCATCTGACATTGGTGGAAGCTTCTGAAGTGTTGTGGGGGCAGCCAAAGCCAGCCTCTACAGCCCACTGAGCATGATGAGTCCTGACAGGACTCCTGTCACAGCCTGGCAGTCACTTCTCCACAGCCAGCTTTCCTTTATCAGCTTGCTTGCTGCTTGTGCTCTTTTCCTGGCCTGTCCTTTCACCAGCAGAAATGCGGAAAAACCAGTTCTGTGGTTAATTGCTGTACTTCCCTCCACGCCCATGGGGCAGGTCTCCTCCTCCTCATCACTCCTCACGAACAGTCTGGGTGCACTTCAGCCTCCAGCCTCTTTGCCCCTTCCTGTGCTCAGCCAGCTCAGGTGCACCAACAGGCCTCTGTACCCTTTCCATTAACCTTAACCTTAACCTTAGGCTTCTCTTGCCTTTCTCTTTTCCCTCTGCCAGAGCTTGTCTCTCTGGTGGCTCCTTCTCTCCTGGATAACGCAGTGGGTTGGCCTGCAGGTGCATAAGGTGCAGACAGCTGCTCTCCTGGCCCTGCCTGAAGGGATACCATTCCAAGGTGATGGCTGGAGGAAACGAGAGGAGCATGAAGGCCCTGAAGGAAGTGTGGAAAAGAGCAGAGAACTCTTTGTGTGCAGACTGCGAGAAGCCAGGTGAGTCCCCGAAGGATGCTGGAGGAAAAGCTGGAAGCAAGGAGCTGGGGCTGATCTCTAGCAGCCACTTAGTGCTGGCTATCTGGATTGCACAGGAGCCTGGGGTGAAAAGAAAGGAGAGGCATCGCTCTGGGTATTCATTTCCTCTCCCTGGAGGTGGGTTGGTAAGGGAGCAGGGAGAAGATGCTGCAATAGCACTGGTGGGAAGGACAGGGAGTGGGAGTGCTAGATTAGCAGAGACTGCATAGCCGCAGCACCATGAGCTGTAGTCACGTCAGTTCTCAAATGCAGATCAAGGTCATGCCCAGCCAGGACCTGACAAGAAAGCTCTCAGTGAAATCCTAACTTCTCCAGAAAGAAGGCATGATTCAGGAGGGCATTGTCTCTGCCATGACTCAGCTCTGAACTGACAAGCTGCCACAGTTGCCTAGGAAATTTCATTTACTAAAGGGCTTGCCCTCTCAGAAGGGTACCCAGTTTGAGGTCCTACAAGTGCTGCTAACAACGCCCATCATACACCTCCAAAAGGAGTGTACCACCCAAACCAAATTAATACTGGGCAAATAAGTATAATTTTGCCCTATTTGATTATTCCAGGAGAGTTTTAGATTCAAGGTTGTTTTCCACTTCCTGAGCTAAACACTGTTAGGGGTTTGCTGTGATGCACTAAACAACTCCTGGGGTTTTTTCCCAGATGTGCTTTCATTTTCGTCTGGGTGATCCTTTACACAAAGGGAGTTCACAGAGGACTTTGGGGTTTTTCAAGATACAGGTCATTAAAAATTCAGTCAAAATGATTGGAACGAGGAATGAGGGACTAATAGTTGTGTTTTTTCCTGACTGGCATCCATGTCCTGGATGTTAATTACTCAGCTCAGATGAAACTCTGGTCACGAGCTCCCTGTTTCTCAGGACTACATTCTCAGGTGAGGCATATCTCCCAGGGATATTCACCACTTCTCTTTATACTCTTTTCCATATTCTCAGATCCTGACTGGGCATCCTCTACTTTGGGTGTCTTTATATGCCTCAGCTGTTCAGGAATTCACCGCAACATCCCTAGCATCAGCAAAGTCAAATCCCTGAAGATGGACTACTGGGATGATGCTCAGGTGCAGGTGAGATCTTTATCCCCATGAGTATGGCAGGTGGTTTGGACTAGGCTATACACTCAGTGTCCTGGCAAAATTAGTCCTTTGACCTCACAGAATTGGAATGCAATCTGGTTTAATCAATCTCTTTTCTACTCATGATAATCAAGGATAACTCCCTACAACCCACTAGGAGAGGGAGGATACACTTGCATTATGTGTCTCATGTCCTGTCATTTTCTGGCAAATGCAGATCTCTTGTAACGTATCTTACTAAGGCTTAGGGTCTTTGTTGCTTCAGATTACTTGTTTTCCACTTGCCAAGACCATCCAGCCTCAATGTCTCCTCTTGACTTCAGCAGTCCAAGGGGAAAATCTTGGGCAATTCCATTCTCCAAGAAAGTTTCCAGATATAATATGATCTCTTGAGAAAAATGGCACTTCCAAGAACTTAACTTCTCCCTGTTACAGCCCCCTCAACTCACTAATCTTCAGGGGACTGAAAATATTTTCTGGTGATCCAAAGAAAATAATCTGCATCTTGTTGTTCTTTGGAAGAGGTTGGAATGTCCTTCCAGATGGCATTGCAGAGCTGTTGTCAAACTCTCCAGGAGATGTGGGGCATGGCAGCAAATCCACTGAATGTGTGTGCACCCAGCCTTACGGAAGTGACATTTATGGCACTCTGTTGATTCAGGTGCAATCACTGTAATGTCTGAGAGTAGATGAGACCTTTGAGACCCACCTTCCTGCAGCCAGACTGCTGGTATGTTGCAATGGAGGGGATAGAGAATGCTCCATTAGATTTTGATGTGCATCTAGCTCTGTAGTGGGTCAGGAAGGGAAAGGTCCAACATGAGTCTGTATCAAAGACAAGGCACTAATTCTCTGTCTAACTCTGCAGTTTCTGGCCAAGCATGGGAATGCTGTGACTAAAGCCATATATGAAGCTCATATCCCTATTTACTATTACCAGCCAACCTACAATGACTGCCAGTAAGTTGCTGCATACAGAAGAAAAGGGGGAAGGGCAATTCTCTGTTCCTCTAATCCCTCTAGTTTGTTTCTGAGCTACCTGTCACCTCTCTCCATAGAGTGCTGAGAGAACAGTGGATACGGGCTAAATATGAACGCAAAGAATTTACTGAGCCGGGAAAACAGCTGCCATATTCTGATGGTAAGAGCAGAACACAGCATCAAAACATCCTGCTTGTTGCCTTTGCTGGAAACTTCTGAGCATCATGAGCTGTCAGTGTTGCAAATCCCACAAGTACTCCTGAGAACCCAACTGGTACTTACAGGGCTTAGTTTTGGGGGTCTTAAATTGTGGACAGCATAGGCTGGCACTGCCAGAGGTAGCTTAAAAGCCTGCTGTTACCAGGTGGCATTTTTCAAAGGCATTTGATGTCTTGGTGGAGACAGACATCTACAGCAAGAAGTATCTGTCCTGCTATATGCCACCTTCTCTAATCATGGCAGTTGTCCTTGAAATGGCACTGCCAGTCCTGTGACAAAGGGCACTGGAGCCCAAGAGCCTGCAGAGCCAAGTGGGAAGAGTTCTGGTCCCACACCAGAGTCTGCATGGGCCAGGACTCTAGTGTTCTCAGGAGAGAGCTCTCACACTGTCAGAGGTAGTAGTGGGAGCAGGACTAGGAGGTGGGAAGAATCTGGGAATGTCTCTTGGTGAGTGCTTATCTGCACTGCAAACATGGGAACACCACCGTCCTTAGTTGTAAGTCAGAGGTGAAACATCTGAAGTGTTTATTCTCAGCAGTAGTCCATCATGTTCTTTGTCCCAGAGGGGTGGCTGGGCCCCAGGCTGCATGCAGCTCTTTGATGCCTACCGTGCCTGTGGGGGAATGCTATTATAAGTGGCTTTTCTGCTCCAAGGGGTGAAGGAAGGCATCCTTTGGAAGCGAGGTCGAGACAACGGGCAGTTCCTACCCCGCAAGTTCCTCTTGTCTGAGAGAGAGGGATGTCTGAAGTATTTCACCAAGCAGGATGTGAGTATGGTGGTCAACTCCCACCTCAGTGCGTACTCCACCCAGAGCAGCAGGGTCACAGAGATGTTCTGATTTCCTACACATGTTTCTGAGGTTGCCTTGCTCATCCCAGCTCAGGGATGATAACAAAACGCCACTAAGGAGAAGGGTTCCCTTCCTACTGTTAGAGTGACTTTTCCTCATGCTCTCCCTTTGTACTTCCCTCACTACTGAGAAAAGGACTGATCTTTCACTTCATTCTTATCCATTTGCCTGGATGTGTAATCCTGCACCATTCCTGGAACCGACCTCATCCCACTGTGAGCCAAGTTAGCAAAAATCTTTTCTCTGGTTGGTTTTGAGGAGGGCTACTTTTCTGCCCTTTTGTTTCTCTGAAATGAGTGGGGCAAGACCTAAAATGCTGTCACAAGGGAGGGAATGGCTCAGGGTTGGGAGAAGCAGGACATGCCATCCAGAGGAACCTGGACTAGCTCCAGAAGAGGGCTGATATGAACTTCAGAAGGTTTAAAAAGGGCAAGTACAAGGTTCTCCACCTGCATCAGGCCTCTGACCCTGCCTTACCCTACTTAGTCAGTAGCTCAGGTCTCTTTCGTTCTAGGATTGCTCATGCATGATCAATGCCTTTCTGTTTTCAGGCCAAAGAACCCAAAATCAATGTTAAAATAGATGTCATCAATGCTACGTTCCAGCCAGAGAAGATTGGGAACCCCAATGGCCTGCAGATCACCTATCTCAAAGACAATAAGACCCGGAATATATTTGTCTACCACGAAAGTGGAAAGGTATCTGGTTTTAGCGTCAAACACTGCAAAGCCATTGAGGTGCTTTGAGGAGCTGCTGATATTAAATAGGATGAGTAGGATGGAGTGTGTGAATGTGAGTTGCTGTAGGTAATAGGGTGGGGGTTCTGGCTCTGTGTTTGTGTATCTGTGGAAGGGTTTTGCTGCAGGGAGCAGGGCAGGAGCACTGGCTGAGTTGGTTTGTGTGGGAGGAGTTCTATAGAAGATGTGTTGCCTGTGCATGTGGAGAATGGGGCAGTTGTGCTCGCTGCATGCATGTGAGGGAGATTCTGCAGAGGGAGAGCTGACTGTAGATAACATGGGGCTGGGTGCAGCTGGGTGAATTTAGATGGCCCACTGTTGCTCTGGCTAAGCCTTCTGTCCTGTCCTGTTCCATCCTCAGGAGGTAGTGGACTGGTTCAACGCCATCCGCTCTGTGCAGTTCCATTACCTGAAGGTAGCATTTCCCATTGCCAGTGATAATGAGGTAAGGCAGCATGGGAGCCTGGTCCTGAGTCTCCCACTGCTTCTATGATAAAAGAGCTCATTAGTTACTGTTACAACCTCAGGTACTGAAGTGAAAATTGCAGAGTAAAAATAGAGGGATGAGAAGGTGTTTTTAAAAGGGCCTGCAGTGGTCAGAAAACAGCTGCTCTCTGCCATTTCTGGGCATTTTGGAGGCAGAAGTGATGCCTAGCTAGGCAGTTTGGGAAATACAAATTTAGAAGGTGACTAAATTTGGGGGAATAGAAGGGTGAGGGAGAGAAATGAATAGCAAAGAGGCACAGCTAAGTGAATGTTACTCATGCCATTTTGCCAGATTAAAAATCGTTTGACCAGAAATTTCTTGAAGGAAGGATACATGGAGAAGACTGGTCCCAAGGTGAGCTTCTATGGTAGAAAAAATCTAACAGGGGCCTGCCACAGCACCACTGGCTTTCCCTACTTCAATTTTTTTCTCCTGCTGTTTCCTCATTCCCCCCTGACTCTTCAGACACCCGTGGGAACAGTGTGCACCACGGGAGGGGAGAATAAAAGGAAGGGGAAGGACACATGTGAAAGCAGATGAAGCCAGAGTCCCTGCTTTCTCCCAGAGTGACAAATCTCTGCATGTGTCTGTGTATGCGTGACCTTACAGGTATTTAGTGTCCAGATTTCTCCTGTCTCAACTCTGGGGTCCTTCATCAAAGTTCAGGAGTTGGGGACAGCAAGTGGGACTGAATAACCCGATACTGACCCCCACTCTCAGCTCAGAAAGGGCGAGGAGGAGGTTGCAGTTAAGGCAGGGGCTTGCTTCAAGTGATTGGGATGAGTTTGGGGTATCCATTCGCACTGCTCGCAGCAGAGGGCACTGTCGCCTCACACATGTCACCTCTTCCCTTCACAGCAGAGAGAGGCTTTTAAGAAGCGCTGGTTCACTCTGGATCACCGCAGGCTCATGTACTTCAAGGATCCTTTGGTGAGAGGAAGATGTGACCGCCGGACAGCTGCAGGCAGTGGTGCTGAGGGCAGGGCCAAAGTACAAACAGAGTCTATGCTCTGCAGTAAGGGTGGCTTGCAGGTTTCCCAGCTGCTATGAATGGACTCTGGGTCTTCCCCTTTCCATCTCTTTTAGTTCATCACATGCTTTCTGTGTTTATTTCACTGCCTGCAAACAATGGGAACAGGGAGGGCAGGAGTGTAAAGGTGGCAATGGGAGGGTGACACAGAGAGATGAAAGCAGAAGTTCCTCTCTCAGACCTCTTGAGATTCATGTGTTATGTTTTCACTAGTGCCTCTGAGTACAGACTCACTGCTCCTCTAATCCCCTGACCACCTCCAAAACCTTTTGCTGCTACATCCCCAGTCCTCACACACTCTCCTCCTGTCCCTAGGTGCTCTGTAATGATTCCCTTGTTCTTCTGGGATTCCATAAATCACTGTCTTTCCCTTCTGATATGCAGGATGCATTTGCTAAGGGTGAGGTATTTGTGGGCAGTGGAGAGAATGGATATAGCGTCCAGAAGGGATTGCCTTCAGGGACACAGGGCAACTTCTCTTGGCACTATGGCATCACCATTGTCACCCCTGACCGGGAATACCTCTTCACCTGCGAGACAGAGACTGACCAGCTGGACTGGATGAGAGCCTTCACTAGTGTCATCAACCAGGCCATGACACCACAGGAATATGCAAGTAAGTGCCTGGATGTTGTTTCCTTCCCCACCTGCCACTCCCATTCCGGGTATTGCCCTAATGCACCACTTTTTTTCTTCACTACAGTCGAAGCCTACTTCAAATTTAAATCCTAAGAAGCCATGCAGGAATCTCGCTATGACTCAACTCTACCTGGTCCTATTGGGTGGCTGTCAGGACAGGAGAGGAGACTGACATCAGAGAAACACAGTGCTCTTGGAGCACCCTTTGAAGCACTTTTGCCCCCATAGAATATCCACTTTGTTTTGAGGGCCTGATTAAGCTGCTTCTTTTCAAGTGCAAGATTTTGTGCGTCTGAATCCTCAGTACAACCTGTCCCTGTTAAATTGCTGTGATCTGACTGGATGCTGACAGGTCTTGCCTGTCAGTCACGACTTGAAAACTTTGGCACTTACTATGTTGGGCATGGGACCTAGCATCACCCCTGCATGAAACTGCAGACAGCCACCCACCTGACACAAGAAAACAGCTGCCTGGCTGGAGCCAGGCACCCCAGCAGGTTACAGGGGCTTCTGGACTAAAAGAGCCCGTTCCTTTACAAGAAATATCATACCTGCTGCTGACAGAAATGTAAAACATCTAGATATTTGATCAGTTAGTGCAGTGGTTGAGAAAGGTCACTTAAAAGATGTAACCTAACAACCAAATGTGAGGCCTTTTTCCTTCTGCCATGTATGGGCTTGAAAGCGTCTTCAGACAACAATTGTGTGCAGACCTTCCAACAAATGCTTCAGAGAAGGTTAAGAGATCGTCTCAAAAATAATGTGGACATACATTTGGGTATGTGGATAATGTGTGTGTACACACGTAACAAAAAGTGATGGAGGTGGAATACTGTCCTAGGGAAGATACTGTGAGGGATATTCATGCCTCTGAAGGTCAGCTGCCAAACTTGAGTCTCTATTAAACCAATGGAGAGAGGTTGGGTCTTGCAGAGAGGAACTGATAATGTGTATAGAGTTCAGAGTCTGCTGTCTCTACTAGAGCCTAGGGTTGATGTCTGAATATAGTAATACATTGATCTCTGCTCCCTCATTCTCTGTATGTCAAAGGCCTGGCACTTTCATTCTGACCTGCACATTGCATATGTTTATCTTGTATATCACACATACATGTCATTGTATGCAGTAGTATAACGGGAAGTCTGTATGTTCATGTTCTATTAGTAGGAGTTAGCCTAAAACACTAAATCAACCCATGATTCATGTCTTAAAGCGCATCTCTTAAAGCTCCCTTGGGAGACTTGTGTTTCACATGCTGGAAGGAGTAGCTGAGTTCTGCTGGTGACTGTAGTATCTGATGTGTTTGCAGTTTTGCACAGGCAGTGTGAGAGAAGGTATTTCATGTGTTAAGGGGAGCTAACTGGAATTAATGAGACACCCAGCATTTTAATTAGCTCCTAAAGAAATAAATAAAAAATCCCATTGTAATTTATTTTAACTTCCTAAACTAGCTGACCTGTTAACTGCTGAGGTATGAGGTTATTTCTTGGAAAAAAGCACAGACAATCAAACAAAAAGCCATAGCTGTTCATTGTATTTCCTGGGGCATGTGTACTGTGATTATGCCCATCAGAGCCAAATAGGCAGACTCACAGTGCCCCTCTGCTTCTCTGGGGACCCCACTCTGGGCCAAGACCACCACAATCTGTTGGGAGCATCAACTTCCTGGATGAGAAGAAGCATCACTCACCCTGCTATCATGGTGCAATGGAAATATCCACCTAAAAGTATATTTTCACTGCATTTTGCTGATCTCTCCCAGTTTGGAGCATGATTTCCCTGAAAACCGAGGGTCTGTGCAATGCACAGTGGGGGGAGTACTGATGGGATGCCTCCTGCTCCTCCTCCTGTTTGCTGCTGAATTACCACTGCTGGATATGAGCAGAGGCATTTGACTCAGCCACAATGAAGCTAATACACTGATGATGCAAAAGAGTGTGGCTGGAGTGGCCTGAAACCCTGAACTAACAGCAGAGTACATGTAATATGGCACATCTGTCTCTGCTCCACAAATCCTGTCCTACCGTGTCTACCTTGAGACAACGAGGCTCAGATGTGAGTGAGGAAAGGGCAGGGTAGCATCGGGCATGGGTGTCATGTGATGTCTCGCTAGAAGGCGGTGGTACCTACGTAATGGGCTTCTGCTCCCTGCCCTGAGGCGAGGCAGCTTCCCGGGGCTTCGAGCGAAGGGGGCGGGGAAAGCTTAGAAGAGGAGGAGGAGGATGGTTTTTGTGGGGAGGAAGAAAAGACTGAGTCTGAAATATCCAGTTCTTTGAGTCCTTAGGAGCTTGCTGCTGACTTGAGGGCCAAGGTGGAAAAGCACCAGGACAGAAAATGTGAGATGTTCTACCATCTGGTGGGCCCATTTGGAAACTGGGGGCTGCATCCACAACACTCAAACCTCAAAGGGCCCTGATGTCCTTGGGAGGGAGCGGGCGACAGGTTCTTTCAGCCTAGCTTGGCTAGGGAGAGCTGTGTGGCTGCTCCCTGCCTATTGCAATTCCAGAGCTGGCCCTTGTTTCCCTTCTAAAGCCACAGCATGATGCTTTCTACCCTCCTTGCCATATCATGGAGTCTTGTCTTTCAGTTGTCTCCTATCTCAAATGAGGACAACCGTACAAGGAGAAATGGGAAAAAGAAAGGGAAACAAGAACAAGAAGGAAGACGGAGCAGGATAAAGGTTCAGGAAGATATGGGGGAATAAAGCATATCTGCCAGAAAAAGGAGGGAGCCAGTGGGGCTCCTCAGCTAGTGGCTAAAAGCCCAGTATAAATTGGGAACTGTATTCACGCTGGTGTGTGAAGCTGTGAGTCAGGCACATTCCTCCATGCACTGGTCAAGGCAGCTCTCAGGGGCTTGGTTAAGCGGGACAGGGCCCACCTCTCCAAAGTCTGTCTGAGCTGAACTGATATAGACTTGGGGCAGAAATCTGCTTGTTCATCCACTATTTCTGTGGGCCCAGCAAACTCTGAAGAAGCAACGGAGGATGAGCTAGTGAAGAAAACAGACATTTCCTCCTGGCTGGCAGAGGTTATCTTGCACATATTGGCATTGAAGGAAAAGGCAGTGTCCCTTTCTTGGCTCTTTCATGGTGAAGGAAAACAACCGGACAGAGCTTGTGATGGACAACATCAGCAAAATGGACTGGGCAGCTGGAGGTGAGGAATAGACTTCTCTGGAGCACCCTGTCTATGTCTGATGAACTCTCCCCATTCTTCCCTTGGCTGCTTTGCTGTTAGGGATAGACGTGTCCTGTAGAGTGAGGGTGAAAGGCAGGATGAAGGAACAGCTCTCTGAGAACTTGATTTGCTCTTGCTCAACTTACCCAAAGATGTCTTACAACCCTTCTCTCATCAGCCCAAGTCCTAGAGATGATCCCGGAGGTGACAGTTTCTTGGTGAAAAGCAGTGGTGGGGGTGATGACAGCAATGTCCTGGGAGGGGACAGCCTGGTCACAGGGCCACTAGGCGCAGTGCTGCTGGTCATGTGCCTCACTGGGATGGTGGGGAACATCTACACAGTGGCAGTGGCCTCTGGCAGGGTGGCAGGCTGCTCAGCAGGCTCCTTGGGAGTCTATATGATCAACCTAGCTCTGGCTGACCTCCTGTACCTCTCTACCATCCCCTTTGTGGTTTGCACCTACTTCGCCCACAACTGGTTCTTTGGGGATGTGGGTTGCAGGCTTTTGCTCAGCCTGGACCTCCTCACCATGCATGTGAGCATCTTCCTCCTGACCGCCATGAGCCTGGAGAGGTACTGGGTGGTGGCCAAGCCTCTGCGGGCCAGGAGGGCCAGCAACACCTACCGAAAACTGGCCAGCGCCATCCTCTGGCTCCTCTTGCTCCTGCTCACGGCCCCCATGGTGGTGATGACTCAGCTGCGGGAGGGGGACAGCCCCCACAAGCACATCTGCATCCCCACCTGGACGCCATCAGCTTTCCGGCTCTACCTGACGGTGCTGTTCACCACCAGCATCCTGGCATGGTGCTGGGCATCATCTACACCCGCCTGGCCCGGGCGTACCAGTCCTCGGCCTGGGGCCTGGGGCAGCTGGTGGCCAGACAGGCCCCTGCACGGCGCCTCCTCTTCAGGATCTCTGCCATCGTGGTGGCCTACTGGGCCTGCTTCCTCCCCTTCTGGGCCTGGCAGCTGGTCAGGCTGTACCAGGGAGAGGGGCTGGGCATCGGCCCCACTGCCCAGGCTTACCTTAACTTGGTGTCACCTGCCTGGCCTATGGCAACAGCTGTGTCAACTCCTTCCTCTACACCCTACTGGCCAGCAGCTACTGCCAGCGCTGTGGCCACACTGGGATGGGCGTGGTGCCTGCAGCACCCTCTCAGCAGGCTGTGGGAAGCCATAGCATCCCCCTGGCTTTCAGGGAGTTGTTGGGGTCTGTGAGGGAAAGCGAGGGGTGAGCAGGCTGGGAACATCTGACCTTTGGCTGGGGTCATGTTGAGAAATAAAAGTGTGTCACCTTCCATGCCAGCATGCAGTGTCTTCCGTCAATGTTGTTGCAATGCTTTCCCCTTTGCATCGCTGCTCATCCTGCTCAGCTGGGCAGGGAGAGTACTTGTCTCAGGGATCCTGACTCCATCCTGAGATCCTTCAGCCCTCACACACCAGCCTCTACCTTGCACAAGGCTGGGGAGTGGGTGGAAGGGAGCAGTCAGCTTCAATATGTCTAAATTATACATCTGGGGCACCTTTGCCACCCCTCATCTCCTTGCTAGCAACGGGCCAAGCCGTAACAAAGTCAGGACAACAGTGAGTCATAGATTTCACAAGAACAGTGAGTCACTTCAAGAAACAGCCACGCTAGCAGGAGACCTCACTAAAGTTCATACTCCTGTGGTAAAGCTACCACTGAGCTTTCTTCAAGAAACCGTCACAAAAAAATCTTTGAAGAATCTAAAGAAAGATTGCCAACTGCAATTAAGAGGCATTGCGAGATTCCCCTGTAGTACAACCCAGGGAGTCCAGTACATTTGCTCAGCTTTCAAGATCAGTCCAGCAGAGGAAGCTGCAAGGAGAGAGCTCTCCTCTGTGTGCATCATGACAGTTCATGGTACTCTCACCAGCACCATGGCCCTGCTGTTCTTGAGGGAAATACCCATTTCTCTGACCTACCAACTGTATGCCAGTCTGCCAGACTGTATCAACACCACTGTTTAAACTGAGCCAGGTCTCTTGCCTCGAGACTATCTAGCCTAGCATGGCTCATTTCCATACTGCTGAACCCCTCTTCTCCAGAAAGGATTGGCTTCATCCTTATCACCCCATGGGAAGAGTCCCCAAGCTATGCTGTCCCCCTGCCATGCCTATGCACAGGGTGGCAATGCTAGATGTCATGTTTACAACTACAGATGTAGCTCTAAAAAGAGTGTGATGTGATCATCCAAAGCAGATGGGCTTTGGGCAACACAGGACTTCAAGAGAGATCCAGCTGCAGAGCCTCAAGTTGCTTGTACACCCCAAATGTTCCTACCTTTCAGCTAAGCTCTCATCTTATCTCTCTTCCTCCTCAGACCCACAATTCCTAGCAGCCCAGCCTCTCTCTGCATGGGTATACCTAGGACACAACACCTGGCAGAGCCTCATGAATTATGAAATAAGAACGGCAGGTACGGCTGCTGTAGGGGAAAGTCCCTGTTTTCCAGCTGCTCTGCAACTGCTTCATGTGAGGAATTAGCCCAGCCTGGCCTGCAGGGAATCCTGTAGTACATCAAATTGTTAGTGCTTTGTGTTGCTTGTGGCCAAGCCTTTCATCCCAGACCGACCTGGTAACTGCTGTGCACTGTGGGTGGGGTAGATCCCACCTTTCCTATACCCACCAGGTACAGCATGCTCAACAGCAGTGCCAAGTCAATATTAGACTGAGAGAGTCCCTGAGGCAGCTATGCAGTAACATCAAACATGCCTGATTGCCTCAGACTCCTCAGAGTCTAGCCTCAGTTTAGACTGAGAAGTGCTCAGGTTCATTTGGGCCAAGTACAATGGGAACAAAATCATAGTGCACACAGCCTTAGCATCCTACAATCCAGCTGGACATTGCTGCCTCTCTCAGCTCTGGATGGAACAGGCAAAGCACAAGGGGCAGAATAAAACCAGACACCTCCACGTTATTGCCCTAGTGTGCCAAAACACAACACTTTGTGCTCCTGCAGTTACTGGAAGGAAGGATTTGGATGAGGAACCCTCTACATGCTCTGCCACACCCAGCAAGGCAGCTTTTCTACTGTCTCCATAGAGCAGTAAGAGGTCCCAAGCAGATATAGGAGTAGGACCAGCCTCTAAAGGAGGCTGCAGCCAAAACTAACACAGTTGAGGACTTTCTCCTCACTCCATGCCCCACTAGGCTCATGTAGCACAGCCACTCAATGCCATCTGATGTCAGCCATGGGTGCTTAGTTTAGGTAGAGATAGTTAATTTATTCAGGTAGTGCAAGGTGTCAGTCTAGACCTCAACAGCTGGTGACCTTGCTTAAGGGACGCTTTTACTCTCCCCCCAGTGACAATTAGCCCCAATACCTCTTCTTGCAACTCTCCTTGGACTTCTAACCTTCTGTCTTCCCAGGCTTTTAACCTTCATCCTCTTCTCCATCCATGACTTTCAAGGACCAAGGCTGGGACAATTGCATCCACTTATGGTACTCTAGCAAAACTGGCTACCTCTATCCATCCACTCCCAGCAAGGTGCCCAACCCATGAGGACTCACAATATTGAACAGATTAGATTCTGAGATGTAGTACACCAAAACTTTTATTTATTTATTGTTTTTTCTGTATCTTTGAGATGGAGGTGTCAGAAGAAGTTATTCCCAGCTGAGGGACTGGAGTGTGAAGTCCCCCTGTGTATCAAAGTAGTCAAAGACAGAGAGGTTAAGCCGGTTAGGGAACGTGAACTGGTGGCCCGGCAGGTGGACTGTTACATCATTTTGGTTGACACTAAAAGTGATCTGCAAGGCAAATGGAAAAGTTAGAGAAAGTTTCCTCAAGCCTCTCCCCTCTGCAGCACTGCTGTGCCACCCTCTGAGGGTGAACAAGCTCAGTAGAATAACCTGTTCATTAACAGCAGGAGTATTATTCTGGTCTCCCAAGAGATGCCCATACCCTGTTCTATTCAATAGTAACATCTTTGAGCCAGATGGAGCTTTCACACTTGATCTCCACCCTCCATCAGTGCTCAGAGCTCTGAGTGGGGGCACTGGCCAAGCAGGAGAAGCCAGCCCCCTCCTGTACAGACAGCCATGGGACAGCCTTTGCAGCTGGGTGTACTGTGCCAAATACCCTCCCTTCACCAGAGCATGTAAGAGAGTATATATATAAATGTATGCATGCCTCACCTCTACTGTGCCCCCTTTCTGGAAAGGAAAAACAGTCTCCCTGTGCTCTGCACCCCACTCTTCCACCTTCTTTGAGTTGCACACAATGGTGTTCACATCACCATGAGCATCAAAACGGGGATTGAAGTGAAGTCCGAGGAGGGTAGCATCCTTGCCCAGATTCATCACAAAGCTGCAGAGAGGGTAAAAAAAAAAAAAAAAAGGAAAAAAACCCCAGACATCAATGTAGCTAAAAATTTTATATATATATATATGTAATAAAATCAATACTATAGTAGCATGTTTCTCATTACTGTCAGCATCCCTGGGTCTGTTTCTTCAAGCCCACCTGAGAGCAGCCTAAGAGAAACCCTTTGCTATATTACACAGCTTCCCTAAAAAGATGGTGCTGTGGCAGTAAGGGGCACTTTTCTGGCTCCAGAGTGCCATCCCGGGGAGAGACACCTCTTGATTTCTTCAAAGCTTTTAACAAGAGGATGGTTCAGTAGACAGTGCCCTGAACAGAGTTGTTATACACCCAAACCAACTCCCAACAAGTCAGTTGCTTTCCACAGATTTCCTTTCAGTCCTGAACAGTTAGCTAGCGTTGCATCCTGCCTGACAGCCACTACCTTCTCCCCATCCTGCAGGCAGCTGAAATAATAACCATGTCATTAGCTATCCCAAAGTATCTTCAGCAGCAGTGGGAAGAAGTTTCCTAGCCTAGTGTCCACCTTGCCTTCAGGCCTCTTACCCAGATGAGAAGAGGCATATTGTTTGGCAAGAGAAAGGCTGGGAGGCTTCACTCAGACAGTATCAAACTTCAAAGGCACTGGGAAGAGCTGGGACATGTTTCCTGGAACACTGCTAGTTCTGGTACAGCAGCTACAGGCTCCACCTCACCTGCAAAGGGGCACCCCCAGACACAGACCTGCACAAGGGCTGGGGGCTGCTGCAGGGCCTTCACTGGGAAATGCAGCCACCCTGATCCCTGCACATTTAGGGGTACATTTCCACTTAAGCCCACCTGCCTGCCCACCACCTTTCTTCCTTTCCCACCACCATGTGAGAGACAAATCCACTGGGGCACCATAAATGTCCCTACTCCTGGCCATCTTCGTGCAGGGGAGAGGATGTGGTGGAGCAGATGGTCTCAAACCAAATCTCAGTACAGACACAGCTTCCATTTCCTTTACCCTGCACTAGAGAGGATGTGTTCACTGCCAGCGTGTGCAGCTGGAGCTTCACATCTGCTCTGGCTTAGCCCCCTGGCAGTACTGTCTGCAATGTGGATTAGGTAATGACTCATTGGAAGCACTGCTGGTGTTAACCCCTTCTCCTCTTCTACCCAAGGGACAGAATCCTTTTGCCACCACCTTTTGCAGACGGCTGCAGTGCCTTGGCCATGCCTGAGTAGCACAGCACAACTCACCTCTTGGCATTTGGTCCAATTTTTCCCTTGACAGTGAGGCGCTGGCCAGGCTTGAGACCCAAATTGGTGCACACTGGTCCCTGGGGAACGTGGAAGCAGAGATGTTAGCTCAGTACCTACTGGCTCACTTGTTCTGACTTGGCAGCTTTCCCTGCTGCCTTTCAAGACATGCTTTGCTTTGGACCCATGGAGAAACAGGGAAGCTCCCTTGACCTGGGGCATTGCAGCAAGGACATCCCAGAGAAGTTACCCCAGTCAGATGGTACATTTGACTGGAGCTCAATTTCCTAATCTTTCTCCTGCTGCTCTCATCAACATATCTGTATTTCACAGCAGTGAAGTGTAAGTACCTGCACACTCCAGTCACACCCACCCCATCCCAAACACACCCATGTGCCTTGCAGGTCTCATGTCATCCCACACAAGTCTGTCTGGGATGGATGGCAGGGAGGGAGACTCTACTCCCTTCTAGTTCATTTTTGAACTGCAAGCCTTGCCCAGGTCCAAGGACTCAGACACCTTGCTTCCCATCTCCCCACAGCTTGAGCTTTTTGTATTTAGGCTCAGTATTTGCAAGAACATTCTTCTGCTCCACAGAGACACCTGCTCCCCACCTTCTCTCTAGGAGGACCAAAGTATCATGGCAAACCCATATGTACCCATTTTTCATTAAAGCAGAGCTAAGACCTCAAGAATACTGAAAATTTTTTCCTACCCCACCTTAAAAAATAAGCTTGCTCTTGGAACCATCTCTGCTTAATCATCCTCTGCCTAACGAAAGGCAAATTAATCAAAGAAGTGCAATCTCTCTTCTAACACAAACATCTCCCTAGCAGTCACAGAATAGTTAGGGCTGGAAGCAATCTTGGAGATCAAGTCCAACCCCTCCCTGCTAAAGCAGGTTCACGTACAGCAGGTTGCAGAGTGTTATGTCCAGGTAGCTTTTGAATACCTCTTGAGCAGCAGACTTCACCACCTCTCTGGGTAGCCTGTTCCAGTGCTCTGTCACCCTCACATTGAGGAAGTTTTTCCTCATATTCAGCTCCCTGTGTTTCAGTTTGTGCCTCTTGCCCCTTCCCCTGCTGCTGGACAACTCTGTAAGTCTGGCCCCATACTCTTGATACCTGCTCTTAAGATAACCTCTCTAACCTCTTAAGGTATTTGGATGTAGTCCTTGACATTCACAGAACACTTCTGTAAGGCACATTCCTTCCAAGAAAGAGAAGAATAACAATTCAATGACTCATGAAAACTTCAGCCAGAAAGCGAGCGGCAAGGCTGCCCAGAGAAGATGCTCAGACAGCAATAAATGTTACTGCAGCAGCTTTTCCAGAGTAGAGCTGCAGTAAAACAGCTTACCCCAGCTTAGGATTCAACCCAGCAAGGATCCCCACACATACTACCCCAAAGGAATCCTACAGGAAAAAAGAACCACTGCTGCCAGAACACAAAATAGCAGCCAGCCCTCTGTAGTGGATGCAGCAGGGATCATCCCTCACCAGTAGCAGGCACCCAGCTCTAACAGACCCTCCTACGCTGGGGCTGACGTGCAAGCTAGCACAAGCACCCTCACACCCAGCCAACACAGTCGCCACAATCCCACTTCCAGCAAAGGGGGCACATCCCTTTCTCTACTCACGCAAGACATGGTGCTGCTCTGCAGGGTACTGCTCCTCTCCACTGAGGTGCAAGGGTCCCTAGCAAGTAGCTCCTAGCGCCCCACCCTTGCCTTTAAATACATGGAGAGCTGAGTTGTCCCAGCCTTTCTCCAGCTCATGCACCAATGGAGAAGGGTGGCAGGGGTTGGTTTTGGGAGGAGGGAGGGTCTATTAGACAAAGCTGCCTCCTCCCACATTCACCCAGCCTCCTCTCCAGGATGCTGAATGCAACCCTTCCAAGCAGGCTGTGGGGCACTCCAGGAGGAGATCCAGCTCTGTGTGGTCATGAATCCAATGGAAAATAGTTTTACAATGAATGTTTTATTATCCAAGGCTTTTATCCCACATGGAAAATGGTCATATGGATTGAAACTTGGCAGGATGGGTCTGTGGTGAGGGTGGGGCTCTTCAACTCTAGTTAAATCAGGAGTAGAAGAAATGTCCCTGAGCACACATAGTGCCTCAGAAACTCTTTGTGGTCCAGGTGAAACACCAGTAACAGAGGACTGAAGCTGCATCCCGGGTCACCCAACTGCACTATGAATCCTTCCTGTCCCCAGAGACTGCTCAGCTGCTGACCCAGCATTTACCACCCACTTTTGTAGGTACAGGAACCAAAGCAGGGAAAAGAGTCCTTTTTCTACAGAATCCACAGGCACTCTCAAAACTGTGCAGTTCATCTTGGCTGCAGGGCAGAGTAAGCCAGGAGGAATCTGCCTTGGAAAGTTGGGAAGAAATTATCTGGGAAAGCGCTGTGCCTGGCTCTTGCTTCTACCCTGAACACACCTAGGGGCCTGAGGAAGAAAGGAATGGGGGCAAAATGCTTCTATCACAATAAGCCATAGGATCTATACGTCTTTTATCTGCCTCTGTGTTCCCTTTGTGGCAAGTATGATTCACTGGGTGAAAAGATTCCTTTGGAAAAAGTTACCCAATTACTAAATGGCTCAACTGTAATTATATTGAAAGAGGAGGAAAAATTCAGGCAATGTGCCAAGCCTGTGGCTTAGAGCTCTCCTTGTCTTGCATATTTGTCTCTAAATCACAAGACACTCTGTGATTTCCTTAAGAGGCCAGAACTGAAACTCTCTGAAACAATTTTTTCTTCCGTGACTGTGAGGCCCATCAGTTCCCCCTTGGCTGAGGACATGAGAGTCCCCAGACCTGTTACCCCCTATGACTCCTGAGGATGGCACTACTGAGTATTTCCAGTTGATGCCATCAATGCCAGCAGAGGTAGCAGGGAGACCCTCTTGCTTGCCTGCTGGGGAAGGCAGAAACAGGCTCCAGACCTCAGCCAGGTTGCTAATCACTCCATGACACAGGAGGGCTAGAATAAAGGCCAAAGTGGTCTTCTCTGCTCTGACATCCCTGCTCCCCCTTTCTCCTGGTCACTTGCCTCAGGGTTCTGCTCTTGAGCCTGACCAAGGGATCATGTGGTGCAGGATGAGAAGTGCTCCATACGAGGAGGAGAAAAAGTAAATAGAGTCAGCTTCCCTCTACTTGGGATGTGTGTGTTATTAAATCAATTCCTTTCAAATCCAAGATTTTGTGAGACTAAACTCCAGGCACATCTTCAAGTACTTGAGCTGCTGCTGGAGCCATGGTCTAGGGGGCTGGACTGGTAGGGACTGTTGGATGGGGAAGGGAAATGTGTAAATATTTGCTCTCTTGGAGATTGAGGTGGAAGGCATTTAAAAGCTGTGGGGTAGGTTCTGTGTTTTCTGCAGCATTTCTGGCATCTGAGCACCATGGCTAAGCCTTAGGAGCCACCAGGTCCTTGAGTTATGTCTGTCCAGGGACCTTCTTCCAAATACTGCTGGGGAGATTAGAGACCAGCTAATGGCTAAGAGATGATAATGAAGGAGGGGCTACCATTCCAGAGAAGGTGCTGAAAGGGCTATTCACATCAAGGAAATTCAGGTTTTGGGCTTGAGTCTACCTCCAGCAGCCTGTATTTGTCTGATAGAAGTCCAGGTGTCTCCGTTGGCTTTCATGAAACCTTGAATTAAATGGCATTAGCACAACTGGCTAATACTACAGGCAAGAGGGCCATGGGGCTTCCACTGCCTGCAAGCCATGGGCCACCTCCATCACGACAATGTCACATTTGCCTTCCTACCTCTGCGTTGGAGACATCGTGATGAGATGACAAACTCTCAAGCTCCAGTATCAGCACCCTCACCAGGGATGGCTGAACTGAGGGAAAGAAAGGTCCCTGCTCACCCTGGTGTCACACCAGGCAGGGATGGTGTCCCCAGGTGTACTGACACCTACTCCACCACACTAGAGACACAGAGGTGCTTGCCCGTGATTTTCAAGAGCCGTGTGGTGTAGGAAGAACCACTGTGGGTTGAGAGGAACAGAGCCAGGCTGGCTAGAGCTGGCAATCTTCACCGCTTGTCACTTCCTTCCTTATCACTGTGCAGTGGGCCAGTCAGAGGATGTGCCAGCAGTTTAGCAGCCCATTTGATCTGCAGATGAGGAAGACCAGAACAGATCACAACAGACTTCGGTGTCATGGGCTTGTGTGGGCACTCTGCACTGTAACAGGGCTCTTCTCCTCCAGACCAGTCCTGCCTCTCCTCACCAGGAGAGCTCTCCTGGATAACATTGAAATCCTAGTTTTGTATTAGAGGGAGAGTCACTGATCTGCACTGTAACTTGGGAAGCAAAGGTCTTCTCTGCTCAGTCCAAAGGGAGTGAGTAGATATGATGCTCTTGCTTCAAACAGTGCTCTTGTCCATGCCAAACTCTTGGCCAGAGGGAGCCATGAGTGTGGAGAGAGGAGTAATGACCATGGGATATGACTTCAGCAGTGCCTCACCTCTGGCTGTGAGGGGGAGGCAGGTGATGTTCGCATCTACAAACTGGGGTTGTGTCCTGGACAGGGTGGGGCCAGGAAAAGGGTGTGTAGAAGAGCCAGCTGCCATGACAGGGACAGACCAAATTCACAGACAACACAGATGTTCAAGCCCAGGCATCACAGCAAAGACCCCACCAAGCATGTACTATGCTAGGTGTAGGCACCCTACTCAGGTCTTGACTGTGGGCACCTTCACTATGGCCTGTGTTCCAGTCACCTGCCTCCTGGGAGAAACTTGCTAACCTCTCGCTAGCCTTTCCTTGCACAATCTGCTCACTCATCCTTGGAAAGTGTGAATTGTCCTTGTGAGCACTCCCAGACAGTCCTTGAACTTTTAATGCCTTTGGGCCCTGAACCCATCCCCCAGTGCTGGCTTTGACCTGACATTCCCATACAAGGGGCCAGACATCCCTGTCTGTCCCTAGGGCTGCTCATGGTGCTCATTGTAGTTCTTCTTGTAGGGTCTCAGCCTTTTTCCTACACTCTCCTTGACACTCAGAGAGCCCAGGCTGATCTCTCTATGCTGAGATGGCACGTTTTCTTGAGATCACAGCCTCCCTCATGGACATCCTCACACCTCCCAACTTCCAAGCTGTAATACACCTTAGATTGAAGAGGAAAACATGACTGCTAAAAGAGAGTTTCATCATTGCGAGTAGCTTTGATTTAGAGCATGCCTTCTGGTTTAGCTGATAGGCACTGGAATGCCTCAGCATATCTGGACTGGTGCTGCGGTCTGAGGGCTGGTGTCCAGCTAGTGCAAGTTGTGGGGTTGAGTTGGAACACTGGACCGAGCTGAGAGGTGGCTCTAAATAAGGTGGTTTAGCAGCTGCAGAGGAGAAGCCCAGTCAGGCAAGTGTCTGAAGCAAAGGAGGGAAGATCTGCCACAGATCTTCTTGTGAGGGATGCAGCAATAGACAGGGCATCCTGAGTGATGATCTTGGAGGAATGGGAAAGGGCCTGGCTGAAAAGCCTGTGGACTGTGTGTCCAAAGCCCACTTGTACACAATGGTCTTCAGTTGGCAAAAGCCTGTTTTGGCTGCAGTTACTCTTGCAGTGATTTGCAACACCTTTCCACTGGGAGAGAGCCTTTGTACCTGTGCAGCCACTTCGTGTTATGTGGCCTGTGGTATTTTAAACTAAGAATTAGGTGTGCTAAACTCAGATTTATTATCCTGTGGACACAGAGCCTCACATCAGGAATGAGCCACAGCAGGACGTCTCAAGCTTTGACTGCTGAAACATTTCCAAACACACCCAATTTCCTGGATTAGGAGCCGTCTGTGAGGCTCCAACTCCTGCTGACTCCAGAATCTCTGCTTTCATTAAATCAGTATGGAAATATGTTCCCAAGTGGTGAAGATAATTCTGCAGATGTTATCAAAGGGTATCTGGACAAGTGATTTATCTGGGTGAGCCTGATGTTACAGCTTGGGGAAGCAGGTATGACACCTTGCACTAATGATGCTGGGATGTTTTAGACACACCTCTAAGTGCATCCTGAGAGGTTCCCAAATCCATGCTCCCCACTTCCTCCCCGAACCTCTGTCTGCTCACACTGGGCTCCATCTTGCCTTTGGGATGCAAATCTGTGGTCTTTGCAGCGCTTGATGGGGAAGGGAGAGCTCCTGGTCTGCCAGGAGGGTGGTATCCCCTGTGGCTGTGGGATGGACACAGGACCCTGGCCAGGACGGCAGGGAGGGAGCTCTGTGCTGGGTCATGGCCACAGGCAACATGGATTAGCCTGTGTCAGCCCACGGAGGTGGTTGGCCCAAGCTGTTCAAGTACTCTTCTGGCATGTGAGATCAGTGAGGAGACACCCACTGATGAAGGTTAACTCCTCTGTCTGCTGGGGTGACAGGCAACAGGACTCCTCATCTCACCATGCTGGAAATACTGACAGCACAGCAAAAAAGCCTTTGGTTACCTTGGACATGAAGGATCCTAACTGTGAGGCTGGAGTATGAGCATTAGCAGATCTTTAATCCCAGCCAGGCAGTGACTGGTTGGGAAGGCTCCAGGCCATCTGCTCTTCAGTTTAAGGGCACCTGGCCCAGGGCAGCACAACAAAGGCGAGTCAAGGAACACTTTAGGAAAGCACGTTCTTGGTTTTGACACAGAGAGGGTGCTCCCAATGACATAGCCTGGACCAGAAGGTTGCTGCATGTAAAGTATTTCCAAGAGCTACAAAGGCAGGTTAAGCAAGGCCTGGCAATTGCTGCTGAGCCAAAGGGGAACAGCAAACTGGGGAGAGCTGGACGGTGAATAGAGCAAGCCTTAAGTTCTGCTGTAGATAAAGTACAATTAGGGACCTCATACAACTCTGGCTTTCAAGCTGATAATATTTTTCTTATTTAAAAAAAAGTGGAAAATCAACTTCTGACCAGTGGCATGAATTTCCAATTTTCTTCAAATAAATCAAGGCAAAGAAATAGAAGGAAAGGTAAAGATAGAAGTGAAAATGAGTTGAGCTGCAGCATGTGTTGTTCAGGTTGTGCAAGCACTGAAGGCAAGGCTTCAAACCTAAGAAGAACCTGTAAGAAATGACAAATTTTGAAAGCAGAGCCGCAAGCTCAGCAAATGCTGACTATGGAGGGGAAAACATTGCCACCGCTTGTCTGGATGTTGGCTAATGACTTCCAGAGGGCCTGCAACCTAAGCCCCACACCACCGCTGCAGGATTGAAAGGTATAATTGTGCTAAAATATGACACCAAGGATTATTCCTGTGCTGCTCAGTAGTGCTGGAAGTTCAAGGGCAAGGAAATGTAGCTCCATGCATGATGATGTTTCATCACAGGTGTGCCAGAGCAGGAGAGCTACCGGCTATTGCCTGACTGTGGCCACTAGCTCTGTGCTGCTGCAATACCCAAATTGGTGTCCTTGAGGTGCCTTAGAAACCTGACATTTACTGACCCTATTTCAAGCCTAGAAAAAACTTGCTGAGGCATATTCCCTGTCTCATTTTTTGTCTTTTGTTAAAGTGACTTTTGAGATGCTCCAGGCAGAAGTTTGTTTGCGGTACTTAATATGCAAATTGGAAGTGGATGCTGTGTTTGAACATGTTGCAGCAACCCAGATCCTGGTTTCAGGTGTTCCAACAAACAGTGTTCAGGAGAAATATGTTCATGGAACACAGGCACATTCTCCTCCAACACCCTTGAGACCGAAACTCAGCTGCATGCCATTTTTCAGCGAGCATTGTGTGTAAAAACCAGTGTGGAATGATAATCCCAAAGAAAAGGGTTGCCATGAACAGGCTTTGCTGCCAGGAATGACAAGAAGCCTGAAAACACCCGTTTGGTATTTCTTTTGTGTGTATGGGAAGTGGTACCTAGGGTGTGGACTGTGATGTTAGGCTCCACACACGTCAGAAACAGCAGCAGAGATGCTCAGGAGGTGAGACTGGCAGGGAGCCTGAGCACATCAGGTTTTACTCCCTGAGACAAACCCTGCTTGGGCCATTTCATCTACTTTGGCGAATGCATTCATCTGCAGCCAGCCCAAAAGCCAGTATTAGGGGCATATCTCGTGCTTGGAGAGCCTCCAAAGCACATGGGACCACAAGGCATTAGCATAGCTGAGTAGAAGCCAAGGCAGGCAAAAGACCAACTTGGCCTTTCCAAAGGGGAATGGGGCCCCACCAGACAGCAAGGGCTGGAGAAAACAATTGTGTTGGGCAGACATGCAGCTGCTCTCCCTGGGAGTCCTATGGGTGGTACAGCTCATCATTCCCCAACATAGATGCATCCTTCTGGCAAGGACAGAGCTGGTGCAGCCTGGAACTGTCCTCCACGGCTTGACTGAGGACCCTGAGTCCCCCAAGACGCCCTTGGGGGTTTCAGTAACTTGTGCCATCCTTCACTTTGTGCCCCAAACATTTAGGCGGCAGTGAGTTTTGTTAGACAGCTGCTGCCTGGCACCCTAGAGCCAGCTGGAACAATTATCCTGGTAAGCTGTCTGTTGTATGCCAGGATCATCTGCTGAAATGGGAGGGTGTTTCAGCAGGGCTTGGCACCCTCATTTCCCTGAGGCTTACACTATTTAGGGGAAGAAAATGCAGTGCGCTTTCTGATGCTATCACAGTTTGGAGGCTATGGAAAGCACGGGGATGTGTCATCCCCTGCCATGCTGCTGGTTCCCACTCCCTTGCAAGGGAACCCAGACACCCTTGAGGCTGGTGGGCACACACACATCACTTCTGTGGTGAGTCTGTATTGCTCTTTTGGGAGTTTTTGCAAGTGGATCCGTCCAAAGAAGCCCTTTGCAGAGCCATCTCTACCCCTTCCACCAAGAACATCCACCCATCATCATGTCCCATGCAAGGGTCTGCTCTCCCTCACCTCTGGCTTCTCCAGCTTCCTTTGCACCCCGGGCAGAGAGCAGGTGCTGGAGCAGCCCACCAACACCCAAGCTGGGCTTTGCCAGCCTGCGACACTTGGGAAGAGCTGACCTTTGGTGCTCAGCCCAGTCCAGATGTCAACTGTCCACATCTCATGCAAAAGATTGGATCCTCACTGGGGATCTCCTTGGTTCCCTCCTACAGATCCTGAGCTGGGGCAGGTTCACAGCAGCTGCTGGTGGGTTGGTAATGCAGATCATTTTGTCGGGAGCATGAGCTCACACACCCCCAGCACTGGCAGCACAGACATACTCTCCTTCTCTTCTACTATGTTGTCATGGGTTGATACAGTTATTTTTTGGGGGTTTTTTTGTTAATAGAATATCGCTCTGCTAGGACCTTAAAATTCTCTGCAAGGAACAGGGACCTGCTAGGGGTAGGTTTTGGATTGACATGCAGTTCTGACCACTCAGAAAACAGAATGTGACTTTTGGTAGTACCCATATAAACTGAGACTGGATTCGAGACCTTCTCTTTCCCCCCACCCAGTCTGGTGGCGGGGATCGGGGCTGGTCATGGCAGGGCTGTGCCCCAGCTCCCTGGCTGCTGGCACCCCTGGCCCGGGGGGAGGATGGGATCCCCCCACCCTACGCTGGGCCTTACAGAGCAGCTCACGCCTTCAGATCGAGGGGTGGAAGAGAAGGCATCCATCAGCCTTCACCCCCACCAGCATGGCTTTGGAACATTTGCAGCTGCTGTGGCAGAGATTACCTGATCACCGCAGGCCTGGGCAAACTTTAACTCTTTCCTGACACAGATTGAGACTTTCTTAAACTCTAGCCCTTCTCAGAGGTGAGAGAAAAGGCCAAATTGGAGACATGTAAAGGGACAATATGGAGATCTCAAAGTTAGTAAAGGAAGAGTGACTTTTAAGTGATAGAGATGACAAGTTGCCTTGGTTCTAGGCTGAAAATCTCCTATGGATTATGGTAACTGTAATATGCTAGAATAATATTTTAAATTGTGGACAACATAAATTGGGGAGATGATTTGTGGATTTGAGCAAAGATATCTGTGATGAACTGAGTGAATATTGAATTAGCAGCTGTGATTTTATGACCCCATGAGAGGTTGAACAGAGAGAGATGAGAAGGAGCCCTCTACCAGTGAAGAAGTGAGAAGACATCTCTGTTCCCTGAGTTGAAAAAGATCCTTTGCCTTTGAAACTGCTCATTTGTAAAAGGTACCACCCCAATCTGTGACTCTATGGCCCATATGTAGTCATGGGAAAGGCTTGGTGATATGGGAGGTTCCATAATTGCAGAATCTCCTGGGCAGTCTGCTTTTGTGTGAGTTGGAAGCCACAAGCAGACTGTTTTCTCTTGTGGAAAGTTACCAAACAACAGGAGAGACTTCTCTTTCTCAAAGACTGAATGAAAGACAGTTTTATAAGTAGTACTGACCTGGAGTTCTGAGTTTTGCCTCTTTACATTGTTTGTAGAAAATGAACAGCTTGTGGTGGGAGAAAGGGTTGGTTTAAAAATTCATTTGTTGTGGGGGTGCATTTTTATAAGGTTTAATCTGTAAGTTAAGTTGAGTTCATTGTACATTTTTTTGTTCAGCCACTGCCCACAGTCCACCTTCTGTTTTCAGTTAATGCCCTGCAGTTCACCTCAAACGGTTTCTGCCCTGTAACCCTTGTTTTGTCTCAATACTGTTTTTGCCCATCCTAATTTTAATAACCCCTGATGTTGTCAATCATCTCAGAGCCTCTCCCAGAGTTCTGGAAAAATCCTAGAGAGACGTGGGGTGATTGGGCAAAATCAGGATTTCCCCCTCCTATTTTTCCTCTGACTGGTTCTTGTGTATGTTTGTTTTGCTTTTCACTGTACCCCAAGATTTCCCTATTGGTTTGTAATTGTAAACATTCCTATGTTTGAATTCCCCCTTAAAAGCTATTGTTCCCCGGGGGTCGGGGTCTTTTTCCACGAGGCAGAAGCTGCTGAGGGAAGGACCCCACCCCGGGGGCCCCCCAATAAACCCCTCGCTGCCAAACCTTGGAAGGAGTCCCTCCTTTTTTCCACCGCCATCGACACGCTAGCACTCTCAGTTGATCAAAAACCCACAAGACTGTTTAGGTGCTGGGGCGAGCTGAGCCGACGATACAGGCAGCCAGCCAGATCCACCTTAACAATTTGTGTTTCTTGTCTTTTCTGATTTTCATCTCCTAGTGTATGTTAATAAAATCTATCTGGTTTTACTTTTAAGTTGAGCCTGTTTTTGCCTTTTTCTCCCAAAATCCTATCTCCCAATTAGCGAACAAATTTGCCACATTAAAACCACCACATAAATGGTGCCGTGACTCGGATAAGCAAACCAAAACCACAACACCTGTGTTCCTGGACAGAAGCTCCTTAGGTTCCTCAGCCTTTGCCAAGCAAAGATTGTGTCATTTTTCCAGAAGAAAACCTAGGACCAGCTCATGTCCCAGTAGAACTGGGTGACTTGTGAGAAGGGCAGGAAGCATGTTGATGCACTTAGTGCCAAAATGAACAACATGGCTTTGTTCTACAGGATTGTAGTCTTGCTCTCGTGATGGACATGGAGGCCAAGCACTGACAAACTCCTGACTTTTGCTGGAGGGGTAAATCTTGACATGCCAATCAACTGCCTGGATGTGTGCTTAGGTGAGGGGCTTTTCTGTGGGACAGTTTTGGGGATTTTTTGAAGCATCTTTAGCCCATGGACTGCTGTTGGAGAGATGTTTTGGTAGAGAGTAGGATCACAGATTGAGCAAGGGGTTGATGAGATGTAATATCAGCTTCTGATTCACCTTGTCAGAGCGGGAACCTGGGAGAAGAGAGATGGGTGTTCACGTGAAGCGTCCACATGCCAGTGCTTTGGTGGCAAGTGCTGCTCGCATGAGCATGAAGCCTGCTCTTTTCACCCAGCATAGAAGGTAAGGGAGGGTCCATCAGCCAGCCAGGTATTTTTGGATATACACTCCCTTCCCCACAGGCAGCTAGCCTGTGAGGCATGTCGACACTCTTCAACCCACAGCAGGTTCACCAGATACACCATGAAGCCAAGGGCCACTGCACCATCTAAAAGTTTCCTTGGACAGGGTTGATTATCTTCAAAAACCATGGACATCTGAAAGGTACTGGCCTTCAAGCCCTCAGGCATTTGCTCCAGAAGTAGGCAACAGCTGGGATTCATTATTTCCATTCCCACCAAAGCAAACAGGGGAAAACCAGGGGGGTTCTCCTGGTCTCTGCACTGGTTATATTTAGTCAGGCAAGTTCAATTTTTAATATAATCCACCTCCTCCCATTCAAAGGGAAGATGGGAGATGAGAGTAGTCCCCAGGTCAAGCCCATGAAAAGGAGGTAACCTTAGAGGGAAAGCTCTGTCTCTACAGATTTTGCTGTTGTGCAACCTCGCCCCAAGTGAGACAGGACATTTGCAGGACCTAGCCCTAAGCCAAGCTCTGGGCAAGGTGTCCCCCATACCAGGCAGGGTGAGCATCTTGGACTTGTTTCACTGGCTCTCCTGGGGAGAGAGAGATTACTCCTGGCAGGAGCAATCCAAGGGCCACTGCTGGGTGCAGATGTTGGGTTGGAGCACTGTGAACTGGGTGCTGAGCAGCCCCAAAAGAAGGCAACTTCTTTAGAGCTCAGTTTTGTCACCCTATGAAGTGCCTGCCAGCCCAGGGGCACATGGAGAGGTCCAGAAATGGAGGCCACCCCCATTCACCCCCTTGGTGAATGCCAAGCTGCTCTCTGTTCAGGGTAAGAGCTGTCAGGGAGAGAAGTCTCCATGGGCAAGCAGGCATGAGCCGTGACTTTCTTGGAGAGAAACAAGCAGGGGGCAAAAGCCCCATCCCTCCCAAAATGCACCCCTTCTTAACAATAGTACTGTCAGCAAGGACTTGTGCTGTGTGACAGAGCTTCCCATGGCTCTTGGGGACTTATCTGACCCCCAACAAGATGCAGGGTGACATGCCATTCTGACAGTCCTTCCCTGGAAAACAAAGGCATTTGTCTCTCTGTGGTGTTCTGTTTATTTGGGGGAAAGGGGAGGAGAAACAGCGGAGAGCAGAACAGGGCCTTGCCCCACACGGTGCTTTATTCATCTGCCCTGGGGGTGCAAGCTCAGCTTTGTGGGCAGGGGATGTTTCACCTGCTGAGCAAGTCCATGAGGACCTGTACCCACCAGCAGGGATGAGCAGTGGAGGGGGGGCAGTGGCTGGGAGAAGGACCCATCAGGTCTGGTGGGGCTGGGCTGCTGAGGGACAGCCCTACGAGAAGACAGAACCGCTTCTCCAGCCATGAAGGTTTGGGTCTGAGGATGGCAGTCAAAAATACAATCAGCCTGTCAAAATCAGCCAAGGCACTCAGTCTTCCCTAGCTGGCAACCCAACCACTTGGCACAGGCTCCCACTCCACCTTCCCTGGGGCCTGGACCCCTCTCAGAATGACCCAGCCAGTCTCTGATTGGGTGCCAGAGAGGAAACAGGGTTCTCTTTCCCCCTCTCCTCCTCCTCCTTCTGCAGTGCTGTGACGGGATGACTGCCCACCATGCTCAACACTCCCTGCTGGTGGGTGAGGGTATCCATGAACTTGCTCGACAGGTAAAACCTTCCCTCCCTGGGAAATCTCTCCCTGTCTTTTATGACTGCATACCTCTGAGCCAAGGATGCCTTTTTGGCAGCTCCAGGAGAGGGCCCGGCTGGGTGCGGAGTGCTGTTTTTCTCTGGGATTTTATTCCTTGCTTTGTTTCTCAGGGTGTCTCAGTTGGCCTTCCTTCAAGCTCACCATTGCTTCATCACTATCCACTCTTTTCCTTCCACCAGCCCTGCACAGACCCCACACAGGGCAGAGAAACCACAGGCAGCACCTGGTACCTTATGGAAATCTCTCTGGCAAAAACACCCTCTGCTAAGCCTTGCTACAAGCTCTGTGTAGACTGAACCATTCAACATCCTTGTGATGTGTCTCATGGGCTGGGGAGGAGATGGGGTTCATGCAGGACCTGTGCTGCTGCTGCATTCCCATCTCCTCCTTATCCCTGGCTCTGCTCAGAGCAGCCCTGACAGAGAAAACCCAACTCCTGCACATACATACCCATTTTTGGGGATCACAGGGTTGCTGAGGTTTGGTCAGGTCAGCCTCAGAGATGCTGGGCTCAACTTTTTGAAAGCATGCAACGTGAGTGAAGAGCATGACTGACCAAAGATGGTATGTTGCTGCTGCCTGGGGAACGCTCTCAAGGACTGACCCCGGATGCTGACCATCTCCTCTTCAAGTTGCCATTTCCCCTTCGTAAAACTTGCTTTCCCACTGGAGAAGGGTTAGGCTGTGCGTAGCATATGGCTGCATCTTAGTTCACTTGGGAAACTGATGGTTTTACCTCTCAGAGTGAAACTGGCATCTCAACACCACCCTGGCTGCAGGTGGATCAAGTCCCCATCCTCCTCCGTCTGCAACCAGGGCAAGCACTGACAGGCCCCAGCTCCCCTGCAAGCCTTTGCCCAGCTGACAGGTTTCAGCTCTGCCTGAGGGAGTGCAATGAGCTCCCTCTCTGCATTGCACCCGGGTGCCAAGCCCAGCTTCACTGCTAGCTTGCAGTACGGGACTAGTGACCACAGCCCTGGCTTTCCCAGGGCTGGGATAGCTGGGCATGCTGTGGTGGCAACATCAGTGGTGTGGCAGCTGCTCTGCTCTGGCTGAGTGTCTGTGGTCTCTTCCTGCTGAAACATCACCCCTCAAGGGCAAACCTGTCGGGCACCAGTGAATGAGCTGGGATGAAGGTGAAGGCTGCCATTACATCATCAAGTTTGCATTCGTGGAGCTTCCCAGCATTCTGCAACCACAGCCCCAGGTGCTCTCCTTCCCCCTGTGTGGCCAGCCCTGTGTACTGCAGAGGAGAAGGAGCACTGTTCTGTGCAATCTGGCTGCTCACCCACTGGCTCAATAACTGCCCTCCATGGGAGTCTGGAAATGGGCCCTGCACATGTGTTTGGGATTGCTGTACCCCTCAGAAGGGATTGCAGATGGCTATGGATGTTTCTCTCATCTTGCTCCTTTCATGGAGATTTAAGTACCTGAAACTGCTGCTAAGAGGTTTACAGCAGTGCCTGAACAGATTACATCCTTTTCCACTTTGACTTGGAAAGGCAAAACCAATGTGCTACAGTTCTGAAAAATAGAAGATGAGACTCTTGTAGTGATGCAGCTGATGGAGCAACGAGTAAAGCAGCAAGCAGGGTATCTGGTGTTCATCAGGAGTGGATGAAGAGTACTGCATAAGTCAGCTTTTGGAGGGAGGATAATGTGCAAACTGGAAATACTTCCATAGCAATTAAACTATAGAGCACTGGTGGAGGGCATGGACCCCCAGAAGTATGACAGAAAATGCCCGGCACAGAAGGAGCTGATTAAGCATGCACAAAAGAGATCTGTGACTTGGATGCAGACTGCAGGGCTGTTGGCCACATTGTGTGCCATTTGCTCTCCAGGACACAGCCTGGTGCTCTGAGCAACCAAGCTCTCCTGAGCAGAGACGCTTGCGTGACCAAGCTGCTGCCGACTGGAGCTGTGGGCTGAAGTAAGAATGAGCTGTGATGAGAAACAGCTCTGGAGCAGGGAGCTGCAGCTGCAGGGTGGCTGGCTGCACCCAGGGAGCCAGCAGTAGTTAGGGCCCTGCAGTGTCAACAACGTTTAGTAAAAGAACCTGACACCCGAAGTACAGCCAAAATTGTCTGTGGGTATAAATCCAGCTTTTCAGCTCTTGGGAAGGGGTCTTGTTGAACAACGCTGAGGAATGCAAGATTTGAATGTGCAAAGGGACAGGATTTCACACTCTTTCCCCAACCAACTGCCATTTATCACCCATATTTCTGTGACCTCATTCATGTCAGCTGGGGTGACACCCCACACCATCCCATTCTGCTCTCCAACCTTCAGGTGTTCATCCCTGCCTGGCAAGCCTCCTCTCTTGTCGAGAAAGCATTCCTGTTGCTGAGCATTAGACTGATGTGAAAATAACTGCAGTTTTTGCAGCACCAGCTTGTGTTGGGTTTACAGATCTATGGAGAAACTCTGACGTGGAACCTCCCCCCACTCCTTTCCTTCTACTGAGACAGACAGACAGACAGACAGACACTAGGCTCAGGCAACAGCAAAAGTGAGATCTTGCTGGAAAGCAATTTCAGCTGCACTTCTTTCTAATCAGTTGTATTTTTTTTCTCTTACCATGCCCAGCACCGAGGCCTCTAGGTATCACCCAGCTGTGTGCTACAGGACAGGGTAACAGCTTGTCTTAGTGGGTTGGATGGTGTCAGGGATGCACAACTCACACCATTACACAAGGAACAGTCAGGCAGTGGAGTTTCTGGTAGTGATAACAGAAAGGTAAAAGGAAAGAGAATATTTCATGTGAATATTATGAAATGGAAGAAAAATCTGGTGTCAATTAACTCCAGCCAGCATAATGGGAACAAAATACAGGAGCTTTCTACTTCTAGATTTATTTTCAGCCTAAAGAACAATAGTCCAGGGGATGGGAGGGTGAGTTCCCTAGACTGATGCTTTACCAGGGTTGTCTGATTTACTTATTGCACCTACCATAGCATCCAAGTTCAAGAGACAAGGAGCATATAAGGATGATCCTTTGCAGGTGTCTTACTGTTCTGCATTGCAGAACATTGCCAGGAAAAGAGGAGGAATTATAGGTATTAGACAGGATGCCTCCATGTTCTGAGCTTGGAGGCTTGCTGCCAGAAGTCCCAGGGTAATTCATGCACTCTTTTTCCAGGTAGATGTATCTCTTTCTAAGTCACTACAGGAATCAGACAGGTTTTCCTGATGCTGTTTGTGTCCCATTGCTGGACATGCTGTCCTGGAAAACTTATAACACACCCAAAGGAGTAATGACAAAGATTTGAATTGCATCAGCAAGCAGTACTGTGGGGTCTGCCTCAGAATCCACAACTTAAAGGGTGTGCCAACCAGGGCTGTGTGCTACTTGCAAAGACCAGCCACCAAAATCCCTGGGTTGACCTGAAGATCAGATATGCTCCTCTGGAAGGACTGTTCTACTGCTGCTGGGTCATCTGCAAGTGACTAGTGACCAAGAGGAAAACTACTTCTGTAGGAAGCTCTTCTGAGAATTCTTAATACCAGGCTGCCCCAACACGTAACTGACAAGAAAGCAGCTCAAAAACCTAAACCAACAGGCAGAATTCCAGCAACATTGGCTCAAGGGAATTCAGAGTTGCTGATGGCCAAACAGGAATCAAACACAGTGTGGGGTTGCTCAATGACATAGGTCCTTTCAGCCCTGAAATTGTTGTGGGAAGGCAGCTAATAAGACTGTGATGAATTGCAAGGCAGTGAGCATCATGAAACAACCTAAACACAGCCTTCACTCTCCACTGGAGAAGTACGGTCACCCTGTCTCATGAGCTGTGTCAGTTTCCAGGTAACCAAGACTGTGGCAGGCACATGGTCCTCTAGTTGTACCCGAGTGCTGAACACATCTATCCCCAACCTTGGCAAGTGCACAAATAGGGACTGGCACTGCTCTGTGCCACTCTCTGGCTCTGCCCAAACCAACTGAATCAAAAGCCTCCAAACACTAGGCCAGAGAAGGACACCAAGTCAGGAACACCTCTGTTTCATGAAGGAAGCCTTGCCAGGACCACAATCCTGTTGTCCCAGCAGGTGGGAAAGCTCTAATCTACAGCCCACAAAGACTCAGTTTCCTCTGGCTTCTACGCTGCAGGGATAAACTACCTAACTTGCACATAGGCAGCTGTAGTACAACACCAGTGGAGCATACCTGGAGGAAACAGAAATATGGAACTGAGTTGTTTCATCTTGCTTGAAACAGGTCAAGTATGGAAGCAATTCCAGCCATGAATTTTACCCAGGTACCATTTTCTGTCCAGCTTCTGTGGAAGCCAGGCTAGAGGTCCATCAAGGGCAGAAAGGCTGGCACAGGACTTTTGAGTGACCTGATGGACAACTGTGTCCATTTAAAGGACAGGTTTCTCTCATGCACAATGCGTGAAGAGAGCATTCCAGTGCTCAGCAATATCCTATACAGACTGGAAACTGCTAGTTGCTGGAGCTGCACATCCAGCAGACTAAATCACAGGGCAGAACAACCTGGATCATCACAGGCAGCTGCCCTGTGATCTGGGAATGTTTCTGGCATCGTATCTCCCTTGTCTCCATGCTGAAGGCTTACAGAGCTGACAGTGCTTTGCTGAAGTGGTGTACTGAAGCTACAAAGACCAGTATAACTCTGAAAGCTGTTGGAGGTCTTAACAGTTTTTAATTGCCCTCAGCAAGTTCAGCATCTCCCAGGGAGTGTAAGGAACACCAAAACAGCTTGTCTACCAGGGGCACTTCCAATATATTATCCACACACACACTGCCTCTCCCAGGCAGAGTCCAACAACAGCAGCAGTTCCTAGATGTGCATAGCCACGTAATTCTCCTGAGCTGCCTGGTGAATTTTCTGGAGTCAGAGTCCATAGAGCAAGTGAGGCAGCAGTAAGGAAGGAAAAGAAATGGATAATGATAGAAAAATGGCAAAGGGGAACCTGAAGACCCACGTTATGGTGGGGAGGGGACAATGCCTTGAGTAAAGAGTGAGGAGAGGGAAGCTATGCTGCAGAGGAGGGACTTCTACACACACTGCTGCTGGAGGAAGAGTAAATGCTGGTTAGTTCACTTGGGCAGGCAGTAACAGGCTGCTGCTCCTCACCTTCTCCTCCTCCTCCTCCCTGCTTCAGCTGCTCCAGGACAGGGTGGCACCTGAGCTGCCTGCCTTGACAGAGGGGGACTCTCACATCAGGTTGGGCAAGTATTGAGTGAGTTCCTAGGATCATGATCCTTTCTTGGCTCTGGAGGCACTTTCCCATGCAAAAAAAACTCCTCTGTCCTGTCAGTCTCAACACCTTTCAGATTCTCCCACTTCCATTACCATGTCATGTGGCTGAACATTACCACCTTCCCAGCCAGAATGATCTCTAGTGTCTCATGTTAAAGGCATCTACTCACTGATTAATACCTTTGGGCCCATTTGTTGTCTTCCTGAAGTGTCAGTCACTTGACAAATTTGACAATCTTCCATGATGAAATGGCTGGCTTGGTTGATGAGAGGAAAGCAGTGGACATATACCCTGACTTCAGTAAGGCCTTTGGCATTGCCTCCCACAAAATTCCCCTAGAGAAGGTAATGGAAGTATGGGCTGGCTGAAGTAACAGTGAAGTGGACAGGAAACTGTGTGAACAGCTGGGCCCAGGGAGTGCTGATCAGTGGCATAAAGTCTAGCTGGAGGCTTGTAATTAGGGGTGTCCCCCAGGGCTCAGTACAGGGTATTCTGTGTAACATCTTCATTAATGAACTGTAAGATGAGGCATCAGTAGAGTGTACCCTCAGCAAGTTTGCTGTTGACACAAAACTGGGAGGAGCAACTGACAGACCAGAGGGTTGTGGTCCCATCCAGCGTGACCTTGATAGACTGGGAAAATGGGCTGGCAGGAACCTCAAAAAATTCAATGAGGAGAAGTGCAAAGTCCTTCACCTGGGAAACAATAACCCCAGGGACCAGTAAATATTGGGGACCACCCAGCTGGAAAGCAGCGTGACAGAAAAGGACCTGGGGTCCAGTGCTGGGTCCAGTTCTGGGCTCCCTAGTACAGAAGAGTCAGAGACATACTGGAGGGAGTCCAGAGAAGGGGCACGAAGATGAGTAAGGGGCTGAAGCCTTCCCCAGAGCAGGCAGTGCTCAGCGGGTTGCAGCTGACATAATCCAGACAGCGGTTGCCACAGTAACTGCACTTATAAATGAAGTTTTTATAAATGGAGTTTTCTGGTGTAGTGGAACGACTGCCACCTGTCTGGGTGTTGTCTCTGTTGCATGGCAAGAAAGGGCAATGCAGTTTTCTGAGGATGAGAAAATAAATACCTTTTCCTACACTACACCAAGTAGGGCTTCCCATCTGCTCCACCCTCCTGTGTGCTGCCACAGCTCTACACTTCACAGCCCTGTACCCCCTGGCAACTGCACTCCTTCCCTAAACACTCAACCCAAGAAAAAAAGCTGTGTTAGTGAAGAAGAAATCAGCTGACTTAGGCAAGAACCATTGCTTTTTTCAGTTTCAACAGCAGATGTTATCTGCAGCCCTGCTAGACCTATCCCAGAGGGAACCAAAGCCATAAGCCCATGAGGATCACAGACCCCCTATTGTGAGCAGCTGAATGGATGTCTGACAGGCTTGGACAGGGAGCTCATCATCCCCAGGGGTGCTCTCAGTCTAGTTTCCTAACAAGATCTGCTCACACATTCATTACATGCAGGAATGACAGTAGCAGGGGGAAGCCAAACAAAACCAAAGCCTGGCAGACCTGATGGACCCCAACAGTGCTGCTTCATCCCTGTTCAGAGCAGAAGCAGCTGCACTGATGTTTACAGGACAGAAGTCACCCCTGCCTAATGTTCTCACCTACATGATGAACCAAGGGAAGGACAGATAAACCCTTCTGCTCCAAGTCTACCTCTGCTTCATAGCAAAGCCCTCATGGAGAGATACACCAGATGAAAAGAAGCTACATGGTCACAAGAGACAGGGATCAGCCATCACCTCTGCTGAGCTCTGTTTTCAGCAACAGTCACATGAAAAAAAAAACTACTCTGCAGACTCACCATCTGGAATCCAAAGGACAAACTCCAGAGTATCTTTGGGGAGGGCCCAAACACAGGCTGGAACACTCTGACCAGCTACTGGATTTCCTGTTTTGTTTCCAGTGTGCTAGCCTGGGAGACTACAGCCTCCAGCATCCCATCTGCTGTCTTGAACTGGAAAGAACAGAGCAGACAAGCGTTCACCCTCAAAGCACCCTAGAAAAAAGGGGGTATGTTCTGGGGATGTTCTCACTGTGCACAGTCTCTTCTGTACACCCACATGTAACCAACTCAGCCTGGGAAATTTGCAGCCATACTGAGCATTTCCAGCCATGGCCCCAAAGTCACAACAGTGCTTCAAATTTCAGCCTGGTACAAGAACTGAGAGCTCTGAAAAATAATCCAGGGTCTGGGTCTCTCTAGATTGGCAACCCAAGTTAGCAGACACATCAAGTCTCAATCTTGCTCTACTTAATGATGCAAGTGTTGGTCAAGTACTCATTAAGGGACTACAGTCCTCTAGTGGCCTAATTGGACACGGGACAGACAGAAGAGAGAAATGGGCATATACAACGGGGACTGATTAAGATTACAGGCAATTTTCAGAAAGCTCTTTAGCTCTTATTTTATTTTGGAAGGCTGTTTCCTAGGTTGTTTTGGACAGAAAAAAACAAAGAAGGAAAAGCACCTGAAACCATCCTAGGGACAGTAAGTTGCATCCAATTCTCCCATGTGAGCTGACACCACACTACCTTACACAGAGCATAGTTATTGAATATTAAATGCTGATCTCTCAAGCAGGAGATGTGATGCTTGGTTGACATCAACAGCAGTTAAAGGGGTCTGATAGACAAAGGGGAGGATTGGCTCCTGTATGATGAATGGAGGCAAAGCACATTTGAGTCACTTCCAACTTTTCTTATCCAATTTGTTTTCTCCCTCTGGGCTGGGACTACAGACAAACCCAGGACATGGCAAGCTATAGTCTGGTTAAGGTAGCCCTGGGGTACGGTGACAGCCACCTCCCTGTCACTTAAAGCACAGCATGGTCAAGAAAGGTCACAGCAAAACCTTCCCTGGGCATTTCTCAGCCCCCTGCAAGTGCTATGCACATAATAGAGATGGCATCTCACCCCTATCCCAGCAGAGCCACACAGATCATTGGGGCCCACCTGGCTAGCAGAGGGCAGCCTTCAGGTGCAGCACAAGAGGTCACCGTTCCCCAGCAATGAATCTCCCATGCTGTGAAATGCAAAGGCAGCTGGCAAGGGTTGCATGGCTCAGTGTTCCAGTTGACCTGGCTGGACCCTGTGCCCTACGCCACAGCCCCGCCAGCCACCGCCACTCCAGTTCTGAGGCACCAGTGATCCAGCAAAGGGCAGCTCAAAGACACTATCCACCAGACTACTCACCTGTCTTGTCTACCCAGCAGCACCCCCTTGAGTGAGGAAAGGTCCTGCCATGTCCTCACCTGTGAGGGCTCAAAGATACCTAGGGCAGTTTCATCTTGATGGGCCCACGAGTGAAAAAAAAGAGGTAATTTCCAGCCTATGCTCACACTTTATTATATACAGAGACACAGTGAGTGTAAGAACATCAACATGGGACTTGGACAGTAAGGGATGCTTAAAGGCACTGCCTTCTGTCCCCTTGGTGCAACCAGTCAGCATAATTTATACAAATAATACAATATTTGAACAATAAATAAGTTTGATAAATTAGATCAAGAAATTAAAAAAATGTAGAAAGATAAAGCAGCAAGGAATGATTTTGAGGACTGCGACACATTCACAGCAGTGACAACACCATCACTATCTCACCTGCACACCAGCAGCTGGAGCACAGACCCCCATCAGCACTTTTCTCTCACTGTACTATGACAAAATCCAACTGAGAAGGGGCAACCAGGGAGAGTCATACAGTTCACTAGTGCTGTGTTGTCATGGTCTAGGAGCCCTCTGTCCTTCACAAGCCCCTTTAAAAAGGGTGCTTGAAAACAAGGTACAACTGCAGACCCACTGTGCGCAGTCACAGCTTGTCTGTTTGGCACAGGAAAAAACCCTCAAATCAGTCTCTTCTGTCCTTCAGATGGACACTGGCACAGTAATTAACTGGGTCGGGGCAGCGGGGGTAGTTGGGAAAACATCTCTTAAGGAATAGGGGAGAGAAGAGATGAGGCAATGATCTGTTTCACTTGTGGGTGGCAGAGATGCTCTCACTCATGATCCCAGAGCTTTGGCACACTCCTTCCACATGCCCCGGCACTGACAGACACCAGGTGAGTGACAATGCCAGCCAATCCCCTGGCAAGGAGGGGGTTACCACAGGACTGCAGGGATGCAGCTCAGAAGTCAAGAGCTACAAGTCAAAGGACAACAGTAAAAGGCTGCCACTGGTTATCCAAAGGAAAAATAATATTAAAACAGCCAGTCTCAAACCCCTGCAGGGGGAGAGACCACATAGACACTGATTTCACTCTCCCCTCCCCCCAGCAGCCTTGAGGCCTCCAGCTCTCTCCCAAAGATGCTGGCAGCTGGCAATGAGGGAGACAAGGACTCTGTCCATCATGGATAGCTCTCAGCAGAAAGGAGACAACTTGAAACCTGTCCCCTCCTGCCAATCTCCTTCCCATTTTGCCCCCAAAGAAGGATGTTGGCATGTGAAGAAACGAGGAATTGAGGGAATAGGGCAGTGAGAGAGAAATGGGAACAGATGGAGATCTGAGATGGGGAACCTGACCCCTCTGCCCTCACATGTACAAACTGTTACTCATCCAGGCCTGGTATCAAGTCTGCAATACTGTCCACATAATAATTGGGCACCAGATCCTTGGCAGCAGCGTTGTCACTGGCCATGTAGGCCTGCGCCTCTTCCAGGCGGGAAACGCCTGTCAGGGTGAGAATGGTGGCAAGGCCGCAGTTCTTGCCGAAGAGGATGTCTGTCTCCAGACGGTCTCCCACCATGAGGGTGCGGGATGGGTCGACACCAAAACGCTCCACGATGCAATCAAACATGTATGTGTTGGGCTTCCCCACCACCAGCGCCTTGCGGCCCGAAGCCGTTTCCACTGCGGCTGTGAGGCTGCCAGTCCCTGCAGGGAGGGAAGGAGGAGGAACAGAAGTAGCTGCAGGAAGCTCAGCACCCCGGGTCCCGCCACGGGATAGGCAAGCGGGGTGCTGGCAGCACCGCTTCGGGAGCTGGCAGGGACGTGCCAGGGCATCCCTGCTTGTCCTGCCGCTCAGGGAACCGCCTCGCCCGCACCTGGGACAGCGAAGCCCACCCGAGGCCACCCCCGCCACCAGCCCCTTCCC